>JBBPBQ010000001.1:14683357-14698071 GCA_037974755.1 Cicer yamashitae
AATAAAAAATTCTAAAATAGATAAAGAAAAAAAAAATCACAATAAATATATAAATAAATTATATAACTATCAAAGAAAATATTTCAACTTAATATACTACAATTCTATATTTTTACTAAATTTATATTTTTTAATTTTTTGTCAATTGAAATAAAATACTTATTTTATTTTTATTATTTTAATCATATCTAAATTTTGTTTAAGGGAATTTATGTCACACATCAGCTTAAACATTTTAATTGAATTAAGATTAAAATAAACATAAAAACAATGTCAGGTAGCTAAATCAAATAACCTTTATCGTTGTTTGTCTTGTACTCGTGCTGTACAATCCTTCTCTTTTTTCTTATCTTGTTTATCCTTTGCTTTAAGAATTGTTTTATTATGCAACAAATGTTAAAAAAAATACAAACACTTCATTCTATTATTCACGTTATATCTCCCAAATAATATGCAAGAATGTTATATGTTTGATTTGTTTTGATTCTTTTTTATCATATTTAATGTTTATTTAAGAATATTTATGTTATTTTATAAATACACACATTTCTTTATTTTCATTTTCTTTTATACAAAAGTACTAAATAATCAACTTATTTTTTATTTTTTTCTCTCTTTTTTCATTTTTCCTTCATCAATCCAACAAAATATAAAGAAGGCAGGAACAAAATTGTTCTAATTTAATTTTTTTTTCATGTATTAAAAATTATTTTTATTATTCTCAAATACTATATATTGAATCTCATAGTTTTTCTCATAAAATAAAATAAGTCTTCACTGTAAATATTATTATATTATCATGTAAGATGATGAAAATAATAACATTATTATAATTCACATAAAAGTTTACAATTAATATTATTATGCTACTATATAAAGACATTTTTTTTCAAATTTTAATTTAAATATATGTCTTAATTACATGCTTCTCTTAAACAATACAATAAAGAGCAGATAAACGAACATATTATAGTGTATGTCTTCTTTTTTTTGTTGACATACTAGTGTATGTCTTTCTGCTATAGGCATATGGGTGTGGTATCATATTTCATATAAAATTAAATATGGGTGGGGTACCTTAATAAAAAAATATAATTTTTTTATATAATTTATTAAGAGTTAAATTGTTTTATAATATAAAATTATAATAAAAATTTAAAAAAATTATAAATTATTTTATTTACGATAACAAATTTTCAAATACATAAATAATAATATATAAAAAATATTAATTTTAATTATAATAAAATAATATGAAAAACAAAATACTCTCAAATACAAAATACGAATATAAGTATCAGATAAATATTTTATACGAAAATCTTACCATTTTAAAAGTAACGTTTCATAGAAGGAAGGGTGGACTTTTTCACAACACAACAGCTGGAGTTGAAACATAAAATCTGAGACACGGACAATTTAGTAACTGTAACTAAGCTGTTGCCGGTAGAGGATTTACGTTTTGACTTGCAAATAGAATCATGCCATGTCATCCACTTGATCTTAGATTAAAGTATGTAAATGCCAGGTAAAAATTAAGTAATCACTTTAGTTATATTGGAACATTTTCATCTGTATGCACACAAAAAATGGAAAATATTTTATGCATATAATTGATTAAATTATGTTATGATATATTTAAATGGTAAGATTTGATTCAATGTCTATATAATTTCTTTATTATTATTTTATTGAATATAAACTAAACTCTATTGTTAATTAGGTGATTGTAAAAAAGACAAATTTAAGAATTTAATAATTATATTATGATCTTGCAAGCAGTTTTTTTACCAATGTCCAATTTTATTCTAGTGTGATGTGAGATTGTAAAATTATATAATTACTATTAAAACTTCATATTCAACCGTAAAATTTTGAATTCAAACTCGAAATACGATGTTAAATTTAATAATGTCGACATTTGTAAGTTGAAGTGTGAAGATTGGCGTAAACAAATTTTATTTTTTACAAAGGTGTAAACAAAATATTACAATTCTAAATAAAAATCATAAAATGAAATAAAAGTATATTGAATATTGAGAGAATTGTTCAATTACATCAAATCATACATAAGATTTATATAACAAATGGGTAACAACTAGCTAATATAACTAATCATATTAACTGACTAACTATTGTTTAATATCACTTTGCAAGTTGAAAAAGTGTCTAGGGCCCTTTTAGTTTGAAAATTACAAAAAAGAAATATGGAAAATACATTTGCAGAGAAAGAAAAATGTTGCTTAACCATCAATTATTTTATAGATATAAGCTCGAATGCCAATTTAACGAATTATAAAAAAAATTATATCATTAAATTTTTAACGTTTTTAATAAGCGTTTAACAAGGATTTTGAAAGAAATTTAAATTCATTTTATTAGGTGTAATCTTCAACCTTTTTGAAGCTGCAAAATTTTCCTTATCATTCAAGAAAGCTTGGTTTGGAGTCCTTAGAACTTTGACTCCGCCACCTCTGCCATTGGCTCCTACATATATCAAATTCCCATTACATGAACCATTTGTGGATGTTGAGTTTTGTCCCCACTTGCACCATTTAACCAAGAATCTTTGAGTTCCATCATGACCAAGCAATCCACCAGAAAATCATATATCTGCAAAATTGTTACAGCGTGCGGTTTTATCAATAATTATGTATAGATTTTTTTTTATGGAGTAATTTCAAAATTCTTGATACTTATGACAACAATGTCCCACTTTTCAAATATTGAAGAAATGAGTTTTGAATGGAGAAAGAATTGAAAAAGGTAAAGAATTAAGCAGGCAAGATATCACATTGGCCTTGATTAATCTTCGAAAATGGAAAATGTATGGAAGGGCCTTGCAAGTAAATGAACCATACTTAGGAAAGCAAACTTACCGTCACCACAAGGGCTTTCTTGAGGGTAGGGGTGGACAACATATCCGGATCAGACCGAACCTGACCGACCCAATAAGATATTTAAGCTTTCTTTCTACAGGTTGGTGGGTTAGGCGGGTAAAAAATAAGGATTTAAATGGGTTTACACGGTCGGGTTCGGATGGTTAATTTGGACCCGTCAATACCCAAACCCGACCGAATTTTTTATTATTATTATTATTATTATTATTATTATTAGGCTTAATTGCAGTTTTAGTCCCCCTATTTATACTGATTCACGAAATTGGTCCCCTTATTTTAAAAGTCGACAGTTTGGTCCCTCCCTCTGATTTTTTAGCTAAAAAATGATGACGTAAGATGTTTTAAATAACATGACATATGATACGATGATGTAGAGTGATTAACACCCATGAAATTGGAATAAAACGTCATAAAAACTTAACTTTGAACTTCGAATTTTTTTCATATTTTTAATTTAATTAATGACTTATGAATAATTAATGGATTTAGATGGTTTTATATCATATAATTGTATGTCACGTCATTTAAAATATATCAAGTCGTCATTTTTTAGTTTAAAAATTTGAGGGAGGGACCAAAACTGTCGACTTTTAAAATAGGGGGACCAATTTCGTGAATCAGTATAAATAGGGGGACTAAAACTACAATTAAGCCTTATTATTATTAACACAAAGTGACAGACATTTACAACGCAGGTACACAAGGCCCAAATCAAATTTTTAGTTTATTTTTTATAAAAAAAGCCCAATTATAAATTGAAACTCTAATCTCTCACATTTTCCACTCTCACTCTCAAACTCAGCCTCCCCACCCTCTCAAACTCAGTCTCCCCACCCTTTCAAACTCTTGTCTCTGATGCTCACACACAGCCACATCCACAGCCTCACATCGTCGCCGTCGTCACCATCGCCGCTTTCACCATCGTCGTCGTCTCACCCATCGCCGTCTCACCATCTTCTGTTGTTTGTTTGAAAGATATTATAATTTGTGTGTGTTTTGGTTTGCTCTTTTCGTCGTCGTCTCACCCTAGCCTTCACCATCGCCGCCGTCTCACCCAATGTCGTCTCACCATCTTTTGCTGTTTGTTTGAAAGATATTATAATTTGTGCGTGTTGGAACCAAGTTGGTTTTACATTTAGAGTTTTGATGTTAACAAAAGTATTTTATGAGAACAATATATTTGACTTCAAAGAGTATGAAAGAAGATTCATGTTTTTGAAGAAAATCTAAAATTAGATTTGATTCAAATTTATAATTGAAGAAAATCTTAAATAAGATTTGATTCAAAATTATAATTGATGAAAATCTAAAATAAGATTTGATTCAAATTTATAATTGGAGAAAATCTTTGACCAAGTTGAAAAGAAAATATGGTCAATATTTGAAGAAGATTTGAAGAATATTTGAAGAAGATTTGAAGAATATTTGAAGAAGATTTGATTAAGATTTGAAGAATATTTAAAGAAGATTTAGAGAAGATTTGAAAAATATTTGATCAACATTTAATGAAGATTTGAAGAAGATTTGATCTACATTTAATGAAGATTTGAAGAATATTTGATCAACAATTTAATGAAGATTTGAAGAATATTTGATCTACATTTAATGAAGATTTGAAGAAGATTTGATTAACATTTTAATGAAGATTTGAAGAATATTTGATAAACATTTAATGAAGATTCGAAGAATATTTGATTTGAAGAATTTATAAAGTCAATCTACACAAAATAGGAACAGAATCATTCTGAAGAATTTACAAAGTCAATCTACACAAAATAGGAACATAATCAATTTGAAGAATTTACAAACTCAATCTAAACAAGATACAATTCAGAATTAAATAAGGACTAAATTGAAGCCCAAATTTTCACTATAAATAGACACTCAAGGCTGAAGGAGAAAAGTATCAAAAAGTAGAAAAGAGTATAAGAACTCAAGCTCAAGATTCCAAATTCTTCTTAGAGTTCAAAGAGAGAAACACTTGTTCGAATGAGAAATATTTTCTGAGTGTTCTTTCCTTAGAGTGTGAGAGTATTATTATTATTATCAGCTTTGTTAGAAGCAACTACTCAAGTTTCAATCTCTTGTATCCAACCCGATAGTGGTTTAGTTCCTTCTTCAATCTGGGGTTGTCAGGTTGTTAGGAGAAGACTTGGCTTGTAGGGTCAAGGTGGTGTTGTTCCTCAAAAGTCCGGGGTTGTTAGGCTGTTTGGGAAGACTTGCTTGGAGGGTCAGGTGCTTTGTAATTCAAGGTTTTTGAATTAGTGGATTAAAGCCTTTTGAATGAAGGGACTGGATGTAGCCAAGTTAGTGGTGAACCAGGATAATTCTACGCGTCAAATTATTTATGCTTTCATTGCTTGCTGCCTCTAAATCTTATTGCTTCTAATCCAAGTAAGTCACCAAAACCAAACTAATTTTTAATTATTTATAAATTATCAAAAAGTTATCAACCTTGTGCAAACACAATTCAACCCCCCATTCTCGTGTTCGCACCTTCAATTGGCATCAGAGCTCGGCCTCAAGGCTAAGCACTTTACAGTGTTTGAGAAAAGATTCAAGGGTTCAATATGTCTGGATTCAGTGAAGAAGCTGCTGGAGGAAATATCAACAGACAACCTCTGTTTGATGGAGAACGTTTTGAGTATTGGAAAGACAGGCTGAGAAGTTTCTATATTTCACAAGATCCTGAACTTTGGGACTTGGTGGAAGATGGTTATATTGCTCCGAAGAATAAATATGGTATTGAAATTCCAAGAAAGGAGATGAATGCTGATCAGAAGAAGATGTACAAGATGCATCATAAGTCCAGAACATTCATGATAAATGCAATCACCTTCAAGGAGTTTGACAAGTGCACCAACAAAGAGACAGCAAAGAGTATTTATGATAGTCTTATTCTAACCTATGAAGGAAGCAAACAAGTTCAAGAAGCAAAGGCCAACCTCTTAGTCAAAAAGTATGAGTTGTTCCAGATGGAAGAAGATGAAGACATTGAAACAATGTTTTCCAGATTCCAGACCCTGGTATCAGGATTAAAGGTACTTGAGAAGAGTTATACTACTGCTGATCATGTGAAGAAAATTCTTAGGAGTCTGACAAGTAAGTGGAGACCTAAGATCACTGCCATTCAAGAAGCAAAGGATTTGAATACTCTTAAGCTGGAAGAATTAATCAGCTCTCTCAAAACACATGAAATTGAGCTTGCAGAGGATGAGCCCAAGAAGAAGCAACCAACCGTGGCTTTGAAATCCAAGCAGAAGAAAGTTTTGAAGGCAACAACAGATTCAAAGGATAGTGATTCAGATAATCAGAATCTGAACTCACAGGAAGAGGAGATTGCTTTCATAACCAGAAAAGTTCGAAAGATGTGGCACAGCAGAAAGAAGAAATTTCCCCAAAGATATTCCAAGCAATCCAACAAAGGAAATGATGATAAAAGCATTATCTGCTATGGATGCAATGAACCTGGACATATCAAGTCAGAATGTCCAAATATGGAGAAAGGAAAAAGGAAAGATTCCAGACCCAAGAAGAAGAGTTTGATGGCTACATGGGATGATTCTGAGGAATCCTCTAACGATGAACAAGTAGAATTGGGTATGATGGCTCATACCAATTCTTCCTCTGGATCCAACACAGATTCTGACTCTAAAGGTGAATCCACAGATGAAGAAAGTGAGGTATTTTCTGAATTTACTCGATCTGATTTAATTACTGCTATAAATGATTTTTTAAATATTAATCACAAATTGTCTTTAAAACTAAAAACACTTAGGAAAGAAAATACAAATCTAATTGAAAATGTTAATGTTTTAAAGAATCAAAGTACTAAATTTAAAACAGAAAATACAAATCTGAAAACTGATATTACTGAACTTAAAATAGAGAATGCAAATCTGAAAACTGATATTACTGAACTTAAGATAGATAATGCAACTCTGAAAACTGATAATATTGAACTTAAAACAGAAAATGCAATTCTGAAAATTGATATTGCTGAACATAAGGCTGAAAATCTAACTCTAAAAAGTAATTATAGTTCAACATCAATTGAAAATACCACATGTAACTCTGATAAGCATGAAGAAGTATTTCAAGATTTTATTGATAATGGTATGGAAAGAAGCAAGTATGCATCTATGATTTATGGGGTTAGTAGGAATGGTAAAAGAGGAATAGGATTTCAAGAAAAAGTAATTGAATGTAAGTTTATTCCCTCTGATGATTTATGTATTATTTGCTATAAGAAAGGTCACAATAAAATATCTTGTCCTATGCTAACCACATGGAAAGACAAGAAATCTTTAAGATCTAACAAACCAGGACCCAACCAAATTTGGGTACCAAAAGATAAAATTGTTTATGTTGCAGATGTTCTAAGCAATCAAATTGAAACACCAGTCATGGTGCCTGGTCAATGGATGCTTGCAATATATGAAGGCAAAAAGGTCTATGTTCCGAGACTTAACAAACAGAAGCCAACTGACTTTGGTGGAAGAAGGATTGGTCAACACAATACCTATCAGAACCAGAACCAAATGATGAACCAGAAATATCCGAGAAATCACACATATCAACAAAATCAAAATTGGCAGATAAATCACACATATCAACAGAAGAATCAGAATTACCATCAGAGAAACCCGATACATCAGCAGAAACAGAAGTGGCAGATTAAAAGTCAGAATCAGGACTCTTCTTTGAACACTCCAATCAAATTCATGAAGACTACAAACCTGGATGGGAATTCAAATCCCTTCATCCAGACTCTCTAATCAAAGAATATACAAACTCAGAATCTGAAAACCAGAAAAGAAGAACTAAGAGGGTTTTCATAAGTGAAACTGAAATTGTTAACATATAGGTGATATCTTTCTTTAAATTTAATTATTGTTTGATATTATGTTTACTGTGATAACAAGAAGCTTGATCATAAAAATCAAGCTAGATAAGTATTTTGCAGGTTCTCAAGAATTTAAGAGGAATGATGTTTGAGATCTAGTACCTAGACCAAAGAAGAACATTATTGGAACCAAGTGCGTTTTCAGAAACAAGCTAAATGAAAAAGGTGAAGTGGTCAGAAATAAGGCAAGACTTGTCGCACAAGGCTACAGTCAGCAATAAGGCATTGATTACACTGAGACATTTGCTCCAGTGGCCAGGTTAGAAGCTATCCGTATCCTACTTTCTTTTGCTGCAAATAATAACATTACATTATTTCAAATGGATGTTAAAAGTGATTTTCTAAATTATTATATAAGTGAAGAAGTTTATGTTAAACAACACCCAGGTTTTGAAAGTTCTGAGTTTCCAAATCATGTTTTTAAACTTAGGAAATCCTTGTATGGTCTAAAACAAGCACCTAATGCATGGTATGATAGACTTAGTAACTTCTTGCTTAAAAATAACTTTGAAAGAGGACAAGTTGAAAATACACTCTTTAGATGACATTCTTATTATTCAAATTTATGTTGATGACATTATTTTTGGATCTACTAATGGCATTCTTTGCCAAGAATTTTCTAAATTGATGCAGCTTGACTTTCAATTGAGTATGATGGGAGAACTTAAGTTCTTCTTAGGGATACAAATTCAGCAAGTCAAAAAGGTATATACATTCATCAAACTAAATATACAAAAGAGCTTCTTAGGAAGTTTAAGATGAGTAATTGCAAACCTATGGCTACAGCAATGCACCCTACTTTACCTTACAGCTTCCAAACCTAACATCATGTTTAGTGTATGTGTATGTGCAAGATTTCAAGCTGACCCTAGGGAATCACATTTAACTGCTGTTAAGAGAATCCTTAGATAC
The DNA here is from genome assembly GCA_037974755.1 of Cicer yamashitae. Taxonomy (NCBI): domain Eukaryota; kingdom Viridiplantae; phylum Streptophyta; class Magnoliopsida; order Fabales; family Fabaceae; genus Cicer; species Cicer yamashitae. Next base: position 14,692,076 of record JBBPBQ010000001.1, read on the forward strand.
CTAAAAGGCACTACCAACCTTACCTTGTTCTACAAGAAATCTCATAAGTACAAACTTAGTGGATACTGTGATTCTGATTATGCTGGAGATAAACTTGAAAGAAAGAGCACCAGTGGCAACTGCACATTTTTAGGTGACAACTTAATATCTTGGTCAAGTAAGAGACAAAACACCATTGCAATGTCTACAGCAGAGGCTGAGTACATTTCAGCAGCTGGCTGCAGTTCTCAACTACTTTGGATGAAACATCAACTTGAAGACTACAACATCCTAGAATCCAACATTCCCATCTATTGTGATAACACTTCTGCCATTTGTCTAGCCAAAAACCCTATCTTACATTCTAGAGCTAAACACATAGAGATCAAACACCACTTCATTAGGGACTTTGTTCAAAAAGGGGTACTAAACATTCAATTTATAGACACTGAACACCAATGGGCTGACATATTCACCAAACCACTACCTGAAGATAGGTTTGACTTCATCAAGAAAAACCTAAACCTTACATTCATACCTGACTGATGTTGTGATCACTTCAAAGTAGTTTAGTTTTACAATAGTTATTATATTTTCTTATATTATGTTATATTTATTTTATTCACAAAAAAAAAAAGGAAAGAGGCAAAGTTTCACATTCAAGTCTTTTTGTCTGATGACAAAAGGGGGAGAAAGATATTTGATAAAGTGGAGAGAAAATGATACTAAGACTTAGGGGAGCCCTAAGTTAGGGGGAGTTAAAGAAATATAAAGAAAAGTTGTTATATAAAATACAAGTTTTGTCATCATGAAAAAGGGGGAGATTGTTGGAACCAAGTTGGTTTTACATTTAGAGTTTTGATGTTAACAAAAGTATTTTATGAGAACAATATATTTGACTTCAAAGAGTATGAAAGAAGATTCATGTTTTTGAAGAAAATCTAAAATAAGATTTGATTCAAATTTATAATTGAAGAAAATCTTAAATAAGATTTGATTCAAAATTATAATTGATGAAAATCTAAAATAAGATTTGATTCAAATTTATAATTGGAGAAAATCTTTGACCAAGTTGAAAAGAAAATATGGTCAATATTTGAAGAAAATTTGAAGAATATTTGAAGAAGATTTGTAGAATATTTGATCTACATTTAATGAAGATTTGAAGAATATTTGATCAACAATTTAATGAAGATTTGAAGAATATTTGATCTACATTTAATGAAGATTTGAAGAAGATTTGATTAACATTTTAATGAAGATTTGAAGAATATTTGATCAACATTTAATGAAGATTCGAAGAATATTTGATTTGAAGAATTTATAAAGTCAATCTACACAAAATAGGAACAGAATCATTCTGAAGAATTTACAAAGTCAATCTACACAAAATAGGAACATAATCAATTTGAAGAATTTACAAACTCAATCTAAACAAGATACAATTCAGAATTAAATAAGGACTAAATTGAAGCCCAAATTTTCACTATAAATAGACACTCAAGGCTGAAGGAGAAAAGTATCAAAAAGTAGAAAAGAGTATAAGAACTCAAGCTCAAGATTCCAAATTCTTCTTAGAGTTCAAAGAGAGAAACACTTGTTCGAATGAGAAATATTTTCTGAGTGTTCTTTCCTTAGAGTGTGAGAGTATTATTATTATTATCAGCTTTGTTAGAAGCAACTACTCAAGTTTCAATCTCTTGTATCCAACCCGATAGTGGTTTAGTTCCTTCTTCAATCTGGGGTTGTCAGGTTGTTAGGAGAAGACTTGGCTTGTAGGGTCAAGGTGGTGTTGTTCCTCAAAAGTCCGGGGTTGTTAGGCTGTTTGGGAAGACTTGCTTGGAGGGTCAGGTGCTTTGTAATTCAAGGTTTTTGAATTAGTGGATTAAAGCCTTTTGAATGAAGGGACTGGATGTAGCCAAGTTAGTGGTGAACCAGGATAATTCTACGCGTCAAATTATTTATGCTTTCATTGCTTGCTGCCTCTAAATCTTATTGCTTCTAATCCAAGTAAGTCACCAAAACCAAACTAATTTTTAATTATTTATAAATTATCAAAAAGTTATCAACCTTGTGCAAACACAATTCAACCCCCCATTCTCGTGTTCGCACCTTCAATTGGCATCAGAGCTCGGCCTCAAGGCTAAGCACTTTACAGTGTTTGAGAAAAGATTCAAGGGTTCAATATGTCTGGATTCAGTGAAGAAGCTGCTGGAGGAAATATCAACAGACAACCTCTGTTTGATGGAGAACGTTTTGAGTATTGGAAAGACAGGCTGAGAAGTTTCTATATTTCACAAGATCCTGAACTTTGGGACTTGGTGGAAGATGGTTATATTGCTCCGAAGAATAAATATGGTATTGAAATTCCAAGAAAGGAGATGAATGCTGATCAGAAGAAGATGTACAAGATGCATCATAAGTCCAGAACATTCATGATAAATGCAATCACCTTCAAGGAGTTTGACAAGTGCACCAACAAAGAGACAGCAAAGAGTATTTATGATAGTCTGATTCTAACCTATGAAGGAAGCAAGCAAGTTCAAGAAGCAAAGGCCAACCTCTTAGTCAAAAAGTATGAGTTGTTCAAGATGGAAGAAGATGAAGACATTGAAACAATGTTTTCCAGATTTCAGACCCTGGTCTTAGGATTAAAGGTACTTGAGAAGAGTTATACTACTGCTGATCATGTGAAGAAAATTCTTAGGAGTCTGACAAGTAAGTGGAGACCTAAGATCACTGCCATTCAGGAAGCAAAAGATCTGAATACTCTAAAGCTGGAAGAATTAATCAGCTCTCTCAGATCACATGAAATTGAGCTTGAAGAAGATGAGCCCAAGAAGAAGAACAAGACTCTAGCCTTGAAATCTAAGCAGAAGAAGGTTCTAAAGGCAACATCAAATTCAGAGGATAGTGATTCAGATGATCAGAATGAAGACTTAGAGGAAGGGGAACTGGCGTATATATGCAGAAAAGTTCAGAAAATGTGGCACAACAGAAAGAAGAAATTTCCCCAAAGATATTCCAAGCAATCTAACAGAGGAAATGATGATAAATATGACAAGAAAAGCATCATCTGCTATGGATGCAATGAACCTGTACATATCAAGTCAGAATGTCCAAATATGGAGAAAGAGAAACACCAAAGGAAAGATTCCAGACCCAAGAAGAAGAGTATGATAGCTACATGGGATATATCTGAGGAATCCTCTGACGATGGCTCATACCAACTCTACCTCTGAATCCAACACAGATTCTGACTCTGAAGGTGAATCAACAGATGAAGAAAGTGAGGTATTTTCTGAATTTACTCGATCTGATTTAATTACTGCTATAAATGATTTTTTAAATATTAATCACAAACTGTCTTTAAAACTAAAAACACTTAGGAAAGAAAATACAAATCTGAAAACTGATATTACTGAACTTAAAATAGAGAATGCAAATTTGAAAACTGATATTACTGAACTTAAGACAGATAATGCAACTCTGAAAACTGATATTATTGAACTTAAAATAGAAAATGCAAATCTGAAAACTGATATTGCTGAACATAAGGCTGAAAATCTAACTCTGAAAAGTAATTATAGTTCAACATCAATTGAAAATACCACATGTAACTCTAATAAGCATGAAGAAGTATTTCAAGATTTTATTGATAATGGTATGGAAAGAAGCAAGTATGCATCTATGATTTATGGGGTTAGTAGGAATGGTAAAAGAGGAATAGGATTTCAAGAAAAAGTAATTGAATCTAAGTTTATTCCCTCTGATGATTTATGTACTATTTGCTATAAGAAAGGTCACACTAAAATATCTTGTCCTATGCTAACCACATGGAAAGACAAGAAATCTTTAAGATCTAACAAACCAGGACCAACCAAATTTGGGTACCAAAAGATAAAATTGTTTATGCTGCAGATGTTCTAAGCAATCAAATTGAAACACCAGTGATGGTGCCTGGTCAATGGATGCTTGCAATATATGAAGGAAAAAAGGTCTATGTTCCAAGCTATACCAAACAGAAGCCAATTGACTCTGTTGGAAGAAGGACTGGTCAACACAATACTTATCAGAACCAGAACCATATGATGAACCAGAAATATCAGAAATATTTGGAGTATCAACAAACTCAAAACTGGCAGAGAAATCACACATATCAACAGAACTGGAACTACCATAAGAATAATTACCATCAGAGAAACCCAATGCATCAGCAGAAACAGAAGTGGCAGATTAAAAGTCAGAATCAGGAGACTTCTTTGAACACTCCAATCAAATTCATGAAGACTACAAACCTGGATGGGAATTCAAATCCCTTCATCCAGACTCTCTAATCAGAGAATATGCAAACTCAGAATCTGAAAACCAGAAAAGAAGAACTAAGAGGGTTTTCATAGTGAAACTGAAATTGTTAACATATAGGTGATATCTTTTTAAAATTAATTATTGTCTGATATTATGTTTATTGTGATAACAAGAAGCTTGATTATAAAAATCAAAGCTAGATAAGTATTTTGCAGGTTCTCAAGAATTTAAGAGGAATGATGTTTGGGATCTAGTACCTAGACCAAAGAAGAACATTATTGGAACCAAGTGGGTTTTCAGAAACCAGTGAAGTGGTCAGAAACAAGGCAAGACTTGTCACACAAGGCTACAGTCAGCAAGAGGGCATTGATTACACTGAGACATTTCCTCTAGTGGCCAGGTTAGAAGCTATCCGTATCCTACTTTCTTTTGCTGCAAATAATAACATTACATTATTTCAAATGGATGTTAAAAGTGATTTTCTAAATTATTATATAAGTGAAGAAGTTTATGTTAAACAACACCTAGGTTTTGAAAGTTCTGAGTTTCCAAATCATGTTTTTAAACTTAGGAAATCCTTGTATGGTCTAAAACAAGCACTTAATGCATGATATGATAGACTTAGTAACTTCTTGCTTAAAAATAACTTTGAAAGAGGACAAGTTGAAAATACACTCTTTAGATGACATTCTTATTATTTAAATTTATGTTGATGACATTATTTTTTTTGGATCTACTAATGGCATTCTTTGCCAAGAATTTTCTAAATTGATGCAGCTTGACTTTCAATTGAGTATGATGGGAGAACTTAAGTTCATCTTAGGGATACAAATTCAGCAAGTCAAAAAGGTATATACATTCATAAAACTAAATATACAAAAGAGCTTCTTAGGAAGTTTAAGATGAGTAATTGCAAACCTATGGCTACACCAATGCACCCTACTTTACTTTACCGCTTCCAAACCTAACATCATGTTTAGTGTATGTGTATGTGCAAGATTTCAAGCTGACCCTAGGGAATCACATTTAACTGTTGTTAAAAGAATCCTTAAGATACCTAAAAGGCACTACCAACCTTACCTTGTTCTACAAGAAATCTCATAAGTACAAACTTAGTGGATACTGTGATTCTGATTATGCTGGAGATAAACTTGAGAGAAAGAGCACCAGTGGCAACTACACCTTTTTAGGTAAAAACTTAATATCTTTGTCAAGTAAGAGACAAAACACCATTGCAATGTCAACAACAGAGGCTGAGTACACTTCAGCAACTGGCTGCAGTTCTCAACTACTTTGGATGAAACATCAACTTGGAGACTACAAAATTCTAGAATCCAACATTCCCATCTATTGTGATAACACTTCTGCCATTTGTCTAGCCAAAAACCCTATCTTACATTCTAGAGCTAAACACATAGAGATCAAACACCACTTCATTAGGGACTTTGTTCAAAAAGGGGTACTAAACATTCAATTTGTAGACACTAAACACCAATGGGCCGACATATTCACCAAACCAGTACCTAAAGATAGGTTTGACTTCATCAAGAAAAACCTAAACCTTACCTTCATACCTAACTGATGTTGTGATCACTTAAAAGTAGTTTAGTTTTACACTAGTTATTATATTTTGTTATTTTATGTTATATTTATTTTATTCAAAAACAAAAACAAAAAAAAAGAAAAAAAACAAAAAAAAAGAAAGAAAA
>JBBPBQ010000001.1:14698327-14715729 GCA_037974755.1 Cicer yamashitae
AAAAAAAAAAAGAAGAAAAAAAAAAGAGTTTCACATTCAAGTCTTTTTGTCTGATGACAAAAGGGGGAGGAAGATATTTGATAAAGTGGAGAGAAAATGATACTAAGACTTAGGGGGAGCCCTAAGTTAGGGGGAGTCAAAGAAATATAAAGAAATGTTGTTATCAAAAATACAGGTTTTGTCATCATCAAAAAGGGGGAGATTGTTGGAACCAATTTGGTTTTACATTTAGAGTTTTGATGTTAACAAAAGTATTTTATGAGAACAATATATTTGACTTCAAAGAGTATGAAAGAAGATTCATGTTTTTGAAGAAAATCTAAAATAAGATTTGATTCAAATTTATAATTGAAGAAAATCTTAAATAAGATTTGATTCAAAATTATAATTGATGAAAATCTAAAATAAGATTTGATTCAAATTTATAATTGGAGAAAATCTTTGACCAAGTTGAAAAGAAAATATGGTCAATATTTGAAGAAAATTTGAAGAATATTTGAAGAAGATTTGTAGAATATTTGATCTACATTTAATGAAGATTTGAAGAATATTTGATCAACAATTTAATGAAGATTTGAAGAATATTTGATCTACATTTAATGAAGATTTGAAGAAGATTTGATTAACATTTTAATGAAGATTTGAAGAATATTTGATCAACATTTAATGAAGATTCGAAGAATATTTGATTTGAAGAATTTATAAAGTCAATCTACACAAAATAGGAACAGAATCATTCTGAAGAATTTACAAAGTCAATCTACACAAAATAGGAACATAATCAATTTGAAGAATTTACAAACTCAATCTAAACAAGATACAATTCAGAATTAAATAAGGACTAAATTGAAGCCCAAATTTTCACTATAAATAGACACTCAAGGCTGAAGGAGAAAAGTATCAAAAAGTAGAAAAGAGTATAAGAACTCAAGCTCAAGATTCCAAATTCTTCTTAGAGTTCAAAGAGAGAAACACTTGTTCGAATGAGAAATATTTTCTGAGTGTTCTTTCCTTAGAGTGTGAGAGTATTATTATTATTATCAGCTTTGTTAGAAGCAACTACTCAAGTTTCAATCTCTTGTATCCAACCCGATAGTGGTTTAGTTCCTTCTTCAATCTGGGGTTGTCAGGTTGTTAGGAGAAGACTTGGCTTGTAGGGTCAAGGTGGTGTTGTTCCTCAAAAGTCCGGGGTTGTTAGGCTGTTTGGGAAGACTTGCTTGGAGGTTCGGGTGCTTTGTAATTCAAGGTTTTTGAATTAGTGGATTAAAGCCTTTTGAATGAAGGGACTGGATGTAGCCAAGTTAGTGGTGAACCAGGATAATTCTACGCGTCAAGTTATTTATGCTTTCATTGCTTGCTGCCTCTAAATCTTATTGCTTCTAATCCAAGTAAGTCACCAAAACCAAACTAATTTTTAATTATTTATAAATTATCAAAAAGTTATCAACCTTGTGCAAACACAATTCAACCCCCCATTCTCGTGTTCGCACCTTCAGTGCGTGTTTTGGTTTGCTCTTCTCTTCAAAGTTACTCATTTGTGTTAGGGTTTGATCTAGTAAGAACTTATTTTTCTGAAAAACAGCTCAAAAAACGCATTAGCCCTTCAACGGGTACTTGTCTAACCCGAAACCCGACCTAAACCGCTATAAAAGGGTCGAAAATGGGTCTACATGTGTCACCCGTGAGTTGATTCGGATGTGGGATTTGAACCCAACCCGAACCTGTTCATTGTCCACCCTACTTAGAGGGTGTGCGGGAGGAGCGACCGCACATGACCTATTTTTATAGGGCCCCATTTATTTTATATATATATTAAAAATAAAAAACAATTATGTATTAGTATTTTGCACACGTAAGCCAAGTGACCAAGAGATAACTCTATTCTACCTTCCTCTGCCTATAGCAGCCCAAGTCTTAGACTTATCCCTCTAAAAGCCTCCAAAATTTATCTCGCAAACACGCTATAAAGAACTAAGTTGTTTATTCATTTATTAGATTATTCATCTATTGGATGAGATTGTTCTAAAATGAACAACTCACTTTAGATAATAAAGTAAATAATATTAATCATTGATTGATTCACTTTGTCAATTCATCACCGTAGATGAGTCAAATACTTATTTATTAATTTATCATCACTCCCACGTAATCATTCCCTCACTTGATCACATCCACTTGATTGGAGACGCACCATCAGTTTCATACACCTCCGCACACCATACCTCAAAATTCAAATCTTATTCTCCTCACTACAGAAACCCTACTATTCTTACTTTCATTCCTTAGGTTTTTCGAGTTGGTTTTAATTTTAGGGTTTAAGCATTCGTTTTCTTCGGTCCATTCATTTCTCGTCTCTTGTATTCTGCTGTCACCATGTGGGCTCTTCGTCGAACTTCGATTGGTCTCACCCTAAGGTAAACACTAAACTCACTCATTCTACCCGTTGTTCTTCTGCATCACCTTTTCTTTACTTTTATTTATTCATCATTCACAACCTAATTTTATTTTATATGAACTATTTGCGTTGTATCAATGTTACTAACTACTATTAACTTTAATGTTACTAATGATTTTTTTGCATTGTATTAATTTAGAGCAATACGGCGTCAAGTATTTTTTGTGTGTATTTTTTGAAATGTGTGTAAAGTATAAAATTTAAAAAGTAGAAGAGAGACAGATATAAACATTTACGGTGTAACGTATGGTGTTAGTATTTTGATGTTCAAATAACATAGCTGTTTAATTTAATGAATTAGAGTGGTAGTTGCTGATTTTTTTATACACATTTAGGTGGTTTTTTTTTTGCTAATTGTTTAATGTGTTGTTTGTAGAAGCCAAGAGCTTTATAATGTTGGAACTTCTCGTGTCAAATTAATGCCAAATACTTTGGTGGAATATGAAGATGCGGCTCCTGATTCTCATCAAATGAAACATGATAGATTTCTGTCAGCGGGCCACACATTTTACCGCACAGGTCATGCTTCTCCAAAATTTACAGTAAGCAGGCGTGAACTTTCGTCACAAGCTGATGCTAGTAGCACGAAAGATGATGATGAAGAGATGGAGATGGAAGATCGGTTGATTGAGCTGGAGGTAGACGGAGATAGAGATAGTGTTGAGTCTCAAACAGATCTGTTTGAAGGTGACAAGGATGGTGGGAAACAACATAATGAGCTGGAGTTGTCGGATACTGAAAGTGATCTAGATGCGAAAAGTTCACAGAGTAGAAACAAGAGATCAGAATTATTCAAGGCAGTTGTAAACGTTCCCGTTGATTCTGCTCTGAGCAAGTGGGTTGAAAAAGGTAAAGAATTAAGCAGGCAAGAGATCACATTGGCCTTGATTGATCTTCGAAAGCGGAAAATGTATGGAAGGGCCTTGCAGGTAAATGAATCATACTTATATTTGCATCCAATTTTATATTTAAAGTATTGATGTTAGGAAAGCAAACTTACTGTCACCACAGGGGCAGTCTTGAGAGTGTGCGGGAGGAGCGACCGAACAAGGTCCATTTTTACGGGGACCCATTTATTTTATATATGTATATTTATATTAAAAGTCAAAAACAATTATGTACTTAACTAACTCTAAAGTTGGAAATTTACTGCTCAGATCTGATGATGTAGGTAGTAGTATCCTTGTTTTTGCTAATGAGCAACTTAATGAGTCTATTCGATTAGAAATTTATGATCCAACAATATAGAATAGCCTTAGAAGTGACTTGAGAGGCGAATTGCTAAAAAACGATCATAAAAGAGATATGACAATTGTGAATGGTATTAAGGATACTCTTGGTAGACACTTCTAATTGTCACATTACATGTGTTATTGTTTTAATGGAGACGACCATGATAAGAGTTGACTAGTTTATTCAAAAGAATTAGATTGAGTTTTTTGTTTTTGTTGAAAGTTATTTGATATAAGTCATACATAAAACAAATCACTTAGCAAATGAAAATTTTAATGATTGAACCTATCTTTTGAATAGACTTAAAGAACACGAATCTAGTGGTGCACATATGTCTTTTATGAGTGAATACATTGATTTACTAATCAGAGTTTAGAAAGACATAACAGTTGATAAGCATCTTGAAGAGCTTACAAAAAAGAAAAAGAACTTGAGATGAAGGTATTAGTTAGGATAATTTTTGTTGCTATATACATATATATATACACACACACACTGACACACACACATATGGCTTATAAAAAAGTAAGGCTCTAAGTTCATAATTCGCAGATGGCACCCAAAATATTAGGGACGGCCCTGCGTCACAACTTCTGTTGATTTACACATTTTCTCTGTTTGTTTCCAAAAAACTCATTTTCTGTTCCCACTCTCTCTCTCTCTCTCTTCTGATTCAATCAAGTCTTTGTTTCTTTTTGATTTTTTGCTGTTTACTTCACAGTTCATATACCACTAATTTTTCAGCATTTGTATATGTATTGTATGTATAAATTATTTACCTTGTATCCATAATCTTTGGTATAGTTGCCATCCTGTTACCACATTTTTGGAGTTGCTGGGTTGGTCATTCCCTGTAACTCTCTTGGAATAATAACAACTATAGTTAGGCCTGCAGGGGGGTGGAATGGCCTGTTTTCTTTTTTGGCATGTAGATTTTATTGTGAATGACATGTAATTTTTCATCAGTCGATTTTACAGGCATATTATCTTATTTGGTCATTCTTCAAAAGCATTTTATGTATTACATTGTTGATTGTTAATGTCTGATTCTACAATATAATGTAATTTTCTTTCTTTTGTTGGAACTGTAGGTCCTTGAGTGGCTAGAATCAAATAAAAAGCTTGAATTTACTGAGAAAGACTATGCTTCTAAACTTGATTTGATTGCCAAATTACATGGCCTATCAAAGGCAGAAAATTACATCAATCGTGTTCCAAATTCTTTCAGAGGAGAATTATTATACAGAACATTACTAGCTAACTCTGCTAGTCTGAACAATTTGAGGAAAACTGAGGAAATATTCAACAAAATGAGGAAGTTAAATCTTCCTGTTACACCCTTTGCTTGTAACCAGTTGCTTCTTATTTATAAAAGGATTGACAAGAAGAAAATAGCTGACATGTTACTTATGATGGAAAAGGAGAATGTCAAACCTTCTCCTTTTACTTATAAAATTTTAATAGACGTGAAGGGCCTGTCCAATGACACTGATGGAATGGATCAAATAGTTGAGACAATGAAGGCAGAAGGTGTTGAACTAGACCATCAAACACAGGCATCCTTGGCTAGGCATTATGCCTCAGCCGGGCTTACGGAAAAAACTGAAGCCTTATTGAAGGAGATTGAAGGTGAAAACTTGAAAGAAAATATGTCGGTAATCCCAACTTTGCTTCGCCTTTATGCAATTCTGGGAAGGGTTGACGAAGTGGAGAGAATTTGGAAGGTTTGTGAGTCAGGGCCTCCTCGGATAGAGGATTGCCTTGCTGCTGTTGAAGCTTGGGGAAAGTTGAAGAAAATTGAAGAAGCAGAGGCAGTTTTTGAGATGATGTCAAATAAATGGAAGCTTTCCGCTAAGAACTACTCAATACTCCTCAACATTTATACAAGGCATAAGTTGGTAAACAAGGGCAAGGATCTTATTAAGAAAATGGGAGATAGTGGATGCATAATAGGTCCATTGACCTGGGATGCTCTTGTGTCACTTTATATTCATGCAGGGGAAATTGAAAAGGCAGACTCTGTTTTGCAGAAGGCACTGCAGCAGAATAAGATGAAGCCACTGTTTAATACTTATATGACTATTATGGAGCAGCATGCAAAGAGGGGCGATGTCCATAATGCAGAGAAGATTTTCTATAGATTGAGACAAGCTGGTTATGTTTCTAGAATATCTCCTTTCCGTGCTCTAACACAGGCTTATTTAAACGCCAAACTACCGGCATATGGAATCAGGGAGAGGATGAAAGCTGATGATCTATTTCCCAACAAAGCTTTGGCTGAACAGTTGGCTCTATTAGATCCATTTAGGAAAACTCCAGTTTCAGATTTGCTTGATTGAGGAAACTAGCATATTCTATCTTGTGCTTGTACTTTTCAAATGAAACTATTATTTGTTAGTTTTATGGTAAGATTGAACTTTCCAAATTCTAATATGTTATCTTTTACTTATTACTACGTACATAGGTTCTGTGGTTCTATGGGGTCCATTTGTTAAGAGTAGATATTCTCTCAAAAGAAATGGGGAGCTTTGTTATATAATCTTCATTCTAGAAATGCATGCTGCTATACCTCAAATTATGGTAATAGAGTTTTCGATTTCTTTCGAGAATTAAGAAATAAGAAGGATCTATATCCATAGGAATATGGTGAAAGAAGAAAAATTGAGACATTATTGAATTATAAAAATGAGGGTTATTTAATAACCTTATGACATATTTTCCCATTTCTATGGCATGGTTTTGTTTCCACCTATAATGGTGGGGTATCAAGGACCCGTTTATTTTGTGAGAATATATATCTTTTTTTTTTAAAAATTATGTTCATTTTAGTTGTTAACAAGAAAGTAGGAAAACTTTGAAGCGAACAGTTGTCTATATTTCTAGAAACAATGTGTTAAAAAAATGTTTTCATAATTTTCATTAATGGATATTTCATTTTCTCTCTTTAGCAATAATTCATTTAACGAGTCTCTCATCAAAGTAAAATGAAACACATTTAAAAAAAAATAAAAACTCTTTTTAATAAAGTAGATAGAGCTTTAAACATTTAACTTCTTTTCGACACAGTTTTCTATAGAGGCATGTCGTCGCATCTACGATTCTTAATTCTCTTTGTCTTGTTTCACAAGGGTTTCAAAAGCTAACATTCTACCATCAACCTTATTTAATTTGGACTATCTTACCCTACTTGTGTATACATATTTTTCTTTAATGAAATTATTTTCACTTTTACTATTACACTCTCTTTTGTCCAGTTACACCCACTATCACCTTTTTTAAAGACATAAAATAATCAAGTTGCCCTCAAAACCAAATCAAATTTACACATCATATCAAAAACCCTTTATTCTCTCATCTCTCATTTTCAGCATCGTGAGACCAAAGACCAACCTATTTGCTCCTTTCGTTTAGTATTTCGCAATTTCGGCCATTATTCTCGCTCTCATCCATTTTCATGAACTTGTTGAAATAGACTCACAAAGGATAAGCCACTTTTGCAAACCATTTTCAAGTTTTTTTGATTTCTTTTGTTCTAGTATTCCTCTTCGTTTCTTTTTGCATACATTTACGTGAATTAAGTTGAAAAATATTGTAATAATATACGTGAATTGATTGAATTCATGTAAACGTATATAAACTCAGTTTATGTAGGTTTACGTATGCATAATTCACGAATGTGTTATTTGTAAAAACACATATTTTTGATGAAGACAAAGATCAAGACCAAGACTTGTGATCGAAGTAACAAAGCTCAAAAAGAAGTTCAAATATCAAAGTCAACTATAATCAAACATATTAGATGTTTAAATGCATGTAAAGGTACATGATGCAATCAATACTTCAAAAGTACATGAGAACCATTCATCTTTGCATATGCATAAAAAGGATTTTCACATGTCAAAATTACATTAACAATGTTTAAAATTAAAGTTTTTGACAAAAAGCAATGTCGTATTCGAATACAACATATTGTATTCGAATACAGATGCTAAGTCAGTAGCAAAAATTGAACATCTGTATTCGACTACGAGGTGCTGTAGTCGAATACAAGTGCTAAGTCAGTAGCTCAAACTAAACATCTGTATTCGACTACAACCTGATGTAGTCGAATACAAACAACAAGTCAGTGGCAAAATATACTTATTTGTATTCGACTACATGCACTCTGTATTCGAATACAAGATGAAAATTTTGAATAATTCTAAACGTTATAAGAGGTGTATTCGAATACATACATACATACTGTATTCGAATACAACTGTAAACAATGCAATTTTTTCAGATCTGAAATGGTTCTAGATCATTGCATTTGTTCATCAAACCTTTTGGAACAATGGCCACGAATCTGAAGTGATGTCTATGGAGTATAAATACCCCATAGCTTCAGATTAATCAATACACAATCCTACTACAAAACCTTGAACAACCTTGAACAAATTTTCTGATTTTTTTTCAAAGTTATTTTTCATATTTCAAGTACTTGCATTACATTTTCATATCATTGAGAAAGGTTCTCAAAGTACATTTGAAATAATATTGGATTGATATCATTGTACCATTCTTATATTCTTATTCCTAATTAAATTACATTGTTTGTAAAAGAAAGTAATACTTTCTTCAAGTAGTCTAATCTAAGATAATGGGGTGCTATCTTAGAAGTTTTTGTTAGAAGTTTGTAGCAGAGATCCTAGGGTGGAATTTGTACATTTTCTGACAATAGTGGAAAAATATCTTGTAGTGTGCAAGAGGACTAGATGTACCCTTGGTCATAAGGGGAACCAGGATAATATTGTTGTGTCCATTTATTTTCTGCCATTTACTTATTATCCTACACTGTCCAAATAACAAAAATCGATCACTAAACCTCTGACAACAAGAAAATTTCCTAACACCTAATTCACTCCCCCCACCTTAGGTGCACCTCTGTTCTTACAATTGGTATCAAAGCAGGTTCAGGTAACTTACTCCTCAATCATTACTCATGGCTTCTGCACAACCTGTTTTCAGAGATGGTGGTAGTAGCAAAAAACCACCATGCTTCGTTGGAGAACACTATGACTTTTGGAAGATGCGCATGTAAGCGTATCTTGAAGCACAAGGAGACGACATATGGGATGCAGTAGAAAATGGTCCTTACATTCCAAAAACGGTCATCAACAATAAAGAAGAAACAAAGATAAAAACCTCATGGACTGATGATGATAAAAGAAAAGTGTTGTTTGATAAGAAGACCAAGAACATGCTACAATCAACACTTCGGATGGATGAATTCTTTCGTGTATCTCACTGCAAAACGGCTAAAGAAATATGGGATACTTTCGAAGTAACTCATGAGGAGACCATTGAGGTAAAAATATCTAAACTCAATACATTATCTCAAGAATACGAACTATTTCGGATGCAGCCCGGAGAGTCTATCTTAGACTTATAGAAAAGGTTCTCTCATCTAACCAACCACTTGTCGGCACTTGGGAAAATCTTCACCAATGATGAATTAAATCTAAAAGTGTTAAGATCATTAACAAGGGCATGGCAACCAAAAATGACAGCAATCTCCGAAAATAAAAGCATATCCAATATGTCTCTTCTTGCATTATTTGGAAAACTTCAAGAACACGAAATCGAACTTAGTAAGTTAGAAAAGAATGAAAATCAAGAAAAGAAGACCAAAAACATTGCTTTAAAAGCCGAATCAAAAGAACATATCAAAGCCGAGAATTCAGATGAAGACGAAAACATCACCTTCCTCGTTAAGAAATTTGGTAAGTTTCTCAAAAACGATAAAAATTTCAAAAAGAAAAGTTTCAGAAAGAAGGATAGTTCTACTTCAAGCCAAAACTTCATTTGCTTTGAATGTGGTAAGCAAAGACACATTAAGGCAGAATGTCCGAATATTATCAAGAAAATTGCCATAAAAAAGAAAGACGTCAAAAAGGCATACATAGCATGGGAAGACAACAAAGTGAGTTCATCTTCGGAAACAGAAAGTGACGAATGCGTGAATGTTGCATTAATGGCATCGCATCAATCGGATGACGAAGAAGAGGTTAGTAACATAGACTCCCCTCATCATAATAAGACTAATAGTGAATTAATTATCGAATATAATGATGCTCAAAATGCCATTAAAGAACTACTTATCGAATGTAAAAATCCGTTCAAATTAGTGTCAACCCAAAAGAAACAGATTTCAACTCTTCAAGAAAAAGTTGACACTATGGAGAAGGATTCTGAAAAACTAAAACAGAATTTTACATGCAATAAGTGTGATTCTCTCTCTTTCAAAGTTGTTCAATTAAATAGAGTAATTGAGCGATACGAAAAGGGACAAATGGGATTGGAAAACGTTTTAAATATGCAAAGATACTCAAATGACAAAAGTTGTCTTGGATACTCAAAATTTGATAAACCAAGTTTGAATAAAACCATTTTTGTTAAAGCGAGTAACCAATCCAACCAAGAAAAGGTTATAATTATGCAAAAAGATCATCATTATAAAGAGAAAATTATTCAAAAGAAATATCATACACATACTATTAAAAGTAAATTTACTCCTACTTGTTCTTATTGTGGTCTTAATGGTCACACACCTAATGCCTGTCACGTTAGAAATTTTAGTGTTCCAAAAGAGCATTACGTGTGGGTAAAGAAAGGTACTAACCATCAAGGACTCAAAGCACATTGGGTACCTAATAAAACTTGATTTTAATTTTGTAGATATGCACGCAAAGTACCTTAAATATGTGGTACTTAGATAGTGGATGCTCTAAACATATGACGGGTGATAAAACAAAATTTTCAGCTTTAACTCTTGAATCAAAGGGCTATGTGGTCTATGGAGACAACAACAAAGGAAAAAGTTTAGGCATTGGAAAAGTTGATACAGCCCCATCTCCTTCGATTGAAGATGTTTTATATGTTGAAGGTCTAAAACACAATCTCATAAGCATTAGCCAGCTTTGCGACAAAGGATACAAAATAGTCTTCAATAAAGATGAATTCATCATCCAAAATGAAGCTTCAAATGAAATTCAGTTTGTCGGTAAGCGCTTCAAAAACATCTTTATACTTAATCTTGATGATTTATCCTTAAAAATGAAATGTCTTTTGGTGAGTGACAACAATGATGCATGGCTATGGCATAAAAGAATTGCACATATCCATATGGATCATTTAAACAAGTTAGTCAAGCATGACCTTGCTGTAGGCTTACCAAAGATGAAATTTATAAAGGATAAATTGTGTGATGCTTGTCAAAAAGGTAAGCAAACAAAGATTTCTTTCAAACCTAAGAATGTTATATCAACTTCAAGACCACTTCAATTAATTCATATGGACTTGTTTGGTCCATCAAGAACCAAAAGTCTTGGTGGAAATTCATATGGACTAGTAATTGTTGATGATTACTCAAGGTTCACTTGGACCTTATTTTTGCAAATAAAAATGAAGCTTTCAAAGCATTTAAAAACTATGCCAAACTAGTCCAAAATGAACAATCAACCAAAATTGTATCAATTAGAAGTGATAATGGAGGAGAATTTCAAAATGCATCTTTTGTAGAATTTTGTGAAGAAAATGGAATTTTCCATAACTTTTCTGCACCTAGAACACCTCAACAAAATGGGGTTGTTGAGAGAAAGAACAGATCTTTGGTAGAACTTGCAAGGACCATGCTAAGCGACTCAAGTCTACCAAAATACTTTTAGGCAGATGCCGTAAACACAACATGTTATGTATCCAACCGGGTAATAATTCAGATAATTCTTAAGAAAACTCCTTATAAACTGTACAAAGGAAGAAAGCCCAACATCTCTCACTTCCACATTTTTGGATGTAAATGTTCGTGCTAAACAATGGTAAGGAAAACGTTGGAAAATTCGATGAGAAAGTCGATGACGGTATCTTTATTGGTTACTCATTATCTAGTAAAGCTTTTAGAATTTTCAATAAGAGAACTTTGTTAGTCGAAGAATCAATGCATGTATCTTTTGATGAAACTAACCCCTTGAGAGAGGACAAAAATATTTCTTATGATGATGATGATTTTGTAAGTAATGATACAAGCAAAGAAAATCAAGATGATCAACCAATTCAAGAAAATGAAGTCAACGTTGAAAAGCAAGATGATAATCTTCCTAAGGAATGGAGAACCCATAGAGATCACCCAATTGACAACATTATAGGTGATATCAACAAAGGAGTTACAACAAGGCTAAAACTGCAAGATGCTTGCTTAAATATGGCATTTGTTTCTCAAATAGAACCCTCCAAGATTGGAGAAGCACTTAAATATGATCAATGGATACTTGCCATGCAAGAAGAACTAAACCAATTTGAAAGAAGCATAGTATGGGAACTTGTTCCTAATCCTGGAAATAAACACATCATTGGTACCAAATGGGTGTTTAAAAATAAACTTGATGAAAACGGTATAGTTGTTCGAAACTTGATGAAAGAAGCATAGTACGGTATAGTTGTTTGTCACTCAAGGATACAATCAAGAAGAAGGGATTGACTTTGATGAAACATTTTCTTCTCTAGCAAGGTTAGAAGCAATTCGGTTATTACTTGCTTATGCTTGTTCTATAAATTTTGAACTATTTCAGATGGATGTCAAGAGTGCTTTCCTCAATGGCTACATTAATGAAAAAGTATATGTCAAACAGCCACCCGACTTTGAAGACTTCAAGAATCCTTCACATGTGTTCAAATTAAAGAAAGCTCTCTATGGTCTAAAACAAGCTCCAAGAGCTTGGTATGATAGGCTAAGTACCTTTCTTTGTGAACGAGGATTTGAAAAAGGCAAAGTTGATAAAACATTATTTATTAAAAGAAATAATGATCACACTTTACTGGTTCAAATCTACATTGATGATATCATATTTGGATCAACAAACAATGACATATGTGAAGAATTCTCATTAATGATGCAAGGAGAATTTGAAATGTCTATGATGGGAAAATTAAATTATTTTCTTGGACTAGCAACTCAAGAATGGCATCTTCATAAATCAAGCAAAGTATTGCAAGGAATTATTAAAAAGGTTTGAGATGGAAAACAGCAAAGAAAGTACAACTCCTATGGGCTCCAGAACCTATGTTGATAAAGATGAATCCAGTATTTCAATTGACATATCAAAATATCGAGGTATGATTGGATCTCTATTATATCTAACGGCTAGTCAGCCAGATATTATGTTTAGTGTCTGTTTGTGTGCAAGATTTCAGGCAGATCCTAAAGAATCACATCTTGTAGCAGTAAAAAGAATTATGAAATATTTGAAAGGGACAACCAACGTAGGCCTATGGTATCCAAAGGGTAGCATATGTAGTCTCGTTGGCTAATCTGATTCTGATTATGCAGGATGCAAAACGGATCGTAAAAGCACAAGCGGCACTTGCCATATCTTAGGAAATGCATTAGTATCATGGTCCTGTAAAAAGCAAGCTTGTGTTACCCTTAACACTGCTGAAGCCGAATACATAGCAGCAGGAAGTTGCTGTGCACAGATTCTCTGGCTCAAACAAAAATTATATGACTATGGACTTAATCTCGGATGCATTCGACTAAGATGTGACAACACTAGTGCAATAAACATCTCGAAGAATCCAATCATGCACTCTCGGGCGAAACACATTGATATACGTCATCACTTTTTGCGAGATCATGTGCTCAAAGGCAATGTTGAAGTAAAATTTGTTGATACACATAATCAATTAGCAGACATCTTCACAAAGCCTCTACCTAAAGACTCATTTTACAAGATACGAAGAGAACTTGGCATTTTAAATGAAAACGATCTCTAAATTGCAAGGTACCTATACTTTGTCATCTCTCTTCAAGATCTAAAATTTCCTCTTGATAAGTTAGAATTAATTCTTTGATGATTATATCTTCTTAGTATATGAATATGTGCCTTACATGTTGTATTTTCTGTGGAAAAATTCGTTTTTAAGCAAAAACTCGATTTTGTAGCCCAATACACAATATCTGTATTCGAATACGTGTTTGCAGATAATCCTGTATTCGAATACAACCCTTGTGTAATCGAATACACGTTCCCATAACCAATTGTATTCGAATACAACAAGAGTGTATTCGAATACAGGTTCACGTTTTTCCTTCATATATAAAGCTTTTTCAGTTTTAGGTCACTTTTACACATTCAGTAATCGAATACAGCCGCACGCTTGCACCATTTAACCAATAATCTTTGAGTTCCATCATGACCAAACAATCCACCAGAAAAGCATATATCTACAAATTTGTTACAGCTTGCGGTTTTGTCAATAATTTTGTATAGAAATTTATTTTTGATGAAGTAATTTCAAATTTTTTGATAGTTATGACAACAATGTCCCACTTTTGAAATGTTGAAGAAATGAGTTTTGAATGGAGAAAGAAGTGAAAAAGAAGAGGAGATAATGATTTTTTGTTTGTTTCTTTTGGGATAAATTTTGTTGGCCAACACTTTGTCCTTAATGCCCATTGTTTTATGGGATGTTTTTATTTTTATTTTTTATCATCATTGTGATGAGACAATTCTAACTTGCAATTTGAGAGAGAAGAAGAAGAAGAAAATAAACAAATTGTTCAAGAATCAAAAAAAAAAAATCAATTAACCTTCAATGAAAATTTTTTCAAGAAAAATTTGAAAAAGAAAGTAGTTGAATAATTATTTTTCTGATACCATATTATAATTCTAAATAAAAAAATAAAATAAGAGAAAAATATATTGAATAATAAGAGAATTGTTCAATTACATCAAATAATACATAAAATTTATATAACAAATGAGTAACAACTAGTTAATATAACTATCTATATCAACTAACTAATTATTGTTTAATACAAAATTTGATAGATGATATTATGATGTAAAATAAATAAAAAAAGAAATGTAATTAGGTTATTGTGCAAAGGTGAAGGAAAAGAGGGCTCTCATAAGACACCGGAGGAATCGTGGTTACCAGTGTTATTATGGAGCAACTAATTCTAAGGGATTATGATTTGTCGTTTTAACTGTTAAGCGATTATATCCTTAATTTGGATGTTTATAATCTAGCAAGAAAATTAATGGTTGATACATAGGTGATGTGCACGGTTATTTCAAAATTGAAGGAGCAAATCAAGGAATATACTAATAAAGGAAAGACAATTGTTGGAAAGAATAAAACTAGTATGTCTATGTCCAAAGCAATGGGTTGTCAACTGCTTTTTCCTGTTTTATAAAAGACATTTAAATTAAATTAAAAGACAAAAGTTAATTTATTTAGTCTATAATATGAAATATTATCTATTATAAATATATGATATTCTATTATTTAAGAAAAAAAAATTGAGAGGTAATCTCGTGTCTATTTGTGTAAAGATTTTGTTGAGATACATGATAAATCATGCTTCATTTATATGTTTACACTTATAGATATTTTTGTTTGATTACCACTTAACAATGAAAGACTAATAGTTTATTAAATTCTTACAAAAAAAAAAACATATATTCATTAGTAGTATAACTAAAATCAGAGGCTCTAAGCAATCTAAATTTTCATTAGAAAATACTTTAACGAATACAATTAGATGAAAATCAACATCAATAGCAACAAATAGAGACAAAATGTTATTCCAAAAATAAGGGGTTCCTAAATGATGTAATTAATTAATTCACCGATGCCATACTTATCTAAGTTTTCTCAATCTTAGATTCTTTCTTCAACATTTTCACCTGTAATTTATGCAATCTTTGTCTTTCTTCAACATTTTC
The DNA here is from genome assembly GCA_037974755.1 of Cicer yamashitae. Lineage (NCBI taxonomy): Eukaryota > Viridiplantae > Streptophyta > Magnoliopsida > Fabales > Fabaceae > Cicer > Cicer yamashitae. Next base: position 14,713,781 of record JBBPBQ010000001.1, read on the forward strand.
ACTTGTCCTTTAATTTCAACTTCCTTGATTGAGTAAATACTTGTGAATGAATTAACCATTTCAATCTTTGTCTTTCTACCATTTAAACAATGATTAGTTCTAATAATAGTAATTAATTAATGAATTATAATAATACGATCTATAATTAAATAGATTAATTTATGTACATTTCATTTAATATATTATATGTGTAACACAAAAATATAATACCACATATAATACCACATATTAATACTATATTATAATATGACCACAAAAATGGTGCATAAATCAAATTTATTAAAAAAACTATTTTGTTGAAATTATATTTATTTACACAATAACCTAATACATACTTAGCAATATTCACTTACAATATATATCACATAAATCAAATGGCTTTAATTGATTTTTTTAAAATAATTTGAATAAAGTTATTTTAACAATAATATATACACGGGATACACATTAATTGAAGATAGAAAAGAAAAGAAAAACTAACTGAGAATTTTAAGGTTATTAAAAGTTAAAACATATTTCATATATTAAAAAAAAACAATAAAAACACCTTACACATTTCCCCTATGGGCACAGGAAAAAACACCTTGCATTACATATCTAGGTTCACTCACCCATAAATTGAAAAAAGTCATAAAATTCTAAACTTCAGCTTAGTACTAAATGTCCTTAATTCTGATTTTATATTGCTATGGTCGAGAAATTAAAAGAATGTCACCAATCAAAAACTTTTGATTTAGTCCTTTTAAATATGATCGTCAATAACCGTCTATTTTAACATAGAGTATCAATGTGCTTGATATTAATAGATCATTATATCAATTACATGAAGCTATTTAGGGGTAAAACATAATCAAACATACAAAACTGAAATTCCAAAAGAGCTTAATGTAACCGAAAAGAAGAAGGGAATAAGGTGAAAGACATATTTTGGATAAAACAAGAAAGGACAGAACACTTGTTAGACCATTCAAAAGCATAATTAACCATTAGAAGAGAGAATCCAAAAGAACATTTTTGAAATCAAATACTTCCATTTTGATGAAATACTTGCAACACACATTATCTTATAATCAAAACAATAAAAACAAATCGATCATAAGCACTTAACAATCATATGTCAAGATAAAAGAATGTATTAAAAGATAAAAGACAAAAATCAGATGTGAAATATGCAATATCAAAACTACACGATTTAAGTCGAATGAATGAGTGCAGAGAGTTCATCAAAACAAATGAAATTGATTATATTTATAAATAGAAAACCCTAGATAAGAGGGATGAATGAGAAAAAGTAACAATAACTATTTCATTTTTCCAAAGATAAATTAAAAATCTGGAAATACAAACCGGTTGATTAAATTTTTGGGGTTAACATAAATTAGAATTACAATTTATGGCTCCATAATCGAGAAAGAATTGAAAGACGAGAGAATTGAGAAGGCTAAATAATTGACGAGGGCAAGAGAATAAGAATAAATACCACTTTAAAAGACACTGATTAGAGAGGAAACACATGACATGAAGGATCTAGATAATTTGTTGACTTAGTCTAGTTCACACATGTATATGTTTGCTTTTTCCCAAAAAATATTTATACAAATAATATTAATTTGTTGACTTGGTCTTTCTTTTTTCAAAACAAAAAACTAATAGGAGTAATAATGAAAACTACTCCTAAAAAAACTAATAATAATGGACGAAAATTGTATAATTTCATAAATAAACATAAAGCAAAATAATAAAATAACATTAACAAATAATAATAATAATGACAAGATTACTTTTATTAATAAAAATATTATATTTACTTAAACATTATGATTAAATGACATTTGTCACACTTATCATAATACAATCTTTACTTTATTCTATTGTACAAATATTATGATTTTGAATTAGTATATGCATGAAATAAATTTATTTCAATATAATTATTTGGGATAAAAAAT
>JBBPBQ010000001.1:14715748-14760449 GCA_037974755.1 Cicer yamashitae
GTAATGAAACAGATATAATACAAGTTGCGCTTGTGTTTGAGCGGTTAAAAATCGCAATTTCTTTTTAAAGATAAAACACAAACACTCACACATATATATATATATATATATATATATATATATATATATATATATATTAATTAAATATATACTTTTACTTTTTCTAATAATGTATGATATAGTAATAAAACATTGCACTATGATTTCAAACCATTAAAATTAAATTTCACAAAATGTGATAAGGTAACCTAACAAATTAAAGCATTACATATCACAGTTGAATCCAATTCAAATTACATAACTCTTAAATTTAATGACACGGTAACATCCACCAGCATTTATAGACACATTAGAATTTTTTTAAGATAGTTCTCACTTATATTTTCTACAATCACAGAGATAAAAATGTATTCAAAAAATTGATTATATTTAAAATTAGAATTAATAAAAGAATTTAGAATAAACTAAACATGAATAGATTCCTATTTGCCAATAGAGAAACAAATCAATAATTAATAATAATAATAATAATTTTGCAAGAAGTTTGTCATTCCAACATCATTCAAATTTGTGAAGAACAAATAAAGAAGAAACAAATAAAGAAAAAAAAAAGAAACAAAAAAAAAATAAAAAAATTAAAGATCGAAGGCATAAAAGCAAGCTTGCTTCTTTCAAGACTATTAGCAAGAAAATTTTGAAAAGCTACTTCATATTTATCAGAATGATAAATGGCATTTTATGTAGGTTTTGAAGAAAGATTATTTTTTAGAGTTAGATTTTCTGTCTTAAGTTCAATAATATCAGTTTTTAGAGTATCAACTTTTTTAGTCAGATTTTCATTTACTTTACTAAGGGCTTTCGATTTTAGAGAGATATTATGATTTTTATTAAGAAATCATTTATAACTATAATTAATTCAGAATGGGTCAAATTAGAAAGTACCTATATTTCTTCATCTGCAGATTTGCTTCCAGAGTTAGAATCAGAGTCAGCATTAGCCATCAAAGCCATATTGGTTTGTTCTTCATCATCAGAGTCATTTCATGTGGCCATTAGAACTTTCTTCTTGGAATTTGAATCTTTTCTCTGAAACCTCCATTTCTCTAGATTTGGACATTCTGTCTTAACATGTCCAGGTTCATTGCATCCATAGCAAATGATGTTTTTCTTATCATATTTTTCATCCTTTCCTCTGCTGGACTGCTTGGAACCTTTATGAGGGAAAAATTTCCTCTTGTCGTGCCATATCCTTTGAATTCGTCTGGATATGAAGGCAAGCTCCTCTTCCTCTAAATCTTCATTCTGATTCTCTAAATCATTATCCTCTGATTCTGCTTTCAAGGCTTTCTTCTGCTTGGATTTTAAAGCCAGAGTCTTGTTCTTCTTCTTGGATTCATCTTTTTCAAGCTCAATTTCATGTGATCTGAGAGAGTTGATTAATTCTTTTAGTTTAAGAGCATTCAGATCCTTTGCTTCTTGGATAGCTGTGATGTAGGGTCTCCACTTGCTGGACAAACTCCTTAGGATCTTCTTGACATGATCAACAATTGTGTAGCTTTTTTTTAGTTCCTTTAATCTAGAGATCGGAGTCTAAAACCTGGAAAACATAACTTAAATGTCTTCATCGTCCTCCATTTTGAAAAGCTCATACTTTTTCACTAGAAGATATTCCTTAGCTTCTTGAACTTGCTTGTTTCCTTCATAGGTCAGAATAAGATTGTCATAGATGCTCTTTGTTGTCTCATTGTTAGTGTATTTGTCAAACTCCTTGAAGATGATTGTGTTTATCACGAAGGTTATGGACTTGTGATGCATCTTGTACATTTTCTTCTATTCAACATCCATCTCTTTCCTTGGAATTTCAATAACATCAATATTTGTTGGAGCAGTATAACCATTTTCCACCAAGTCCCAAAGTTCAGGATCTTGTGAAATAAAAACTCCCCAGCCTATCTTTCTAGTACTCGAATTGTTCTCCATCAAACAGAGGTGGTCTGTTGATGTTTCTGAAGGTGAAAACACGAGAAGGGGGGGTTGAATTGTGTTTGACTTAGTTGATAAATTTTTCTTTATTTGATTAAACTGGTTCAGACTTGATGATTTACTTAGAGTAGAAGCAATAATAAAACTAAGGAGTGCAAGAATAAAGTGACATAAGTAATTTATCCTGGTTCCCCACTAACTTGGTTACATCGAGTCCCTTCACTCAAAAGGATTTAATCCACTTATTCAACACCTTGAATTACAAAGCACCTAATCCTCCAAACCAGTCTTCTCAAACAACCTGACAACCCCAGACTTTTGAGGAACACACACACCTTGATTCTATCAGCTAAGTCTTCTCCACATAATCTGACAACCCTAGATTGTTGAAGGCACACTAACACCACTATCGAGTTTGAATACATATATTTAGAACTTGAGTAGTTGCTTTTAACAAGATGATTATAAAAGTAACTATCATACTCTAAGAAAGACACTTCGAAAAATATTTTTCATTCGAACAAATGTTTCTCTCTTTGAACTCTAAGATGAATTTGGAATTTTAAGTTTGAGTTCTTATACTCTTTTCTGATTTTTTTTGATGATCTTCTTCTTCAGCCTTGAGTATCTATTTATAGATAAAATTAGGGCTTCAATTTAGTCATTGTTTAATTTTGAATTGTATCTTCATTCCTAGCTTGGTCAACAATGATCTTATTCAAAAATAAAATAAAATAAAATTATTGTTCATCAAAGGCACAAAAAATCTAGAGGAATACTGGGTCATCAGAGGTAGACGCGTAGACTCTTCAGAGGCATGCTAACCAGAAGCACACTTCAGTCTTCAGAGGGCAGATACACATACTCTTTAGAGGCAAATCTTCAAAGGTAGATATGCGCACACAAAAACACATGCGTTGACTGGGTTTGACTTCGCTTCCTCTGATCTTTACTTCCTTTGATATCTTCTTGTGGTGACTTTCTCTAGTCACTTCATCTGGTCGTTTCCTTTGATTTTCCTATTCGAATTGCTGCATACTTAATGAAGCCATTAGTCCAACAAATTATTCTCATAAAATACATTTATTAACATCGAAACCACACAAGGAATTATTCGAGGGACTAATTTGGTTCCAACACAACCTGTTTCTCGTCTTTGTATATTGGTAGCTAAGTGTACTCCAATTTTGCCCACAATTTGCAGCTGAAGTTTTTTGGCAGAACTTTTATAGCTATACTTTGAAGTTTAGGAGCACAATTTATACTTACATATTAACAAGAAGAAATTATAAATCATACTAGGCTTCATTTGAGACCAAGCTTTTTGATCTTGTAAAGTTCCAATGGTCTCTTTTTTTTTTTTTTTTTTTCTCTCTCTCGAAAAAGTAACAATTACAAGTACCAATATACCATATAAGTCCTTAAATGAATACTATACCATACAAGTATATAACATTGATATGTGTCTCACCGGATTGACAGCTTCTATCGCAGTATCAACGTTTCGTTCTAACTTAGTTATGACTTCTCTGTTTTTATTCAAAGTTTCTTTAGCTACATGACTTCCTTGGACTATTCCAAATTGGGATTGTGGATTGAGAAAACAACTTTAAGAGTAAATTAATAATTAATAACTCTACTTCAATATCGAATTCAAGTTTAGAAAAAAAAATGTAGATACAAACCTGCTGAATGCAAATCAGAGTGTATGAAAATCCATCTTTTATCGATGATTGCATTATAATAGGTGTGGAAACGGCATATTTTTTCAATAGCTTGCTTGCTCTATCTACTGCTTCATAAAGAAATCCCATTGTTGGTTTATCATCACCATCCACCAACTTTATGACCTTATTTTAGTTGCCTTATTCTAGAATTGTGTACTCATCACAATTTTTTCGGCTTCATATGCAACTCCTCCTAATTTGTCTTTTGCATATTTGGAATATTTATATTCATCATAATTAAACTTATTTTTCAAAGCTTGTTTTTGTTTTACAATTGATTCAAGTTGTAAAAATTGTATAGCAAAACGAGTGATCGTTGAACGAATGGTTTCTTTACCACTAGTATATTTGTTCATCAAAATTTTAGTTCTTATAGAATTTCAAATTTATTTTTATTTTTCAAATTTTAGTACCTAAATAATTTTTTGTTCACTTAGTTTATATTTTGAAAAAAATTTGTAAAAAATTGATACTTTTAGTCCTTCAAAAAAGTTCTTATAAAATCAAAATAGGATTAAAAATGAAGAAAAAATTTTATGCACTAAACTTAAAAGGTCATAATTTTATAAAAAATAAAAAGATATTTAACCCCTAATTATATAATCTAAATTCTGATCTAGAACAGTTCCACAAAAAATAAATAAATTATACAAGTTAGTCAATTTGTTCCATCTAAATCACTATCAACACCTCATACAAAAAGAAAAAAAATCTCTATCAATACCTAATTTTTTTTCTTTAAATTTTTCCACGAACCCCTAAATAAATTTGTTCCATTTCCACCAAATTTTCCCCCTATATTTTAAATCCCACATGCTTATGTTTGTTAAAGATATTACTAGTCAACATAAAAATAAAAGTTAAACTAAATGCAATAAAAAAAGCACAACATATAGCTACTGAAAAATGGAAAAAGGCTTCAATCCTCGTTTCACGCACAAAACAAAATCACCAACATAAAGTCAACCTCTCACGACGACATGGTTATCCTTGAATTCTCATTATCGCTGGAGCTCTATCATTGCAAATGTTGATGTCAAATTTCATTCCAGGAGATGTGAATGCAAATATTGTGTAATATAATCTTGCATTGGTTGATAATTGTTGTTGTTCTTACTATTCTTGTTAGACAATAGATGTTGAAGTAAAGGTGGCAGTGTCTTAAAAAGTAGTATTTCAACCTTACTATTAGCACAACATAGTTGAAACTTGGGGTTATTTGTTGAAGTGGAATGAATAGTCACAATAAAGGGGGTTTGAATTGTTACCCTTTTAAGCCTCCAACAAACTGGCCCAAAAAACAGTTACTACAACCAACACATAGAACGAGAAACACAAGAAAATGGAGCTTGAATTGTGTTTCTCATTTAAAATCTTTTTCGTGTGGCTACTCTAAAGTGAAGAAGGCAGAGCAGGCAGATAAAAACTTAGTAGAGAAACACAACCAATTTAATCTGGTTTATCATCGACATGGTAGCTATGTCCAGTTCCTTTCAACTGAAGGATTTAAACACCTAATTCACCATGGAATCAAACTTACACTTGAACACCTACTAGTCACACTAACCGTGTTCAATAGTCTCAATCTTCTAGCTCAATACAATCAAACTCTTGAGGAAAGGCAGAAACTACAAGGCTAGGTTACAAAAGAAAAGGTTTAGGTTTTTCTGAATTAGCTTTTGCAGATAGTGTTTACAATTGTTCCTTCAAAACCATTCTCAACACTAAAGTGAAAACGAATGATTATGAGCAAGAGTACAATGTGCTTATAGCTTGTGCGTTTCTTTTATTTCTAGTGAGGAATGCATGTCCTTTTATAGATATCGATAAGGGTTTCTGACCGTTGTCCTAATTGCAAGAAATCAATATAAATCTTGAAGTTTTGTATCGTATCTTTTGAGATTGATTTGCCATAGATACTTTCCAAATCAGATCTTGTAATTGATTTAACGTATCTTATTTAAAATAGTTGGAAGTAGAGGTTATGTTGGTCAGAGCATGTCTTAATATCTTCAGACAAGTAACAGGTTCATGATGTTCATTAGATGATGCACAAATACTTTGTCTTTTTTGGAGCATTGACTTTCATTAGAGCGTACAACATAAATCAGAGTTAGATGATCAAATGCTTGAAGTGATGGTGTGATTATCAAAGGCAGACGATCACTTGCTTGTTAAACTTATTAGAGGAAGAAAGACACTTGCTTTGTCAATCTTATTCGATACACAAAAACACTTGCTTTATAAATCTTATTAGAGGCAGACAAATAGAATATATATGCGTTCAACAAAGGCAACAAAAACAGAACATATCATGTATTTCCAGAGTCACCAGAACTAGAGCATTGTTTGCATTATCGGAGTCAGCCAACATAAAGCGTCACTAACGTCACTAGAGGCGTATGTCAAAGGGCTTGCATTAGACTTAGAAAAACGGAGTGAAACGAAGTGTTGTTGTCCTTTGTCTTCGTCCAATTATTAGAGGATATGACATAAGAATCTATATAATTCACTTGATCTAAGACCTGCACACTTAATCATAATGTTAGTATATTAGATTGTTCCCACAAACTGATTTTGTTATCATCAAAACAACTAAGAGGCATAGTTCTTCAAACCAAATTGGTTCTATCAATCTCCCCCTTTTTGATGATGATAAACATCCATTTTTGTGAACAAACTTTTTTTAAATTAAAGTATAAAAGAATATTATAAAGTGTTCAAGCAAAGCCCCCCCCTTAAAATATCCATGTTTAATACATAAGATGAAAGATATTCTAATAGAGTAGTTTAATGTGCATTAGTAATTGTAGTTCAGAATAACGAAAAATTTATTGCTTAAAATTTCTCAAAAATACAGTCTCCCTCTTTTGTCATCAGACAAAAAGAGAGGAAAAGAAAAAACAGAGAGAAAAAAAACAAAGAAAAATAGGCAACTAAGGGTTAGGAGTCGTGAGCCTAGCCATACTATACTAAGGGTATTCTTAATATCCTCCAGATTTTTGGCAGCTTGTGTTAGAACCAAGTTGGTTTTCCACTTATAGTTTTGATGTTAACAAAAGTATTTAATGAGAACAATAAATTTGGATTAATGGCTACATTAAGTATGCAAAAATTGGAAGAAGAAAATCAGAGGAAGATACCAGAGGAAAGTCTCAAGAGGAAGGGACCAAAGGAAGTCACCAGAGGATGAGATCAGAGGAACACAAAGTATACATGTTTGCCTATGAAATATGCTTCTAAAAGTAACATGTCTATGAAGGTTATGAAGATTGCCTATGATGTCTGGGTCTGACATCTGGGTTTGAAGTTTGGGTCTGATGTTTAGGTTTGATAACTAGGTCTGAAGATTGCCTCTGAAGAATGGTTCTGAAATTGAGAGTGAAGACTGAATTTGAAGCATGCCGTTGAAGCCCTTGTATGTCTCTGATGTGCACAAACTCAACATGCATTTGAAGAGTTCATATCAAGGTATAATTAACTCTAAAGATATTGTTCAAATCATAAATTCAAAGCTCATAATCCGCTGATCAAAATGGTGCAACACACTCCAACAGTTGCCTCTGATATGCAACCTTTAATGTTGCACTGACTCTAAAGTTTCAACAAGGTGATTTGCACAACGCCACTAATTCTAAGTCATGCAATTCTTCCTCTGACTATCATTATTCAAGAAATACAACATCTCACTCCAACAAGAAAGTCAGTGCCTCTATTGGAAGTCAACAGTTGAAATTGAAAGAATTAAATATGAATAGAAGACTTAGTCGAATCAAAAACTTATGAAAATCCAAGAACAACCCAAATCCATTCCAGCTCAAATTAAGCAAGATTATGATTGAAGATTCGTGTTTTTGAAGACAATTTTAAATAAGATTTTATTCAGATTTATAATTGAAGAAAATCTTTGACTAAGTTGAAAAAAAAATATGGTCAAGATTTTTTTTTGAAAAAGATATGATCAAGATTTATCACAAGAAGATATGAATTATTTACAAGAAGATTTGATCAAGATTTATCTACAAGAAGATATGATTTATTTACAAGAAGATTTGATCAAGATTTATCACAAGAAGATATGAATTATTTACAAGAAAGTTTTATCAATATTTATCTACAAGAAGATATTAATTATTTACAAGAAGAGTTGATCAGAATCTACAAGAAGATATGAATTATTTACAAGAAGATATGATCAAGAATTGTTTACAAGAAGAAACACTCACAAGAAGATACATTTATTATTTGCAAAGATATGATTAAGATTTTGCAAGGACAAAGGAGAAACCCTAACTTATTCTATAAATAGATACTCAAGGCTGAAGAAGAAAATAAGAGAACTCACAAGCACAAAAACTCTTAAGTCATTAGAGTTCATAAGGTTAAGATCTAGAGAAACACTTGCTCAAAAGAAATATTTTCTAAGTGTTTTCTGGTGTGAGAGTCATTGTTACAATCACCTTGTTAGAAGCAAACCAGTTTGTTCTAAACTCTTGTAACCCAACCCGATAGCGGCTTTCGTGTTCCTCAATCAATCTGTAGGTTTTTCAGATTGTGTTGAGAAGACTTGGCTTGTAAAGTCAAGGTGTTAGGTTGTTTTGAGAAGACTAGCTTGTACGGTCAGGTGTTGTGTAATTCAAGTTTTGAATTAGTGGATTAAATCCTTTTGAGTGAGGGGACTAGACTTAGCTACCAAGTTGGTGGTGAACCACGATAAATTCTTGTGTCACTTTAATTATGCAATTCTTGTTTTACTTCTGCCTCTGATCACTTAACCCAATTGCTAGTACTTTTATTCTAAGTAAGTCACCAAACCAGAACCAGTATTAAATAAATTATCAAAAAGAATCCAACTTTGTCAAACATAATTGAACCCCTTTCCTATGTTTACACCTTTAGGCTGTTCCATAAACGCCTTAGTCTTAGCCTCTAGGCGATCAAAATCTTCCTTTTTTACAAACTGAGTTGGAATGAACACGGGCCATAGGGAGATGTAGAGGGGATTTCTGAAGTAGAATCTAAAGATTCTAAATCCTCAACATGAGGAATATCGAGAGTGCGTATCTCAATCTACGGGATGAATACATGAAGTTGCAATGGTGCAATTGGAGTAACCATTGAAGGTTCCATAAGAATATCCCCATAAGGAGATGGAGCATCTCAGGATGAGGCTGATGAAGTGACCGTTATGAGCTTTTTGAACAAATTGCTCTTAGTTTTTTGAAGCTGTAAAATCCAAAAGTAGATGATCTCATCTGTTTGTCTGAAAGTTGTAGAGTTCTGGGAGGGCAACTGCAGTCCATGATCCATGTTGTCTTGAATCCAGTTTGTGACAAAGGAGATGACTTTGTTGCACTGAGTTGAAACATCATTAGGATCCAGACTTTGAGCTTTTTTGTTCTGGGTGGAGGAGATTTTTTGTGGAAAGTGAGGTAAGGAAGGTCTAGAGGTATGGGAAGCCAGATGGAATGGATTGTGTGGAGGGAATGATGGCCAGAGGAATAGGGAGGTAGCAGAATCAGAGGGAATGGAGGGAAGGAAAATGCAGATAAGTCATATGATGATGTATTAGAGACTAGGTCGACAAGAGCTAGCACAACAAGCGCAACTTCTTAGGGAGAGGGATGGAAAAAAGGTGGTGATATGGGGTCAGTTACTAGGATGGATGAGGGAGAAGGTGGTGATAAACTAGTGGAGGGGGTAGGTGTTTGAGCTGAAGTGCTAGGCCTGTAGAGGAAATGATGGGTTTTGTATTCGAGGGAAGCAAAGTGTTTAGCTAGGGTAGCATCAAACATTTTACTTGAGGTATCAGAGTCATAAGTAGGAGGGGTGATGGGTGCAAGGTCAGGGAGAGGACGAGCAATATTGGTTGGTTGGAGAGAGGGAAAGAAAAGAGTTGGTTTAGGGTCAATGTGGGGGATATGAATAGGTTTCTCAGAGTTTTAATGTACCTTCCACTTCTTCCTCTGAAGAGGGGTTGTCGTGTCTTCATCGATGATGGTTATTTCTTCCTCATCCTCTTCAATCCATAGATTGTGAGCTACTCTTTTCCCTTTCTTCTAAAAAGCTTTGCAACATGAGGTAGAGGCAAACAAACGGGAGCCATAACTTGGCTAGACTAACACTTTCTCAAATATTCCAAAATGACTTCCTTATTGTCTTTTGAAAAAATGGGAGCAACAAAATCATCAACCTCAGATAGAGCAGCCATATACCCACTTTTTTGACCTATTATTCTTCTAACGTCACCACTGGGTCGAATACAGTGCTTGGGGGACACTAGTCTCATCTTGATGAGGTTGGAGATATTGAATGTGGGAGTAGATGATGATACCAAGTGTTCCTCTTGAACAGAGCCTCAAACTTCTTCTAGAGCTTGAATGAGTGAAGTACGCATGAGTATTGTAGTTATTAGTTTGGGGTAGGGGATATACTTGATTTTCCTTGTTATAGAGTTGATGATGCATGTACTTATGTGTTCCAAGATGACATGGGGAAGGTTCATGTTGATCCTTTGAGAGATGTTCCACATTAGACCCTTGTGGTGTTTGCTAACATGGTCCACTGACCCACCGTTGGGCACCACACATCCAATAAGGATTTTGAAAAGAACTCTATACTTAGGTTTGAGGTGTACATACTTGAAATTCACCTTCAGGTCTTCGAAGAGTTATTTGTTGATTCTGAAAGAGCCAACCCTTGACTCATATCCATTTTTTAGCAACATGCAAGGGATTGTTGAGTGCTTTTGATAGGGAGACCCAACACAGTGCTTGAAACCTCGTCGTCACCAAAACTCTTTTACTAGAACTTCCAAATCCATCTCTTGTTCTATGAAGTATTCAAACCAACCTACCTCAACGAGGTCCTCTATGAAGTAGAATTCTTTCTCAGCTAGGTTTGCAAAATGGACTATATAAGACATTTGCAGTTGAGGGGATTGAGGATGAAATTGACGCCATTGAAGTAGGAGAGATTCAGGGAGCATGGAAAGTTTATCGGTTTGCAAAGAACGAAAGTGTGGGGGTTGTGAGTGATGGTGAGTGATTGTGAGTATAAAAATTTAAGAGTATAAATAGTTGAGTTTTCAAAGTCAGTAGTAGGCGCACGCGTGAGATACCTGTTAGAGTATGACACCTTACGAGAATAAAAATTGTTCATATCCAATATTAATTGAATTTAGAAAAACTAGAGGCACCCTTAAATTCAATGTCATCAGAGGCAGAGCAAACATATTTTAACCATTCACTTTGTTTTACCAGAGGCAAGGCATATAGAGGATTAAACATCATTCTTTAATAAACATAATATTTAGATGTTTCTATATAAGATTGAATATGTCCTCAGCAAGGGGTTTTGTGTAAATATCAGCCCACTGATGATCAATATCGACAAATTTAATATCTAAAATACCCTTATAAAGTGATGTTTAATCTCTATATATTTTGCTCTGGAATGTAAAATAGAGTTTTTGGTTAAGCATATGGCTGAAGTATTATCACAAAAGATATGGATGTTACTCTCATAAATTTTGAAATCTTCTGGTTGATGCTTCATCCACAACAGTTGAGTATTGCAACTAGCTGCTGAGATATACTCTGCTTTTGTTGTAGATAGAGTAATAGTGTCTTGTATTTTGCTCGACCAGGAGATCAGATTATCACCAAGGAATGTACAATTTCCACTAGTGCTATTCCTTTTTAGCTTATCTCCAGCATAGTCAACATCACAAAAACCTACTAACTTGTACTCAAAGGATGACTTATAACACATACCAAGGTTAGTAGTGCCTTTTAGATATCTAAAGATCCTCTTAAAAGCTGTTAAGTGGGATTCTTTTGGGTCAGGTTGAAATCTAGCACACACACTAAACATAATATCCAACAATTAATTAAAGAATGAAAAATAGAACTTAGAAGTCATATTGTTATTGTTTGTTTCTAAAAACCCACTTTGTTTCAATTGACTTCTTTTCTAGTTTTTAGATGATCATTTGTATTTCCTATGATAAGAAATTCTAAATGAACGGATTGGTATTCCTATCCAAGCTTGGGTTCCTGATGAACTTGATTTGAGTGCTCAAGGATATCTTCTAATTTTGATTATTCCTATAATAGTTCTGGTTGCTTTGATATATCTAGTTCCTCTAATATATCTATTTCCTCTGATATATTTGGTTCCTCTGATATCTACTATGCTAATCAATCCTCTGTTCTTGAGGATTAGGTCTTTGACATAAGCTTTTCTCCCATCATGTATCGTGAGTATCCACTATCCAAGTACCATGATAAATTAGTTTGTCCTTTGGTACCAAAATTTTGTTGAGTTTTGGTTTGTTAGTTCTGAAAGGTTTCTTGTCTTTCCATGTTTTTTTGCATAGGACAAGTTATTCTATTGCGACCTTTCTTATGGCAATAAATACAAACAATATCAGATGAAATGAATCCTGGATGTTTTTCAAAGCCTATACCACGTTTATTGTTTTTGCTGACACCATAGATTATAGAAGCTTGTTTACTTTTGTCTATGTCGTTTGCAAGAAATTCTTGAAAAGGCTATTTCATACTTAACATAATTGCAAACTTTAGCCTCTAAAGTTTTTGAAACCCTTCCAAGGGAACTACATTTGTTTGTTAAGATGTCATGAGCTTTTTTAAGAGGCTTAAGTTTTGAAAAAACCTTATGATTCTTGTTAAGAAACTTATTTAACATATATATTAGTTTACTACGAGATAGGTCAGAGAATACCTCAATTTCTTCATCAATAGATTTAGAGTCTGGCTCAAAATCAAAGTCAGGGTGAGTATCTGCCATTAGAGCCATGTTTGCATGCTCTTCATCTTCATCGGATGATTCGTTAGAGTCATCCCAAGTAGCTATAAGACCTTTCTTCTTGGTCATGAATCTTTCCTTTGGGAATTTCCTTTTTCCAGTTTAGGACATTCTGATTTGAAAATACCTGGTTCCTTGCATTCATAGCAAATGAGCTTCTTTTGGCTAGCTTTTTGCTTCTTTCTCTGCTATTTTGGGTCGATGTGAAAAAAAATTGGGAAAATATTTCTTTCTATTGTTCCACATGCGCTGTATTTTTCTTGAGATAAAGGATAAATCTTCATCATTGAGTCTTCACTATGATTTTCCCATTCGCTTTCCTCTGAATCTTCAGCTGCTTGCAGAGCCTTAGAATTTTCTTCTTTCCTTGGAATTTGAGGGCCAAGGAATTTGACTTCTTTTTAGGCTCATCTTCAACCAGTTCAATCTCATGAGATATGAGTAAGCTCATCAACTTCTTTTGGTCTCCACTTGCGAGGAAGACTTTTGAGGATCTTATTGACGTGGTCGGCAATAGTGTAGCTCTTTTGGTGAACCTTCAGCCCAAAAACCAGAGTTTGGAAACTGGAAAACATTTTTTCAATGTCTTCATTCTCCTCCATCTAAAAGAGTTCATACTTTCTGACGAGTAAATTTGCTTTGGCTTTCTATACCTGCTTGTTTCCTACGTAGTGAAGAACCAGACCATCAAAGATATTCTAAGTTGTTTCTTTGTTGGTACATTTTTCAAACTCCTTGAAGGTGATAACATTCATCATGAAGGTTCTGGCTTTTTGATGTATTTTTTTATTGTTTCTTTTGATCAACGTCGAAATTGTTTCTAGATATTTCAACTCAAACAACATTATTTGGAGCCTTATAGCCATCTTCAACTATGTTCCAGAGTTTAGGATCGTGAGAGATGTAGAAGCTTCTGAGTTTTATTTTCCAGTACTCGAGTATCTCTCCATCAAACAGGGGACATTTGTTAATATTTCCACCTGTAACTTCTTCACCACAGTTAGCTATAAAAATAGATCTTTACTCAAATACGGTTAAATGCTCAGCTTTGAGATCGAGCTCTAATGCCAATTGTAGAACGAGAAACACAAGAAAGGGGTGTTTGCATTGTGTTTCTTGTTTATAATATTTTTCGCATGGCTACTCTAAAGTAAAGAATATAGAACACGTAAATAAAAACATAGCAGAAAGACACAACCAATTTATCCTGCTTCACCACCGACACGGTAGCTACGTCTAGTCCCTTCAACCGGAAGGATTTAAACCACTATGCACCACAAAATCAAACTTACACTTGAACACCTACTAGCCACACTGACTGTGTTAAATTTTCTTAACCTTCTAGCTTAGTACAGTCAAGCTGTTGAAGAAAGGCATCCACTATTCGGCTTACAAAAGAAAAGGTATGGGTTTTTTTTTTTGTTTTTTCTTCTGAATTAGCTCTCGCATATAGTATTTACAAATTTTCCATCAAAAGCTTTTTTTGCACTGAAGTGAAAAAGAATGATTATGAGCAAGAGTGCAAATGTCCTTATAACTTGTGTGTTTCTTGTCTTTCCAATGAGGAATGCACGTTCTTTTATAGAGATCGATTAGGGTTTATGATAGTTGTCCTGATTGCAAGAAATCTACATAATTCATAAATTTTCGTATCGTATATTTTGAGATTGATTTGCCATAGAAACTTTCTAAAACGGATCTTGTAATTGATTCAATGTATCCTATTTAAATCAGTTGGGTAGCAGAGGTTACGTTGGTCAGAGCATGTCTTAAGATCTTCAGACAAGTAGCAGATTCGGGATATTCATCAAAGGATGCACAAATACTGTTTCTTCTTAGGAGTGTTGACTTTCATCGAAGCGTACAATATAAATCAGAGTCACATGATTAGATGCTTGAAGTGATGGTGTGATTTTCAAAGACAGATAATCATTTGCTTGTTAAGCGTATTAGAGGCAGACAAACACTTGCTTTGTCAATCTTATTAGAGGCAAACGATCAAAGCATAGCTGCGTTTAATAGAGGCAACTGAAACATAACATATCATGTATTTCCAAAGTCACCAAAACCAAATCACTACTTGCATTATCGGAGTCAACCAACATAGAACGTCTCTCGCGTCACTAGACGTGTGTATCAAAGTGCTTGCATCAGACTAACTAAAACAAAGTGAAGCGAAATGACATAAGAATCATATAATTCACTTGATCTAAGACCTGCACAGTTAATCAAAATGTTAGTGCATTAAATTGTTCCCACAAACTGATTTTGTTATCATCAAAATAAGTAAGGGGCATAGTTATTCAAATCGACTTGGTTCTAACACAACACACAAATGTTCCAATGGCTAACTTTAAACATGAAACTTAATTCGAACATAGGCTACAACATTACTTAGTCTAGAGTTTTTCAACCTTAACTGAAAACAACATCTAATTAAAAGTTAAAGTTGTTCCCAACTCAAGCACTCATCTTGTACACATTAACAATACTATCATCAACACTGACAAAGTCAAACTCCAACTTGTCTCCTCTACTGACAAAATCATCACCAAGAGTCTATATTTTCAAAAAAAAATTATTCAAAACTCAAAAGACATAAAAAATAATAATTTCATAGACTTATATTTAGATATGGCATACCAATTGTGATGAAGCAGTAATTTCATCATCAAGTTCAACAATGAAGAGGATACATAGTAGAATATATGACACCAAACCTGACCTTGTGCTTAAGCTATGAAAAGTTGGGAAACATATAGGTGTTGCTTCCTCAAAGTTGATGTCAAAGCTAAAAAGATTCCTACCAAAATATCCGATAAATATCAAATGATCGCCTGTGAGGGAGTAGATGTCCCTCAATTCAACCACTCTGTTATAAGCAGTTTTTGTTCATGAAACTGGATGAAGGTGACCATATGTTCATTTCCAAAATTGTTGATCATTTTCCACTAAGCAGGTAGTTCGTTGAAAATCCTGTCAAAGAATGTTGGATCAATTTTGCCATAAACCTACAAAAAGTTAGCGAGTTGTTGGCGAAACTATGATATATAGTGAAGCTTTTCAATTTAATTATGATACTATCTTTCAATTATCTTGAAAGACTATAATGCATGTTTATGTAGTGTTGTATGCACTAGAACCAAATAATTTTTATGTAAAATCAAGTTTGAAAGATTACTGACGATCAATTGGAATTGGAAGAGGATGAAGATTGTAGAATGAGAGAGCAAAGCGGTAGAGATAGAATGTAACATCCTGATTTTTAACAACGAGTGTGTAATTTTTTTAAAAACATAATTAACACTTATGGATAAAATATTCATAATTGTCATTTAATTTAAAATTAGAGTAAAATATTTAATTGTAAAATTATTTTTCAAAAACAACGATTAGAATCATTGGCGTATTATATAAAACGTCTTCGAAAGAACTAATTTACTTACGACCAAATAATTCACATTGAAAAAAAAATAGTCACAACTGTTTCAGATAAAGAATTCCCATTGAAACAACAACATTCCAAGAAGGAACGAAAATTAAATAAAATCATAAGCTGATCTCAAAAGTATAAGAACCTGGGGCATAATCCCAATCCACAATAATAGTAGAGGGTCACAATCTAAAAACAACATTTATATACGAAAATACAAAGCACGAAAGCATAACATAACATGGTATCGAGTGATCAACAAACATGCATATATATCATCATATAACAAACATGACTCGTTTTCTTAAGCACCCTAATGCAATGATTATATGCTAATGCACATGATTCTAGAATTTTAAAACTCTCCTCGAGGGGCATAAATCATAAATGTACAACCTCTCACAGACCAGTACTCTTTACCAAGGTGCAGTCTCTCACAGTCTAGCACGATTTACTAAGGTGTAGTCTCTCATAGACTAGCATGACTCAATAATCCTTGCAAGAATAACATGGATCATCCAATCATGTGACATGGTATCAAGTGATCAACAAACATGCATATATATCATCGTATAACAAACATGACTCGTGTGCCATTGGAAGTGCAAGTGATCCTTTGAGGATCAGATCATCATTAAAATATACCACTTTGTTTGGCTCACTCTCATTAATTGGGCTACCACTGTTGATGAAGCATTGGCAAATGATGGACGGATTCTTGCAATGCAAGAAGAGTTAAATGAATTTAAGAGGAATGATGTTTGGGATCTAGTACCTAGACCAAAGAAGAACATTATTGAAACCAAGTGGATTTTCATAAACAAGCTAAATGAAAAAGGTGAAGTGGTCATAAATATGGCAAGACTTGTCGCACAAGGCTACAGTCAGCAAGAAGGAATTGATTACACTGAGACATTGGCTCCAATGGTCAGTTTAGAAGCTATTGGTATCCTACTTTCTTTTGCTGCAAATAATAACATTACATTATTTCAAATGGATGTTAAAAGTGCTCTTCTAAATGGTTATATAAGTGAAGAAGTATATGTTAAACAACCCCCAGGTTTTGAAAGTTCTGAATTTTCATATCATGTTTTTAAACATACGAAATCTCTGTATGGTCTAAAACAAGCACCTAGGGCATGGTATGATAGACTTAGTAACTTCTCGCTTAAAAATAACTTTGAAGGAGGATAAGTAGATAATACACTTTTTAGAAAATCAATAGGAGATGACATTCTTATTATTCAAATTTATGTTGATGACATTATTTTTGGATCTACTAATGGCACTCTTTGCCAAGAATTTTCCAAATTGATGCAGCTTGAATTCCAAATAAGTATGATGGGAGAACTTAAGTTCTTCTTAGGGATACAAATTTAGCAAAGTCAAAAAGGTATATACATTCATCAAACTAAATATACAAAAGAGCTTCTCAAGAAGTTTAAGATGAGTGATTGCAAACCTCTGGCTACACCAAAGCACCCTACTTGTTCACTTGAAAAAGATGATTCAGGTCAAAAAGTTGACCAAAAAACCTATAGAGGAATGATAGGATTCCTACTTTACCTTACCGCTTCTAGACCTAACATCGTGTTTAGTGTATGTGTATGTGCAAGATTTCAAGATGACTCTAGGGAATTACATTTAACTATTGTTAAGAGTATCCTTAGATATCTAAAAGGCACTACCAACCTTACGTTGTTTTACAAGATATCTACTAAGTACAAACTAAGTTGATACTGTGATTCTAATTATGCTAGAGATAAACTTGAGAGAAAGAGCACTAGTGGCAACTGCACCTTTCTAGGTTACAACTTAATATCTTGGTCAAGTAAGAGACAGAACACCGTTGCAATGTCAACAGCAGAGGCTAAGTACATTTTTGCAGCTGGCTGCAGTTCTCAACTACTTTGGATGAAACATCAATTAGAAGACTACAAAATCCTAGAAACCAACACTCCCATATATTTTGTTAACACTTCTGCCATTTTTCTAACCGAAAATCCTATCCTACATTCTAGAGCTAACACATAGAGATCAAACACCACTTCATTAGGGACTTTGTTCAAAAAGGGGTACTAAACATTCAATTTGTAGACACTGAACACTAATGGGCTGACATATTCACCAAATCACTACCTAAAGATAGGTTTGACTTCATCAAGAAAAACGTAAACCTTACGTTCATACGTGACTGATGTTGTGATAACTTCAAAGTAGTTTAGTTTTACATTAGTTTTTA
Source organism: Cicer yamashitae (assembly GCA_037974755.1). Lineage (NCBI taxonomy): Eukaryota > Viridiplantae > Streptophyta > Magnoliopsida > Fabales > Fabaceae > Cicer > Cicer yamashitae. The sequence continues at coordinate 14,733,966 of JBBPBQ010000001.1, forward strand.
TATTTTTTTTTAATATGTTATATTCATGTTATTTAAAAAAAAACAAAAAAAAAAGAGACATAAAAAAAAAAAAACAAGTTTCACTTTCAAGTCTTTTTGTCTCATGACAAAAGGGGGAGAAAGATATTTGATAAAGTGGGGAAAAAATTATACTAAGGCTTAGGGGGAACCCTAAGTTAGGGGGAGTCAAAGAAATACAAAGAATTGTTATAAAAAATACAAGTTTTGTCATCATCAAAAATGGGGAGATTGTTGGAACCAAGTTGATTTTATACTTAGAGTTCTCATGATAACAAAGATATTTTATGAGAACAATATATTTGACTTCAAAGAGTATGAAAAAAGATTCATGTTTTTGAAGAAAATCTAAAATAATATTTGATTCAAATTTATAATTGAAGAAAATCTAAAATAAGATTTGATTCAAATTTATAATTGAAGAAAATCTAAAATAAGAATTGATTCAGATTTATAATTGAAGAAAATCTAAAATAAGATTTGATTCAAATTTATAATTGATGAAAATTTAAAATAAGATTTGGTTCATATTTATAATTGAAGAAAATCTTTGACCAAGTTGAAAAGAATATATGGTCAAAATTTGAAGAATATTTGATCAAGGTTTATCTACAACAAAATATGAACAGAATCAATCTGAAGAATTACAAACGCAGTCAGAGCAAAATACGAACATAATCAATTTGAAGAATTTACAAACTCAATCTAAACAAAATAGGAACAAAATCAATCTGAAGAATTTACAAACTCAAATATGAACAAGATACAATTCAGAATTAAACAAGGACTAAATTGAAGCCCAAATTGTAACTAAAAATAGATACTCAAGGCTGAAGAAGATCATAGAAAAGCAAAAAAGAGTAGAAGCACTCAAGCTCAAAATTCCAAATTCATCTTAGAGTTCAAAGAGAGAAACACTTGTTCAAGTTAGAAATATTTTTTGAGTGTTCTTTTCTTATAGTGTGAGAGTTATTATTATTATCAACTTTGTTAGAAGTAAACACTTAATGTTCCAATCTTTTGAATCCAACCCGATAGTAGTTTAGTTCCTTCTTCAATCTGGAGTTGTCACGTTGTTAGGAGAAGACTTGGCTTGTAGGGTCAATGTGGTTAGTTTCTTCTTCAATCTGGGGTTGTCAGGTTGTTAGAAGAAGACTTGGCTTCTAGGGTCAAGGTGGTTAGTTCCTCAAAAGTCAGGGGTTGACAGGTTGTTCGGGAAGACTGGCTTGGAGGGCTGGGTGCTTTGTAATTCAAGGTATTTGAATTAGTGGATTAAAGCCTTTTGTATGAGGGGACTGGACGTAGCCAAGTTAGTGGTGAACTAAGATAAATCTATGTGTCAAATTATTTATGCTTTCATTGCTTGCTGCCCTTGAATCCGATTGCTTCTTATCTAAGTAATTCATAAAAACCAACCAACCTTCATCAAATTAGCAAAAAGTTATCAACTTTGGCAAACACAATTCAACCCCCTTTTCTCGTGTTTGCACCTTTAAAATCGCTTCTCAAGTCAAACCCCCACTTTCTGAAAAGGAAATGGTTGTTATTTTTATGGATACACTCTAATCACCATTCTTTGAAAGGATGATTGGAACTGCATCTTTAAATTTCTCTAATTTGGTCATTGTTGGAGATAGAGTTGAAATAAGGATGAGAAATGGAAAGATTACACATAATCCAACTAGATCAATCAATGTTGAAAACTCGATGTGCAATATGGAAGATGAAAAAGAAGATGATCTCGATATTGTAAGTTCAATCTCAATAGGACAAGAAACTTCGCTTCTATTTGGAAAAAAATTTCCGCCCCAATTTTTGTATTGTCCATATCTATCATATCACAATGTCTCTTCACATACATCTCACCCTTACCATGTAATAATGTGAGCTATCAACCAATTAACCCTTCGACCTTCACTCCTCAAGTGTCGTGAGATCCATTCACCTCAAACCAGAAAACGTTGACATGAACAAAAGTGAGTTATTCAAGAAGTTACATGAGAAAAACTTAGTCACTCCCTGTCATGTTAGACGAGTGTTACCTCTATATCCCAAATGGTATAACCCAAGCTCCACGTGTGAATACCGTTCAAATCCAATCAGTCATTCTATAGAAGATTTCTATGGATTTATGATAATAAAAACAAACAAATAAAGAACAATTATCCCCTAACTATATTTGCTAAGTGTGCAGATTAAGATAGAAGACAAAGATCTATATTAGTGACTATCTATTTGAAGGTAGCATAAATTACAAGTAAATTAGAGATAATAATCTAAGTGTTTCTAAACACAAAGAATATTATCACCTAATAAACAAGTAACTATGTCTACTAATAGAGTTAGTCGTAATATAGCAATAAGAAGCATTGCATTATGTAATTCAAGTCAAAGTGTTACAAGTATGTATTCTGATATAAGCTAGATCCTCTGATGAATAAGAAAAAGAGAATCTACTAAACAAAGTTATCAGTGACTCTGAAGATATTAAAGATGTGTCTGACTCTGGTTAAACCACTCTAACACGCGCCTCTAGTGATGCAAGCAACGCTCTGTTGACTCCGACAATGCAAGCAACACTATACTTCTAGTAACTCTGAAAATACATGATATTTGTTTCAGTTGCCTCTGTTGAAAGCATTTATGCTCTATTTTTCTGCCTCTGATAAGCTTGACAATCAAGTGATTGTCTGCCTCTGATAATCACATCATCACATCAAGTATTTGATCATCTGACTCTGATTTATGATGTACGCTTTGAAAGAAGTCAACGGTTGATGAAAGTTAACGCTCCAAAGAAGACAAAGCATTTGTGCATCATTTGATGAACATCCTGAGTCTGCTATTTGTCTAAAAGTCTTTAAGACACGCTCTGATATTCGTATCCTTTGCTTCCCTGTCTTCGTACCAATATACGTATAAACATTCATGAAGGTATATATGGATACATGTTAAAGATTGATCTGCCTTAAATAGTGATTGAAGATCTCCAACGTTAATATTCTCAACGGACACTTCTTCTCTCTATTTAAGAAGAGCTCGCTTAGTCTAAAGTGTGTTTGAGAGAGAGAATGAAAAAGGCAATGTATTAAGAAGAAATTCTGAAAAAGCAAAACACATCAAAAAAAAAGTATAAATGAAAAATCCTTTCAATAGAGAGTTATTAGAATTGATGTAAATCAGTCAAAGTGTTTTCACACACTTGTACTGATATAGGAATTGATATGTAACATCCTCCCAATAAGAGTTAGAATCCAAGATACAAACTAGAACTGATGTCAAACAACCTGATAGTGGCAACTATTCTCTCACCCTAAGATGTACCTGAAAAGGAACAACAACACTCATGAACCTCAACATTAGGTTGCCATAAAGTTGGAGAAGGTTCTAACAATGATAACTTGGAGAGGCTAGAAAAAAATACTCAAAGCCTGAACATGAAAAGTAAAAAATACTTGTATGCTATTAATTGAAATAGTGGATTAAGTCCTCAACTATACTGTGGCAAAATTTCTTTGTAAGGGAAGGACTAGATGTAGCAACAGTCTATTGTGAACTAGTATAGAATTATATGTGTTTCCTTTATCTCTAGATATTCCTCTTATCTTAGTTCTTTATGATTCAACCTTATTTTGACTAAACCTGTTTTATGTAAGTTGAATATTTTGATAAAGAACAGTTTTATGTAAGGCAATCAAAGTATCTTTCAAAAATGGAAAAAATACAATTCAACTCCCCCCGCCCCTTTTCTTGTGTTTTCCAACCCCTTCTAGTGTTTCAATGAATTTTGCTAAGCATTCAATCTTTAAAGAGGATAATTTCCATTTATTAATCCAAATATTTCGCATCCTTTGACTAGCCGATTGAGCCATATTTCATTTTTTTCTCTTTCTTCTTCTCCCTTTTCCTTTTTCCATAACTATAATGTATCATCCGAGAAATAATGAGAATTCAATACATAAAGTGGTAGTTTTTTACTGAAGAATATCACAAAGTCACCAAAGCAAAGCAAACTAAAAAATATTTTCTCGCAAGATTTTTCAAAGTAGAATAGTGATATATACAAAAGGAATGTTGTGAAATAGAAAGCTGAAAAACAAAAAAGTACTCTCATACTCTTAAAAAAAAGTTAAAATTGAAAATTGGTGATCACTAGTTCAAAAAGAACACCTCAAATAATCAAAGAATAATTCCCATTATTGTTCAATATCCTTTTTTTAAGCTATCATATCATTTCCTTCACAAGCCATGTCAAATAGAAGAAAGAAGGGGTTACAAATGAATTTTTAGCCATATAATCCTTTTATTTGAAAGACTATGCACCTAGCCACGCTACAACCCTTAAAAGTTCTAATTGAAGCAAAGTTTATTTGAGGCATATAAGGGTAAATTTTAGGATATAATAAATAGACTCCAAAAATCTTGCTAAACCATATTTTAAAATAAAATCTTGTTCAGACACTATCATCCTCCACTACTTTTGTTACCCGAACAAGCATTGCATTCTCATCACTTATTCATTCACCACGTCTCACTCCCTTCTCATCCACTGCAAAATCTAATCATTAGATTTGTTTAACCTTTCAAAAATTGCAAGATCATTGCATTAATGTTACCTTTTTTAATGAAACAATCTTTGCAAGCAAACATTTGACGATGGAGAAGTTCAAATAATGTCAAATCAGATCATTAGCTTAAATCCTCTTAAGTCACTATATTAGAGAATATTTTCAATTGTTGAGCTCACCATATGTGACAATCGAGGTAAACATGTGTTGCATGGTAGCTCTCGACATTTGGAGAGCTACCTCCAAGTTACCTAGGAATTCTCCACCCGAATACCTCCAAGGTCTAACAGTAGACCGCCACGATCAGGCTCATTCAGTTGTACTTCCCCAACATCACTAGGTTTGCCAGACCCTACCTATATGATGACAAAATAATCTCTACTTCAAAGAAATAACATCTAGTTTCTCCCCTCATTGGTCTATGATACTCTATTAAGACCATCATCTCAAGCACAAGTTGGAATCATCACTATTTCATCAACTACGGGGTTACTTCAATTTCCTCATCACAAATTTATAACAACACTATCATTAATCATGCATCATCACATAAACTCATCACAAATTTATAACATTACTTTCATCAATCATACATCATCATCATCACATAAACTTATCACATCACATAAACTTATATTATACAATGCATCCATTTTTTATTATCACATCACATAAACTCGTCTAATCAAACATATGCACAAAATTCATTCAACACTCAATATCACAATAATATCAAATACCACACATTTAACAAAATTAAATCAATTAACACCTTATAAATATTTCTATTCCACATTTTAATCTCACAATTTACATATTTGCACATTAATTAATTTATCCCTCAAAAGGCTATTGCCATACGTAACAAGCCTCAGATGAATCGTTGAAAAATACGGTTTTTTCGTTCACCTCACAATATATTATACTCATAAATTCAAACGTTCTCTCACCCCTTACCTTATTTTGGCTTTTTCTCAAACACATAAATTAATGAGAGTTTTCAACATCAACTATAGATCAACAACGCATAGTGAACAAATCCGAATAAATGGCGAGTTCACAAAATCGTCGAGCGCGACTGATAAATTATGCAGAGCATAAAAGTTAATGTTAAATAATTAATAATACTTTTAGGAGAAAAAATGGATTCAAAACGACGAGAGAAAAACTACATAAAAGGTCTCACCGACTCGTCAGAGCGCTAGAATGGTTCAACGTCAACTTTATCGAAAAACGCAAATGAATAGTGTTTCTTGAAGATTTTGACGAGAGGAATCCAAAAACGATGTTATGTTTTTGAGACGACAAACGTGGTGATCAGAGCCGGCCAAAAAAAGCTCGCCCAAGGAAAGAAACGCAGCTGTTTATGATGAAACGAAGCCACGGTCGATAAAATTGATGCCAAAATGGATTTAGCGGCTGATTTCGTGTGGGTAGAGGTTGAAATTGATTCAAATGGCAATGAATTGGTGAGAGTGAATTTGAGAGAAAAAGGGCTTAGCGTTTTTTTGGTTGTTGTTGCTGTCATTGTTTTTTTTTTTTTTTAATTGGATATGTACAGATGCAGGAGTAAAACATACTATAAGGCCCAACATAGTGGAGTCTAGTTTGAGACAGAAATGGGGTGTAATGAGCAACTCGTAGATGTAGGAAAGAAAAACTTAATTAAGTAACAATAATAGCCTAAATTAGTATGCAGAAGTAGAAAATAAGGATGTAAATAGTTGTCTGGTCCAAAATCCATTTTCTAGTAATTCTAAAAGTCTTTAATGAAAAAATAATTTATTTTACTCATCTATGTTAGAAACTTTTTCTTCAAAATACTCATTTTAACATAATATTATTCTTCCTTAACATAAAAAAAAAATTAACCACTAAATCAAAATATCTATAAAAGCATCACATCATAGCAAACACACATATAAAGAAAATTAATCATAATATTATCAACATATTTCCTAAAACACAGTAAATATCACATTAACTCGGTAAAATAGTATTTTAGTTAATTAAATAGTCTACAATAAAATTTGGGGTGTTACATCATATACCATGCATCTCACCTCATTCGCACATAATTTAACATAATTCATGCATCTTGCTTCATACTTATTTTTTAGGATCTCATAACCTTCTAGTCACAATGCACACGACATGCATCTCACTAAGTCCAGTAGCTATTGGCATTCACGGCCATAATCTAGTGGTAGCACAAAAATCCAATATTCATTTTGGCACCACAAATAAAAGTCCAACATCCATTGGCACCTTAAGCAAAAGCCCAACATCTGTTGGCACCTCAAGCGAAAGCCCAACATCCGTTGGCACCAAAATCCAAATTTTCACTATCCATTGGCACTACAAAAGTTCAGGATTCACTTGCAAACCAAAAAGTCCAATGTTTATTGGCATCCAAATCTCATTACCTACTTGGAAATGATAATCATCTACATTCGTGTTGGTATACACATCGGTAACCAATCCGAAGACGATCATTTACATTTTTATCAATCTATGCACCGGTATTCAATTCGGAGAAGATCACTTACATTCATACGGATCTATGCATCGGTAACCAATCTGAAGATGATCGTTTACATACTTTCTTGTTGATATACACATCAGTAACCAATCCTAAGACAATCATTTACATTATTGTCGATCTATGCATTGACAACCAATCTGAAGACGATCATTTTCATATCTTGTCGATCTATGCATCGTTAACTAATCTGAAGACAATCCTTTTCATTATTGTTGATCTATGCACCAGTATGCAATCTAGATATGATCATTTTCATTCTTGTGGATCTATGCATCGGTAACTAATCCAGAGATGATCATTTTTCATTCGTGTGGATCTACACACCAGTAACCAATCTAGAGACAATCATTTTCATTCTTGTCGTTCTACGCACTGGTGACCAATCCATAGATGATAATTTTTATACCCTTCTATCTACGCATCAGTAACCAATTTGGAGACGATCATTTTATACTCGCATTTACATTATTCTCGCGTTTTATAGCTTTCACATTTTTACCTATTTTACATAGTTAATTTATCTGTTTTTGCATATACTTGTTATCGCATTATTATCACATTGCATTAGAAATCACACTTACCTGTTTTCGCATAAACAATTTATCTATTTTCTCATTATTATCGCATTTACCTATCTTCGCAATAGCAAATTATCTATTTTCGCATTATACTCAATTTTGCATTTTATCGGCATTCACATCGTTTCGGCCTTCACATTGGCAATGTATATGTTTTCACATCATACTCAATTTTGCATTTTTCACACACTTTATCGTTTTCGCATTAACAATTTATCTACTTTTTCATTACACTCACTTTTGCATTATTCTCATAGTTTATAACTTTTACAAGCCCCTTTTGCATTTTACTTTCTTATACATTGTACTTGTCTTCACATTTCACATATTTCGCACTTGATGGACAAAATTTGGGTCCTTATATTTACCTATTTTTATGATGATAATATGAAAACTTCTGTTATTCATATTATCTCGTAAAATATATTAAATAGGGCAACTATCGTACCCCAATTTTGTCCGGCCAATAAAAAATAATCATAATAAATATGATTTTACAAGACTTATCATCATTTGAGTTTTCTTAAAAAAATGTCTAAAAATGTAAAAAAAAAAAAATTGTCCATTAATTTGATCCATTAAATTTGGCTCATCATTAGCAGCAACTTATTTGGGGTTCATAATTAAAAAAATCATAAAATAAAAAACAGTGGTTTTATCATATTTTTGTAATAAATAACAAAATTGAGATTTTGAAAAAAAAACTGTGTTTATCTTGATATGCTCATGCGGTTCACATATTGTCATAGAGCAATTAGCCAACTACAAGTTTAAAGCCTTAAACTTAAACCACAAGTATGCTTTAAACTTAATAAAATATGCACAAGAACAAATGAAAAAGACAAAAAATTGGACAACAATTCTTTGAGGGGCATGCATTAGAACAAGCTTCTTCATATTTTTTGCTTTTACCATTTCAATGTTAATAACATATGCATCAATTTGCAGACTATTTTGTTGCCATATCAAACTTTGCAATTTGGCATCTTCTTCATCTAAGAATAGCATTAAACTAATTTTTTTTATAATAAATAGGAACCGAAATCATAGCAAAAGGGAAGATTTTTTTGGATAAAAAAAAACCTAAACAAAGAGAAAAATAACGAGTAGAAGGAAGAGATTCTGAGAGAAAATAAAGAAGCGGAATATAGAAGAAAAATGTAGAGAGCTAGGGAGAGCTTGAGCCACACACATGACCACCTCCATCATCCTTTGCAAACCCCTAAGTAGCCATCACCACAACCTCTAGAGACAATATCGCCAGAAAACTTCAAACCAACCACCACGACCTCACCCTCTGCGAGCAACTCCAACACGCACCACCGTCGAGCTCATGGTCGCACCGCACACGACGCCTTTCGTCGCCTCTCTTTTCTCTCTCTCTCTCTCGCCCGGACTCCATGTAGGTGATTCTCTCTCACATTTTTTTTTTCCTTTAAAAATGAAACTTTTCCTCTTCTCTCTCTGATGCACAACTCTCCCTCTCCCTTTGTATTTTTTTTTTCTACTTTCTAGTAGCTTCTTTATTAGATCCAGAGTTTCGTGTCGCTTCTTTTAATTTTAATTTTATTTTTATTCTTTTTATTTATTTTTAAATTATGTTTGGGCTCCAGGCCCATTTATTTTTTTTGCTTCAGGATTCAAAGTTTTCTTCTCTTATAAAAACAAAAATAATTTTTTTATTAAAGATTGGGATATTAAATATCAATGATAATTTTTTTTCATTGTTGAATAATCTTGGTACAATTCTGATCATCTCAACTTATATACTTGTTGAGGTTCACCTGCTATAACAAGTTTACAAGAGGTTAGATAGGCAGTTGTCAGTCACTAGGACAACTGCCATATAATTGCCTAATTGAGTCTACACTTAGTTACAATCAGTCTTCTATTTACTATACTCTTATATAGCCCCCCCCCCCCCCCCCCCCCCCCCCCCCCCCCCCCCCACAAGCTCATGGTGGTTGTCTTGAGAGGATTGGTGTTGTCACATTGATCTTGGGCCTTAGGAGAAGCAACTTAAAGTTGGAGACTATTTTGTAAGTGCATATGCCCACTAATCATCACTAGGTATACGTAGTACATGCAATTGGTTTTCTAGGACCTTGTCTCTAACAAAATAGGTCAATTTCCATATGCTTAGTCCGTACGTGGAGAATAGGATTTTGAGCCAACAAAACAGCTGATTGATTATCACAAAAAATCAATGGGGAAAAGCATGGAACACACAGTTCAGTGAGTAGTGTTTGAAACCAAAGGAGTTCATATGTGACATGAGCAAGACTACGATACTCAACTTCAGTGCTAGACCGGACTACAACTGGCTATTTGTGTGACCCTTATGACACGCGTTGTTGACAACAAAAGAGAGCTCAGGACGTGTGATGGTAGTATACTGAAGTGGACCAACCACATACCAATAAAGGAAAACCTTTTGCCCTGAGTTCAAACTTGTTCTAGTAGGTTTGCAACCTGACTGCATAGGTGTTAAAACGGGAGTACATTCCAACATATTTGTCCTAGCAAGTAAGTCACAAATATACTTGCTTTGAGTAAGGAGGAGGATATCATATAACTATTTCTTTACTTTCATAGCCAAGAAATAATCAAAGTCCCCCATATGCTTTAGAGAGAAGGCATAATTGAGCTTGGACACAAGCTTGAGAATCAAATTTGATGAACTGCTTGTGATTATGATATCATCAAAATAAACTAGTAGGTACACAACATGTTTTTGCATAGAGAAGGTTAACAAGGATGGGTCGCATTTACTGCCTTTGAAAGCAAGTTATAGTAAGGTAGCCTTGAGGCATTCAAACCACTCCTCGAGGGCTTGTTTAAGCCCATAAAGAGCTTCCTACAGTTTGCAAACAAGAGCAAGGTTGCTAGTTTCAAATCCTTGAGGCTATTGCATATGTACTTCTTCCTCAAGGGTGCCATTTAAGAAGGCATTGTTAACATGAAGCTGCTGAATAGATCAATTATAGGTAGTGGCAAGGGATAAAATCAGCCTTATAGTAACAGGTTTAATGACTAGAGAAAAGGTTTCATTAAAATCAAAACCTTTGGTGGAATCCTTTGGTCACAAGTCTCGCCTTTAATTTATTGACTATCCCATCTGCATTCTCTTTGACTATAAAAACCCATTTACAACCAATTGTAGTCCTATTATGGGGTAGGGGAACAAGTGTCCAGGTATGATTACGATGTAGTGCATCATATTCTTCTTGCATGGCAGCGAGCCTTTTGGGGGTCAAGAAGGGCTTGTTTTATTGTTTTGTGTTCAAAATGGGTAAGAAGCAAAGTAGGCTGCCTTCGAGGTTGTGCAAAACCAAATTTGCCACAAGTCTTCATGGGATGGTCATTAACAAGTTTAGTAGGAAGAGGTTGAGCATAAGATGGAATAGAAATGGAATTAGTAGAAGATGAAGATGCAAGAGAAAAGGTAGATGGTGAGGGAATGATAAAACTAGTGTCAGGTGTAGAAGAACTAGAGGAGGAAGAAGGAATGATATGGGATGTGGAAGGTACATGATCAAAAATTGAGTGTTGAGGAAAGAATTCAGGTGTAAGGGCTAAGGAGGAAGTGGATGTTGAGGGACCAGATTGTTGAGGGTAATTTGTTGGAAGAGATGAAGAAATGAGCTGGTGTAACATTGGTGGAGGGTGAAGAATAAGTACTAGTGTTGGGAAAAAAAGGGTGGGATAAGGAAATTTGGTTTCATTAAACAAAACATCATTGGAAATGTATAACATACTAGGTGGGAACAAGAACATATAGCCTTTTTAAGAGGGAGAATACCCAAAAAATAAACACTAATGAGAACGAAAATCAAGTTTGTGAGCATTATAAGGCCATAGCAATGGGAAACATGCACAACCAAAAACTTTAAGGAATGTGTAGTCATGTTATTGATTAAACCAAATCATGTATGGTATTTTGAAGTGAAGAGAGGATGTAAGGAGCCTGTTTATGAGATAAACAACAATAAGAAATGCATAGTCCCAATAGGTTAATGGAAGATAGGCTTGGCTTAGTAGAGTGAGGCCTAACTCCACAATGTGATGATATTTTATTTCCATGACACCATTTTGATGATGGGTGTGAGGACATATAAGTCTATGAATATTCCCTAAATTTGTAAGGTATTTCGTGAAGGGGCGAAATTCACCTCCCCAATCAATTTGAAGTGCCTTAAGCCAATGACCAAGTTGTAACTCAACCAGGGCTTTGAATTGTTTGAATATGGTAAAGGCTTCAGACTTGGATTTTATTAAATAGATCCAAGTGCATCTAGAGTAAGAATCAACAAAGGTGATATAATAGTGATAGCCAAGGGTGGAGGCATTAGGGGAGGATCCCCATAAATCACTAAAGACTAATTCAAGTGGATGAGTGTAAATGGTGTATGAAGTGGGTGAATGTAATCTGTGAGCCTTTCCCATGTAGCAAGCAATGCATAAATTTGAAACGTCTTTATTAGAAAATGACATATTACAATGATCAAGTACTAATTTCAATGTATGACTATTAGGGTGTTTGAGGCGTAGATGTCAAAGATATTGAAAACTAGTAGATAAAACACTACAAGAAACAATATTACCATTGGATACAATATTAACAGATGATAAAGTTTGGGGAATGGGAAACTTAGCAGCATTAAGAGAGAGATTGACAACACGACCTCTCAGAAGGATATCATTAATTTCTTGATATTTAACAAAGCATGCATTAACATGAAACTGAAAATATATAGAGTTATCCTTGGCAAGTTTATTAACACTAATTAGGTTCTTAGTTATTGAGGGGACGTGAAGTAAATTATGAAGGTAGAGAGGAATGTGTGGGAGAAGGAAAGGTACTAGAACCAGAGGAACGAATGGTCAAACCTTGGCCATTTCCAATGAAGATCTTATCATTACCTTCAAGTGGAGTCAATTGTTGAATGTTTCTAGCATCACTGGTTACATGAAATGAAGTGCTAGAGTCTGGAAACCAAGAAGCAGAAGCAACAAGTGCGGTATTGTGAATCAACGCACTAGGTTGCGCAAGAAAAATAGAAGAAGGACGGTGTGGAGCTTGAGGTCTGGTCCAGGTGTGATTAGGTTGATACAACACATAACCTAGTGGAGGAGTACCATATCCATGTGAAGAACCAAACAATTCAGCATTAAATGAAGGATAACCTTTGAAACTTTGTGTTGTTGGAAGTTGAAAATACTAGTTGAACCTATGCCAACAATTCGCAGCTGAGTGTCCATACTTGAAGCAGACTTGACATTAAACATTGAAGAGACGACCACCTCTACCACGGCCACGACCTTCACAACCACCACAAAAACCATGAGATTGAGAATCAAAAGGTGTAGAGGACGAAACCTTAGTCTGAGGAGACGACAAATTGGAAGCAGATTGAGGCGATGGAGAAGAAGCGTGCTTCAAATTCAATGAAGCGGTGTCAGCTAGGGTTTTCTTTTGTACTTTTCAAGGCATAATTCATGAGCGAGGAGAAGAGCCTCGACCTCGTCAATGTCCATTAGCTCAAACTTGTTTTCTACAACAGACACAACAGAATTATAATCTTAAGGTAATCCTTCAAGAATAGATTCAATGTGTTGATTCATCATTACCGGATCTCCAATCGAAGCTAGCGAATCAACAATAGTACGAATTTTGAGCAGATATTCCTTAACGGTGCAATTCTCCATTGTCGTTGTACATAATTCCACACGAAGGTGACGTGCTTTGCCACACGTTTGTTTTTGAAAATACGCGAACAGTTTATTCAAAAGTTCAAATGCATGAGACACACCAAGAACACGAGTGATAATCTAACTCGATAAGGTAGGTTGAAGCCACAAAAGAAACATTTGATCGCGTTGACGCCGAGAACATACACTAGATTCAAAATTCCAAATCAACGATCTTCTTCGCTTGCAAATTGAAGAGGAATCAAAGGACAAACAACGAAACCAGTAAGATTGTGAGCATTGATGTGCGATTCGATTTGTTGGCGCCATATATGAAAATTATTTTAATTTTATTTATCAGTGACTTTGAGTGAGAAATTCAGAGAAGGAGATGTATCAGGAGGCAAAACAATTAGAGGCGAAGCAGGGATCAGAATTTCCGTGCGAAACGAAGGAGGAGGAGGTGGTGGAGGAATTGAATGTGACGGATCCCCCATGGATCGTAAGCTAGTTCTGTGATACCATATTGAATATCAATGATAATTGTTTTTCATTATTGAATAATCTTGGTACAATTCTAATCATCTCAACTTATATACTTGTTGAAGTTCACCTGCTATAGGAGGTTTACAAGAGGTTAGATGGACAACTGCCATATAACTGCCTAATTGAGTCTACACTTAGTTACAATCAGTCTCTTATTTGAGTTGTTAAGGCACAAGTTAAGACACAAGTTGTACAACTTGGTGGTTTTAAAACTCATTTCTTTAACCAAAATAATAAAAATATTCTTAAATGGGTTAACTAGATGTGACATCTTTTTAATTTTTGAGTTTTAGAGACACAAGTTGTACAATTTGATAGTCTTAAAACTAGTTTTTTAAAACAATTATTTAAATCAAACGCATTTTCTTTCGTCAAAACAACTTTTTTTTTACCTAACTTGTTTATCAACAACAAAACACATTTTCTTTACAATCAACCAACACATCAACAATTTCTACCCAAGAAGTATGTAGCTTTGATTTCTCCATTGCACCTGAAGATACGTAGGAGCAAGATCGCACTTTTATCAAACACAATAATAAGAAATAAATTTTTTTTCCTCTCTCTATTTTAAGTACTATTCGCATTTAACTAATATGGAGAAATAGATATTCTAAAGTTAACATAAATGTTTGCACAAGTAATTATAGATAACTGTTTGTTAATGGATGTAGTAGGGTGTGATAAACCTATTTTTATAGGATTTTAATAGGGTATTTGTCCTCTATTTTATCTTATTTTATAATTTTGATTTCAACTTCTTATTTATTTATTTATTTATCGTATTTGCATAATTGGTCATAAGATGATAAAATAATTCAAATTGGTCAAATCTACTAAGTTTTTAGTGCAAAAATATCAAGTTTAATATTCCAACTTATGAATACAAGAAGGAGGTTTGTTGCATAGGAGATTGAATTTTATGATAAGAAAATGTTGTCATAGAAGGGGAAGGTCGTTGCATAAATTTAGAATCTTCTTGCTATAGGATAAATCAGGAATAGAAAGTAAGCCGCACACCAGAAACAGAATTGGAGGGAGGAGAAAAAATAGAGAAAGAGAGAGAGAGAGAGAATAAGGACAAACACTTTATAAACGTAGAAGCGCTTGAAGCTGGAGTAATGTGTCTCAAATTTCAGAGCAAAAAATTCATACTTTTTGAGGGTTGTATTTCTTTTCCTTTAATTGATGAACACTTCTATTATTTGCTTTATTTTTTATATGTCAATGAGTAACTAAACTCTTTTATAGGGTCTTTGGTGAATCTTGTGATTAAGATATCTTTTCACTATGTCTTAGTTTTAAATTCTAATTTTATTTAAAAAAAATTTTGTTTATATCAATTAAATTATTCTACTATTTTATTTACATGTTTGGGATAACCGACCTTTGCATGCCTTAATCAATTAATTGAGCAGTGACCAACTACAATTAATTGGTAGATCTATAAGATAATTGAGATTATGATTCGATGAAACATAGATACTAATCTTTGAATCACTCAACCTCTTGATTCTTTATGCTTTTTCTTAATTATATTTCTTGTATGATCAATCAAATAATTAATTTAGGAAAAAAATATTACATTGAATGACGAATCTTTGTTAATAGTTTTAAACTGGGATTGATAATTGAGAAAATAAATAAGAATTCATATAAAACTAGGACTTGAGGTATTGATATTACAAGTGAAACTATGACTCTAGATTTACTATTCTATTAATTCAAAATTGTGTTGTTATATACTCTCGTTATAATTTTTATGCTATCGTTACGTTTTCATTATCGCAAACCAACAATAATTTTCGTTATCGTTAAGTTTTTTTCAAGTAGCGGTATATAAGATTATCGTATCAAGATAGATTAATTTAACAACAAACAAACTAATCAAATTTTTATATTATTTAGATTAATAAATCAATTAATTTAACAACTAGCAAACTAATCAAAATTTTATATAAAATTATCGTATTCACGTAAATTAATTTAAGAATTAAATTGTGGATTTCACTAATCAAAAGGAAATAAGAAGAATGGTTGAAAAATTTGATTTTTTCAACAATAACAATAGTGTAACTATCCAAATAAAGGAGCATGGTAGCAAAATTGAAAAACATTTTATTATAAATATAATGATAATATGTGAACCAAGATCCATAGAACCAAGACATTTCCTTGTTCTTCGTGGTCATCTTCTTCATTTCCTTGTTGCCAGAGAAAAGGAATCATCAGCAAGGACCCTTACTCCATCCATCCATTAATGGCAGACTGGTCTGAACTCCCTGCGGATCTCCTCCAACTTATCTCCGAATTCCTCCAAAGCGAATTCTATCTCCTTCGCTTCCGATCCGTATGTTCCACGTGGCGCTCTTCCATCTCAAACAACCTTCATCTCTATCTCCCTTCCCAATTTCCAAACCCATCATACTCCATCAACGTCCATTCCAACACGAACAACACGTTCCCTCTCTCCAAACGAACCCTCTTTCTCATCACCCCACCCCCAATTCCAAATCATCCTCAAACCCTACTACACCCTTGGTTAATCAAAATCGGTCCTAACTCACGTGACCAAATTCACCTCTTCCACCCTCTCGCACGTGACACACCTTTCCCTCTTCCTTCCCCTCACGTGATCGACTTCAACCAACTCAACGTCATCCATCTTGGACACGAATTCGTCATCGGTAACTTCATTTCCCATTCTCCCAATCACAACTCACTCTACATGGAAAAACTCGTTCTCTATCATGACACGTGTCACAACGAAAAACTAAAACATCCTTCTCCCGTTCTCCTCACTATTCATGTCTCCGGTAAACTCGCTGTATTCCGATGCGGAGACGAGCACTGGAAGATTATTCCTGAAATGCCGGCGCCTTTCGACGATGTCTGTGTTTTCAAAGGTCGGCCTATTGCCGTTGATAATATCGGTCGAACTGTCGCGGTCGGACCGGATTTAAGTTTGGATTTGGTGGCGGAGGCTGTGTTTGGTGGTGACATTAAATTCTTGGTGGAGAGTGGGGGTGAATTGTTGCTAGTTGATAAGTATCTGTCTTGTGTTTGTGGTGATAGGTTTTTGGAGGATGATGACAATGCTCCACATGATGTTAGTGGTGAATTTTATTATGAGATTAGAATGGAGAGAGCTGTCAGATTTGATGTGTTTAGGGTTCATGAGAAGGACAAAAAGTGGGTGGAGGTCACTGATTTGGGGGATAGAGTTTTGTTTTTGGGGGAAGATTGTGCTTTTTCTGCTTCTGCTTCGGATTTGCATGTTGGTAATGGGAATTGTGTGGTATTTAGGGATAATGCTTTTCGAAATCATCGGTCCACAGAAGTTGAGATGAGTGTTTTTCACTTGGATCAACGTCGAATATCACCTTTGTCTGATTTTCCGAGTTATTCCAAGTTGTTCTGGCCACCTCCAGAATGGGTCGGGATGGTTCACAACTAGAATGTGTCTTGCATTGAAAGGTTTGTAATGTAATTCTAGACAACACCATATGATATTATTATCATTATGTTAATGTACACATTTGCTTTGTTTCTGTTGTTAGATTAGATAAACTTTTAAACAAGTTACTTGTAGAAAAAGAAATGCTTCAATGTTCTTATAATAATGTCTTTAGGTTTTTTGAACTGAAACTGATTACTTTTTGTATATAATGAAATTGTCTTTTGGACTTCAACTTTATCAAAAGATCTCTTAGAGTCTTATCTAACTTGTTCATAACTTATAACTCTTAGAGTCTTATCTAACTTGTTCATAACTCATAAGCAGCTTTAAACTTATGAAGAGCTTTTTCATTAGGAGCTAAATGCTTAACTCACTTGAGAAGTTCCCCTAATATAGAAGAAACTAACTCACATAGTATGTTATCTTGCATTGAAATGTTTCTAATGTGATAGTGCATTATTGTGCTTAGTTACCTCTGTTAGACTGGATAAACTTTGCAACTGGTACTTATAAAAATAGAAATGTTGACATGATCTTACATTTGACTATGAGTTTTCCTAACTAATACCTTCTTGCATAGAGTTGAAATCGGTAGTTGGACTTCAACTTTTTCATAAGCACATTCGTTTAACTTTTTCACATCCAGCCAGCTTTTTTCTAACCTAGGAAATAAATACTTAACTCACTTTAGAAGTTAAACTCAAACTAGGGCATACTACGTATAAGTAAGGACTATAGGTCTTAAGGACGTAGAAGGATTGGATAGATTATTACTAGAAAGTGGAAGTGAGATTCTCCAAAAGATCTTCAATCTTTAAACAAGCTTCTTGGAGTTCTCTTCAGGATTTTTGAATCTCAAAGGCATAATTATCATATGTGAAGCTGTTTTTGTTGACATAATGACTATGATAGATCCTAGACCAAGAATGTGAAGCATCTAGTTTCAGCTGATACTACCCATATAATATCAATTTTTAATCAAACCTAGCTACTTACCAAGTACAAAATCTGTTAAGATTAAACAAGAATACAAGCAAAAGGGTGAGTTTGAATGAAAAGTAGTTATGCTTCACTTAACAAGTGTTGCATCACAGAGCTTGTAATGATAAGAGGGAAAATCAGAGTTTGTATGGACTATGGAGGTTGTTTCTGCAAATGGGTTTTTTCATTAGATGCTTTGATTTTGAGGGACGGGTTTGAGTCAGAGGTAGGTGTTGCAAAGGTATTAAGAGGAGATAGAGGTAGTTGTTGCTTAATAGGCCATAAGGGAAAATCATTGCACTAAATATTATGCTTTTTGGCAACATAATTTCAGTCAATTCCAGTAAATTTTAAAATAAATCTCGCTAGGGATAAAAGTATTTGTATCTTTTTAAAAACATACTAGAAGAATCTGGTACAGTGGAGATTTATTCCTGCATAATATTGTTGATAAAATAGAGCCAAAAAACTTAATGCTGTCAACCTGATTTAGGTATCCGCTGAAAATGATAACACTGCATTTTGAACTGCTGTTGGCCGATAACTGGGCATTATATGATAAATATATAATGAGGAACAATAAATGATATAGAGAAAAAAAGAGTATTTTTATGATAAATATATCAGGTTCTTGGATTGTTAGTGGACCAGAGGTGTGTAATTCTTATTCAAGTTATGTGGCTTTCTACAAGCAATTTTTTGTGCCTACATGTGTAAGTGAAGGTCTAGGGTTTTGTTGCATCATGGCTCACCTTCATATCCTTTTCTAGTATGTGACATATATGCTTGATCATGTTCTTATCTTTGCAGTAGCCATATAGCTTGCAAGTATGATAGTTGCCTTGTTTATGCACTTTATGTAAGTCAAAATGCATGTGTTGGAGCCCTTTCACTTCTGACAGAACCAGAGGTTTTGTTTCTTTTAATTGCTCATTATTTTGCTTGCTTTGAGCAGGTTCATACTAAGAAAAGTTTAGTTCAGTTAATGTTTGAACATGGTTGTGTGGGATTAAGGTTGTGTAAGGTCTAACATATCATTTCTGCTTTTTCCAGGTAAGCCCAAAATGACTTTTTCCACTTTTTTCACGCTTCTGTCAATAGATCAGGCTCTCATGACTGGGCAACAGATTAGATGTGTATTATTTACTGAAAATGGAGCTCAAAGGCTCTACAAAGGAAAATGAAATAAACCAGAGCAAAGCCTATCAGAGAGAATACTCTCCTAACTAACAATCAACAATAATCCTCAATGATTCCCTCACTCCCCTTGCTGCCCTCATATTCCCACCCACTAACAAAATTGAGTCGGATCTAATGCCTTGTCAATAACTAACTTCCCTATTCAACTTAGTTGTTGGACTTAGGCCCAAAGCTAGAGTCCTAACTTGTACTCACATTCTTGTTTGTATGTATGAAGAGGACTTTCAAATTATTAGTAACTATTGAATCAAGAAGCCCACTGTTTCTGCAGCTCTGCTCATAATGTTTGTTGAGTTGCTTAGATCATCTCTACCCCAAGTTATTGGGGTTATTAAATAGGTTTTACTTGTTTTACTTTTTCAACTTAAGGGCCTAATAAGCATATCATCCTTTCTACTCAACACACCCTATAAAGTTACTAAATGGACTGGACCAATAACTTCACATTATTATATTTCATCAATAATTCATCTATTTATTAACTTATAATAACTCCACCTCATCTCATAAACCAGACACACTGACCCTCCTAAAAACAAGAGAAAGAGTACTTGTGCGCATTAGGTACCATTAGGAATTAGGCCATAGTGGAGTACTTATTTGGTACAATTTCTTAATAAGTTATTAAGCTTTCTCCATTGAGGACACTCTTATAATATATATGTGTCTATTGATCTATTGTTAATAAGACTACTGTTTCTGCTCACAAGATTAAGCTAGCTAAGCCGATTGGACAAATTGACAGTTGAATATGCTGAAAATGTTTAGAAGTTAAACTCAAACTAGGGCATACTACTTATAAGTAAGGGATTGACAAGTGCTGCATGAGATTTAATGTAAGGACTATAGGTCTTCAATATAGTTCATTCATTAGAACATAGAAGAGCTTTACTAGCTAATATTATAACCCTGAGTTGTGGAAGATTCTTTCAAGTGAAATGAAGTTGATTTATCCTCTGAATAACAACCTGCTATCTGCTTAATCATGCTTTTTGGCATAAAGCTTAAGTCAAAATTATTAGTGCATCCTGCCACTAAGACAACAGTGTCCATACTTGGATGGTTGTTACCTTGCCAACTTAGATGTTTCTGAAGGACGCAAAAGGATTGGATAGATTATTACTAGAAAATGGAAGTGAGATTCTCCAAAAGATCTTCAATCTCTAAACGAGCTTCTTGGAGTGCTCTTCAGGATTTTTGTTTATATAGTGACGATGATAGATCCTATACCAAAAATGTGAAGCATCTAGTTTCATCTGATACTACCCATATAATATCATTATTTAATCAAACCTAGCCACTTACCAAGTACAAAATCTGTTAACAAAAAACAAGAACATAAGCAAAAGGTGAGTTTGAATGAGAAATAGTTATGCTTCACTTAACAGGTACAAGTGTTAAGCTTTAATGAGAAGAGGGAGAACCATTGAGTTTGTATGGAGGTTTCTGTAAATGTGTTTTTTCATTAAATGCTCTGATTTTGAGGGAAGGGTTTGAGTCAGAGGTAGGTGTTGCAAAGGTATTAAGAGAAGGTAGAGGTAGTTGTTGCTTAATAGGCCAAAAGGGAAAATGGTTGAACTAAATATTATGCTTTTTGGCAATATGATTTCAGTCAATACCAGTAAAAAAAATTTATGTAAATCTAGCTGGAGATAAAAACATTTGTATCTTTTAATAACATTCTATTCAGATTTTTCAGACATTTCAAGTAGAAGAAAGTTGTACATTGGAGATTTATTCACGCATTATCCATTGATAAAATAGAGCTGAAAAATGTTATGCTGTCAACCTGATTTAGGTATCAACTGAAACTGATAACACTGCATTTTTAACTGCTGATGACTCACTGGGCAGTATATGATAAATATATCAAGGAGGAATAAGAGAGAAGAAAAATAGAATTTTTATGATAAATATATCAGGTTCTTGGATTGTTAGGGGACCAGAGGTGTGTAAATCTTGTACTTTATGTGGCTGCCCACAAGCAACTTTTTGTGCCTACCTATTCAAGTTATGTGGCTGCTCTTTTCTTTGCAGTATCTGTATATGTTGCAAGTATGATAGTTGCATTGTTTTGTACACTCTTATGTAAGTCATAGTGCATCTGTGTTAGATCCCTTTTACTTTTCACAGAACCGGAGCTTTTGTTTCTTTTAATTGGTCATTTTATCATTATTTTGCTTGCATTGAGCAGGTTCATTGTAAGAAATTTAGTTCAGTTAATGTTTGAACATGGTTGTGAGGGATTAAGGTTGTGTAAGGTCTAACATATGGTTTCTGCTACTTATCCATTTTCCAGGTAAGCCCAGAAAGACCTTTTCCACTTTTTCATGCTTCTGTCAATGGATCAGTATCTTTGTTGGGAAACCAATAATATGGAGTTGGCAACAGATTAGATGTGTATTATTTACTGAAAATGTGAAATAAATCAGAGCAAAGCTTCTATCAGATAGAATACTCTCCTAAGTCCTATCTAACAATCAACAATGGTCCTCAATGATTCCCTCACTCCCCTTGCTGCCCTCATATTCCCACTCACTAACAAAATTGAGTGGGCTCTAATGCCATTTCAATAACTAACTTCCCTAATCAGCCTAGTTGTTGGACTTAGGTCCAAATCCAGAGTCCTAACATGCACTCACATTCTTGTTTGTTTTATGAAGAGGGCATTCAAATTATTAGTAAGTACTGAATCAAGAAGCCCACTGCTTCTGCAGCTTTGCTCATAATGTTTGTTGAGTTACTTAGATCGTCTCTATCCCAACTTCTCTCACAGGGGTTATTAAATAGGTTTTATTTGGACACATACTTATTTTACTTTTTTAACTTAAGTATCTAATAAGCATCTCATCCTTTCTACCCAACAACTTACTAAAAGACCCGACCATTAACTCCGCATTATTATATTTCACCAATAATTCATTAATTTATTTAATTATGTTAGGACCCCTACCCTGGGTTCTTTGATGTTAAACCTGACACACTGACCCCCCAAAAAACAAGAGAAAGAGTATTTGTGCAGGTTGGGTACCATTGGGAATTAGGCCACAGTGGAGTACTTATTTGGTACAATTTCTTAATGGATTACTAGGCTTCCTCCATCGAGGATTGTGTTGTAATATATATGTATCTTTTGATCTAATGTTAATAAGCCTACTGTTTCTGCTCACAAGATTAAGCTAGCTAAGCCGACTGGACAAATTGACAGTTGAATATGCTGAAATTTGGTTGTTGGTGGCTTAATTTGCTTGACTTACACAGAAAATGCCACTTAAACCTGAATTGTCTTTGACTGGGAGAATAGGGAGTTCATGTTTCTTCGTTTCATTATAGAAAAATTATTATATTACCACAGTGATGGTTTCTTATACTTCATGAAAGTTCTGCTGATGGGGCATTGGGGTTTAACTTTTATGCTTATCACAAGATAGTATGAAGAACAAATACTCTTCCTTGATTATTTCTTAATATTGCATTTGAATTTATTTAAATTGTAGATTGTGAAGGATCCCTTTGATGCAACTCGAGGCAATACTGCAGATGATTGTGCTCATAGATATTGGGGAATGCTTCTGTCTTTTTTTCTCTTGTATAGTTTTGGTGTATAGAATAGAGGACTTAAATAGGAACAATATGACTAAGTCAATTATCCATATGTACTGTCTCCATCATTCTTGTTAGTGTATCCTGCTCATCGCTGTAACCTAATTCCTACAAAGGAAACTGTCTTGCAATTTTTACTTGAAACAGCTGTAGTACAACATTAGGTGTTACTGGGCTTTTCTTTAATGTAAGGTTTCAGCTTTGCCAGTATGTCCTAATCTGATCAATTTAAATTCTCAAAGTTGGAGTTTGTAAACTGGTTTTAAAACCGATTTTATAAAACAGCAGTTTTTAAAACAGGTTTCTGAAGCTGGAAACTGGTTTTTGTAGTTCAGATTCAGTTTTTTTTTTTTAACTGTTTTAAAAAATAGTAGTTTGTGAAACTAGTTTTGAAAAACCAGTTCAAACTGGTTAGTCACAAACCATTTTGTGTTTCTAAGTTTAATAGTTGGAGTCCATTTGGTGTTTGTAATGTTGCAACGCACTGCCTCAAGAAAGAGAAACACGCCAGAGCTTATTTCCCAAAAGGAAAGTGAATGACGAAGTGAAGAGCCGAGAAGATAGACAAGGAGATGCATATAAAGATGCAAGCTGTGGCAGATTTTTTAAGCATAAATTGTCTGTCTGCAACATGTTCTGAGACCTGACTTGATCAATGCCAAAAAGGATTGGAAATAGGTTAGGCTGAAGTATATGTTGTAAAATCCGAGTATGATCTACTTTATAAGTGATAAGTTTGAGTTTGACCTATTACATCTCATAAGTTCATTTTTAAGACATAGTATGATATTTTTTTAAAGTTTGACGAGACTTGAAAGTCTGTTTAAAAGTTCATTATTTTTTTTTTATAATGTAGACTTTTGTAAAGAGACTAACAAATTAATATATCAATGATTTTAATTTCTATTTCGATATCTAAAATGACTATTTAGAAAATATAAGATTATATGACATCTTATAACTCTATTTAAAAATAATATATTTCAATACGTCAAATATTGTTGCAAAATTTTATTTTTAAATTATAGAAATGTTTTTTAAAAAACCTCAATCTCTATTGATTATAGTTATATGTTTTTTATCTGATTTATCGTAGGTTAAGTCATAAACATCAGTCGGTTTGACATATTGTCACCTTTTAATATCGAGAAACCATAATAGATATAACTACTAATTAACTACGATCTAAACCATTTTCATAAGCTGCAACTTAGCAACTAAAAAATGGTCTTCTTCATCCTATTTTACATTTTTTTAGAAAGAAATCAAGAAAGAACTAACACGGAACATCAACTAGGCCAACATCCATGACGGATTGGTCTCATCTTCCAAAGGAAATTCTATTATTAATATATAAGAATTTTATCTCAGTCTAGTCCAAGTTGT
This sequence comes from Cicer yamashitae, assembly GCA_037974755.1. Classification (NCBI taxonomy): domain Eukaryota; kingdom Viridiplantae; phylum Streptophyta; class Magnoliopsida; order Fabales; family Fabaceae; genus Cicer; species Cicer yamashitae. The sequence continues at coordinate 14,758,542 of JBBPBQ010000001.1, forward strand.
GTTTGTATGATTAAAATAAAGTTGTTTCATAATAGTTTTTTTTCTCTAAGTTTATAATGACTTTTTACGAATTTACAAAAAAAATTTAAAATTAATTACAAATATTTTTTATGTTATTTTATATTTATCAATTGATTAAATGTTAATTTTACTAGGTATTTTAAATTCAATCGATTAATTTATTATATGTTATCAATTAATTTATCTGTTATTTATTGTAAGATTATCCGATGTCAACTAGATTCTCTTTTATTTATTTATCTATTATGTGTTTATTTTATCAAATATAGCCTAAATTAGCACAGTTCTAATTTAGTGGTGAAATCATGGGCAGAGATTTTTATATTTTACTTTTTCCATTGTGTTTTTATACCTTGAAGCAATGTGTATTAGATGCCACCATGTGTTTCTGATCTTCTCATGTAACAAACTTTCTATTATTTCACCAAGAAACCCTGTACGTGCAATTCCTAGACGCATATACATGGCTTACAATTTTGCATGCAAAAATTGATTGACTTTTGAAAGGCCTAATTGATTAATAATATGATTATTTTAAGATTTGGCAAAACAGTAGTGTTTGGCTTGAAATTGTATATTGAGTGAGATTGTGGTGTTTAAAATTTCTTCTTTAATGAATTTCAATTAAAAATAAATTATTTAAAAAAATTTAAATTTTGATTGAAACAATTCTATTTTACTTTTTTCCTCGACCAAACTCTAAATATAGAACCTCATTCCGCTAAGAACCAAAGTTAAAACAAAAATAAAAAAATTCATGCATACTCTTTATTTGACGAGCACCGGCTTTCCAATGGATATGTAGATCCGTTGAACAACCAAAAACAAACATTAGAAAATTTTCTCCCCTGCATTTTTAAAAGCCCACAATATATATATATATATATATATTTTGACTCTTTCTAACTTAATCATTTCATGTGAAATTTGTTTAAATTGGTGACTCTAGACGTATCGTAGATACGATTCAACGGAATTCTTTTTTTCCATCTCATATTCCCTCAAAATTAGAACTATCCAAACTCTCAAAATCTATCTCTAATATTTGCTTTTCCACCTCTAAAAAACATCACATTTCGCAATTGTAAATGTTAGATTCTAAATGACTTCAATTTTGTTATGTTATGGTAACTAGTGCACTTAGATTGACCAATCCTCAATTTCTTTAAGGAAATAGTGCATAAAGATCGGTCAATTCGGACATAATATTCTTGAAAAAAATTAAAAAATAAAGTGGGTATTTTACACATTTGACCCACCAATTAATAGGTATATATGTATTGAAAAAACTTAAAAAGTTGAAGTTCGTATTTTACATCATATCCAAATTGGATAATTCAGATTTTTAGAAATTTATGTTATGATCGACCAATTTAGATGTAAATGTCTTGAAAAAACATTAAAAAAAATAGAGTATTTTACACTTATGGGTAGACCAATTTAGACATATATATTTCTTAAAATACACGTTTGAAATTGTCAATTCAAATGTACCGGATATCAATAAAAAAATTTACCAAATCAATATATATATATATATATATATATATATATATATATATATATTAAAAAAATCATCAAATTATTACGCTGACACATTGAATTATTATATACCATATAACATTAATTATGTCACTATCATTCAGTAAATAATATGATGTGACACATTTACCATTCATTCATTCTTTATTTCTCATTCTACTACTTCTTGATTTATATCTCTATGAAAAATCAACAAAAAAAAATATAATTCTTATTAAAACTTTAGTTCATTGTCAGATACATTTTTTACTTCAGTACATATAATTACATCACAACATTTTAGTTACATTTTAATAATAAAAATGTTACAACCATTAAATTATCATAAAATATGTAAAAATATAA
>JBBPBQ010000001.1:14760623-14778640 GCA_037974755.1 Cicer yamashitae
AAAAATAACAAGCCTTTGAAAAAAAAAAACTAACCAGCAAAAGATATTTTTGTGTAAAAATAAAATTGTTAAATTATAAATTGAATATTTTCAAAGTAATATACAATTTGTGTACATTTTTTTCTTATAAGTGTTAAAGTATACATTATATTTCTTCAATGAAGGATAAATCAGAGTATAGTTTCATATTTTAGTTTGATAACAAAAATAATTGATTTGATTCATCTAAAGTGAGAAGTAAATAAAGTAAAGAAATGAACGGTTAAGATTATAACTATCTATGATTGATCATACATGTACATATAATATCAAACATTATTATTTTTAATTATTTCATTATTTTTTGTAGGGGCTCGTAGACTCAATGTTTTGTTAATTGATATTTTTTTCTTGAAAATTTTTGAAATTTATTTTTCTCAAAAAATTTTGTGAAAAAAATCAAAAAATTATTTTTTTTTTCGAAAAAATGGAATATTTTTTGAATTAAAGAAAATAAAATAAATTTGCAAATTATTTTTGATCAAAAAAAATTTATTTCTTGGAAAAAAATCAAAAAAAGTTTTTTGAAATTTTTTTTATAAAATGTGGCCCATAAGCTCCACTAAGCCCACAAATTTTTTCGAAAATTTTTTTTTTTGAAAAAGTGGCCCGTAGGCTCCACTAAGCCCACAAAATTTTAGGGACGTTTTAGTTTTGAAGACTTTCTTTTTTAGGATCTTTTTAACTATGAAATTTTTTGCCACTCCAACATGTGAGTTGGGGCAAATAATTAATGAACTTGTGAAATTGACACATATACTTTAGAGGAGTCTAATCCAAAAATAATAAAAATTAAGTAGTCACGCCTTATCATTCCCAATATTATTTTTGTTTTTCTCCTGAAAAATAACACTTTAAATTTGTTTATTATAAACACTTCCAAAAAGATTTTTTTTAAAAAATATAAATAAAAAACATTGAAACCTCGTTAAAATAGCAAGCCTTTGCGAAAAAAAAGACAACAAAAGATGATTTTTTTATAAAAATAAAAATGTTAAATTGTACAATGAATATTTTTTAAGTAATATATAATTTGTGTACATTTTTCTCTTATCAGTATTCAAATACATATTCTATTTATCCAATGAAGGATAAATCAGAGCATAATTTCATTTGACAACATAAATAATCAAAATCAAGTAGTCCCGTTATACCATTTCCATCATTATTGTGTCTTTGTCCTAAAAATTAATATTTTGAATTTGTTCAATATAAACATTCCATGACAAGAAAAGCTTGAGTTAGCCTCAAATATTTAGCATCCACTCCGATACAGATGCTAGTAGCGTCTATCAAACCGACTTTAATGGTCTGATTTAAAATTGTCCATCATCTAACATCTTAATATTGTGCGTCAATTTTGCACTTTCTAAAATCCTATACACCATATTGCATTGTCCTATTAATGCAAATTGGCACATCAGTTGTATACAATTTCAAAGAATAACTTAAATATATGCAAGAATGTAACCAACATCATAATCGACCCAACATATGTTGAGACCTAAAACAAAATATTATTTGAGGCCATTTCAAAATTAATAATAATATTTTATTTAAATTATTTTTTATTATTAAATTCTTATTTTATAAAGTAGGTTAATATAATTTTTTTTGGCTAAATACTACCCGTGATCCCTTAACTTAATTTCGGTTAACGATTTAGTCCTTTATCTTATTTTTTTTCCCGATTTGGTCCTTTATGTTTTTAAATAATTTCAGCGTTACCCTTTAAGTGGGGTTCCGTTAAGAAAAAGTTAAAAAATCCATCATCTAGATCATTGCATATGTTCATCAAACCTCTATGAACGATTGCCACTTATCTAAAGTGATGTCTATGGAGTATAAATACCCCATAGCTTCAGTTTTAACAAATCAATCCTACTACCAAACTTAGAACAAACTTTGAATATTTTTCTGAAATATTTTCAAAATAGCTTTTAAATTAAAAACAATAAGACCTCTGAGGTTCGATGATGTGAGATGTTGGTCTCAAGCAATGATCACAACCACTACTATAAGAAAACCAATTGAGATTAGTCGTAAACGATTTAACATATATGCAATAAATGAGGCCTAATTTTAAACACTAATATTATGAAAAATTTAGAGCCCTGGAGCTCTAGATTTATTAGCCTAAAAGTAGGGTCGGCCATATTTTTTAATTACCATATTTTGCACAAGGTGTTGTGTTGGTTTTAGTTTCGTGGATGCTCCGTCCGTAAAGTTTAAACTAATTAAAGAAAAATCATCTATACTATATATGTAAAAAAAATTAATGAGATATCCAGAAATTCTAATAGAACAAACTCTCTTTTCATATGAAGAATATAAAGACCTTTGTACCAAATATTATATTTATAATTACCTAATAAAGACCAGATATCACGGACTTCCTTCTCAAATAGAAGGACTAACAAATTTTAATATATAAGAAGTTACCCACACGTCCATTGGACAACTGAAGATTAGTATACGTTAAGGTTAATATCATTCATAAAATACAACACAAATAAGCAAATCCATATTAAGAAAATTAACTTCAAGAATTATATAATATAGAATGTAAACCTTGATATGGTGCTCAATTATTGAATTATCTTAAGGAATGCAAGTCTTTGTTAAATCATTTCCAAATTTAAAAAAAAAAAGTTACTAGATTTAATACCAATAAAATAAGAGAGGAATGTAAGAACTCGAACAACTTAATGAAAAAATGCCAATAGGTGATTTCAAGAAATATACAAAATATGAGACAAGTAAATCAAAGACTAAGAAAATATTTTCATTATTTTCTCACAAATGCAAAATTCCTCGTGATACAAAAGACAAAGGATAATAATATGTTAAACACCCACAAACCGTAGCCTATAGCCAACACCCAAAAACAGTGGTACGACAAATATTTGAATACTACTAACCCCACCTAATAGTGAGAAAAAATGTTGGCACTTAGTTATTTTAAGCTTATGATCAGATTATGTCTAACGAAGCTGTGTTTAGGGAAAATGATACTTCAACGATTATGAATATGTGGAGCAAGAAAATTATAAATGGGATATGATAATTGGTGGCCCAGTGCATGGGCAATAGCCCAAGTTTCTATTTTTCAGAGGTACTAAAATTATTAATTTTTATTAGAAGTTAGTAGTGTATACTTATATTTGAATAATAGAGTTCAACATTTCAATGTTTTGGACAAAGTACAAGAAAACAAGAAAACTTAGAGCATTGATAAGAGGATTATAAGCTTCTTGAATAATATATGTTAATGTTGTATCTGTGTCAACTATAGTTCTTCGGTGGTAAGATGTTGCAAATACAGTTGGATTAATTGAGAGAACTTTTCCATTGATAAAAATGCATTGAAGATTTTAAGTATAATGAAGCCTAAGATTTAATTGAGAGAAAAATGTTAGTAAATTATATTGCAAAAGATCATGTTTTTAAGAGTATGAAAATACAAGAACGAGAACAAATCAAGAAACATTTGAAGCATTTTAAACTGATTCTTAGCAATATCACATTTTCCATTCAATTAAGTAAATATGTTTTAAAATGAACTTCCATAATTAGGTTGATTCAAACATACTAAAGATGGGGCATGTGATGAAACTATGTGGAAGGCAAAAAAAAATAAAAGAATTGAAGGGGAAAGAAATGACCTAAAAATTAGGGAAATAAAATGAGAACAACATTATAGAAGAGAACATATTGCATTGGAACAATTGGACTATAAGAAATAATTGGCTCTGAAATTGAACCAAGAACTAGAATGCCTCCTCCATCACCTTCTCCCTTCAAGCAATGAGAGACAACTTTGAAGTAGCAATATCAATCACAAAAAAGAGGGTTTGAATTGTGATCCCTTTTTAAAATCTTAATTCCTGAACTTATTTCAAATTAACTCAAGATCAATCTTGATTTCAAACAAAAAGTCCATAACGTTCTGAGTGAGTTAAATATAAATAAAATAGATTAGTTCTAGTTGATATGTGATCAGTGAGTGAAAAATAAATAATGTTAAGGATAAGATCATAAGAAGATCACACAATGATGTATCTTGATTCACCCAAGGTGGGCTACGTCCAGTCCTCACAATTTGTGAGATTTTCCACTAATGTGCTTAGCATCAGACCGTTCTTGATTTCACACTATCTTTCTTGATCACTCTTGATCAGTTTCAGAATTCACCTTTCAACCTTGAAAGGATTTTTTCAGTTACCCTTTAGTTCATAAAGGATTTTTACAATTTACCTTTTAATGACTAAAAGAATTTTTACAACATACTCAAACTATCTTAAGAGATAGACTTGAGTTACAAATGATGTGTATGATAAAAGAGTTTAGGATCAAAAACTACTCAATGAAGGTGCAAACACGAGAAGGAGGGTTGAATTGTGTTTGACAAAGTTGATAACTTTTGATAATTTATTAAAAAAAATTGGTTCAATTTTGGTGACTTACTTAGAGTAGAAGAAATCAGATTCTGAGGCAGCAAACAATGAAAGAAACATAAATAATTTGACACATAAATTTATCCTGGTTCACCACTAACTTAGCTACATCCAGTCCCCTCATTCAAAAGGTTTTAATCCACTAATTCAAATACCTTGAATTACAAAGCACTTGACCCTCCAAGTCAGTCTTCCCAAACAGCCTGACAACCCCAGACTTTTGAGGAACTAACCACCTTGACCCTACAAGACAAGTTTGGTCCTAACAACCTGAACACCCAAGATTGAAGAAAGAACTAAACTACTATCGGGTTGGATACAAAAGATTGAAACGTTAAGTGTTTTCTTCTAACAAAGTTGATAATAATAATAATAATAATAACTCTCACACTCAAAGAAAAAACGTTGAGAAAATATTTCTGACTTGAACAAGTGTTTATCTCTTTGAACTCTAAGATGAATTTAAACTTTTGAGCTTATGAGTTCTTCAACTCTTTTCTGATTTTCGATGATCTTTTTCTTCAGCCTTGAGTATCTATTTATAGTTAAAATCAGGGTTTCAATTAAGTCCTTGTTTAATTCTGAATTGTATCTTTGTTCCTAGTTTGATCAACAATGATCTTATTCAAAAATACTTATGAACAAGATGATTTTTGACAATATGTTCTTTAGCCAATTCTTTATTTCTGAATCCAATTTGAGCAGTTCTTCTAGATTGATTTTATTCGTATTTTGTTCAGATTGAGTTTGTAAATTCTTCAGATTGATTTTGTTCGTATTTTGTTCAGATTGATTATGTTCATATTTTGTTGTAGATAAATCTTGATCAAATCTTCTTCAAATCTTGACTACATCTTCTTTTCAACTTGGTCAAAGATTTTCTTCAATTATAAATCTGAATCAAATCTTATTTTAGATTTTATTCAATTGTAAATCTGAATCAAATCTTATTTTAGATTTTCTTCAATTATAAATTTGAATCAAATCTTATTTTAAATTTTCTTCAATTTATAGCAAGAACTCAATAAAGTGATCCTTGAATACAATAAGAAAGAGAGCTAGAGTTTTGCTTAAGAAAAGAGCTTTGTTGCTTGAGTATGAATGTTTAAGTATGGAATGGTTGCCTTTAATACTGTTGCATTTGTCTTCTTCTTGATGTTCCTTTTGTAGATAAGGACAGGGTTAAAAAGACTCAATATAGCTGTTACTGAACATCTGCAAGTTGTTAGTTCAAATTGAAGTCTATTAAACATGTGTGCTATTTGGTTCAAAATGTTCATTTATAAAACCAGAACGTTCTTGGTTCTGTGTTTTATGAAAAACGTGGATGAGTGATTGAATGAGCTGTGAAATGTCAGTCTTTTGACTCAGAAGCATGCAGAGCTAGCTTTTTACAAAAGGAAGCAGCAATAGTGTACTCATGTCCTTACTCACAGCTCATCAATCTACAGATCATTTTTGTCATCGATCTGGAGGCTGTTTTGCACCTTTGGGTCTTCAGCTCGAGTTCTAGGCTTGGCTATTGATTTGCGCATTCTTGATACTCTTTAACATGAGGTTTGAACTGTAGAGAATGATATTTCTTAATTTTTTCTTTAAAAGGGAATAACCAAAATGTTCTTCTAATCAATCTCTAGTCAAGTAAGACATGATGTTCTTGATTTCTTTCATGGTGAGATCATAGATTTTTGTATGAATATATTTGATCACCTATCATTAAATAAATCACTCGAAAACACAAGTTAAATAGCAACATAATCATAATCATGATAAGTGATTAATTAACTATTTGTTTATCCTAAAAAAACTTGATTTGAGATTTTGCCTCAACAAACTTTGGGTGTTATTTTTCTTGATGACAATTGTGATAAATCAGATACAACATCAGGGCCAAATCCAAGGATTCCGTCAAGAGCTTTACCTATCTCAGTCAAAACTTTAGATTGATTGGTGCTACACCTATTTCTAATAACCATCCAATATAGTTTTATTTAAAACCAAAATTTATATCAAGCACTAGTCGGTACTAACAAAAACATGGAACGAATGCAAAAACTACCAGAGAATATAAGCAAATCCCACTATTTCCCAATTCTCCATTTTTAAAAAAAATCAACCAATGGACAAAAATTGCAATACCAATTTAACCCCACTCCCATCTCCCAACATTCTTTCTGATATTCTATCCTATCAAGCATGTCTAAACATTCTCACACGACAAGGATATAATCAATCTATAATGAAAAAGAATATAATCACATTGTTTTTGAAAGAAACATATGGCATAACACATCTAATGAAAAAAATAGTTTTTCGAAACTCAAGTAGAAATGAGACACTAAACATAAGATACAAGAAATAATAGTACATTTAGTTAGTAAAAAAAATCATAATAGTACATTCAAGACAACAAATAAAATAAAAATAATCATCGTACAAAAATCAATACTTAGAAAACATATACGATTCATATTTATTAATTTAGACGAACATTTATAATGATTGAATACTTAGACCAATATTTATTAATCATGTTTTTTAGACCAATACTTAGAAAACACATACATTTCATATTTATTAACCAATACTTATAATGATTGAATATTTAAAGCAAAAAAAATACATACAAACATTCACTCATAATTACTAATCATGTTTTTTAGACCGAAAATTATTTATATTTTATTACAAACTTTTCAATTGATTTCATTTCATTTTTTTCTTTTTTTTCATAGTTAGTTATTCTTATAAACTTAAAATTTTACAAATATTGAACCTTTTTTTTTGTGTCAAATTAATACATTTATACACTATAAATATCAAATTCGAACTTTTTAAAAGATTTACATTAAAAGTAAATTTTAAAAATTATTTCCGCGCAACACGCAGTATATATTCTAGTATTGTAACTATGTAGGGGAACGTTCGGACAGTACAACCCAAACAAAATTTGCAGAATATTGTAATTATATAGATGGTCATAATTGGCAACAAAAAATATACTTTGACAGTAAAAAAATGCTGTTCGGATGAGATTTTGAGGAATTATGTAATTACTGAAAAATTAAAATAAAAAATTCTCGTTGTTATTACAGTACTATGAAGATTTCAAACAGACATTTTGTATAAGTTTGAAATTAGCTTCATCTCAACTTTTTCACAAGTTTACTAGTTTTAAAAGATTCTTGAATTTTTCCAAATGCATTTTTTCACTTTCAGTAATATTAGGTTTTTGTGTATAAATATAAATAGTTGATATTCAGAATCGGTCTAACGTATTTAAAGGTTTAAAATAAATGTTTCAGTGAGACTTTTTAAATAAAAAATAATATAAGACTTATAAAAAATAAAAGAATAAAATTTGTCTCGAGCCAAGTTCGTATATTGGCATCATTTATTTTGACCAACGGAATTAAGTGAACATCTATAACTAATCTATCCTATTATATATTCATAATAAAATTAAAACTTTTGATACTACTTTTCACCCAAAATTTTAATATCTAAAATCCTAATTTAAGTTGCTTAGCACTTAAGTTGACCGTGACCTGATCGATAGTCTTAAATCAATGTGAGACTTGCGTCTTTCGATAAAAGCTAATCTAAAAAATTCCTATATGTTTATGTGGACTATTTTCTAAGTGAAGAATTGCAAATTTATTTTAACTCAATTGAATAAATTAACTGAAAAAATCTATAAACTACGTACAAGTTAATCTCAACTTAGCCTTAAACATGGTAGCTTGAACTAAGTCTCTTAGTTCAAAATGAGAAGGCAAAAAAAGAAGCTAACTTATCAAAGACAATTGAAACTGAGAAGCAAGCCAAAGCCCCATCCCTATGTATGCATCATTTCTTATTTCAAAAGCACATTACATCAACTATTTTAGGTCATGGACAAAATAAATGTGTTGCTTCATTTTTCATCCCTAATTAACACACGCAAATCCCATTCTCTTATAGCTAACCACACAATCTTAACATTCTCTATTCCCTTTTCAAACACATATTTGCCTCAACCAAAATCACTTCCAACTTCTTCACTATTTAATTTTACCAAACTCATCCTTAGTTATCACTTTTCTTTTGATACATAGGTTGGTTTGGGCTTACCAAACTCATCCTTAGTTATCCCTTTTCTTTTGATACATAGGTTAGTTTGGGCCGAGTTTGGTCAAAATCAGTACCTAAACTGTGTAGGAGATTTTGTTTTGGGTCTGGAAAATAAACTGTCGTTTACGACATTAGATTGGTTTGGGTCAAACCGCTTATTTTCGGTTTGGGTTAGGCCTTAGTTTACCCAAAAAAAAAATTGTTTTTAAATCTTTTTTAAAATCATAGTTTCTTATACTTTATTTAAAAAAATAAAACATAACATAACCTATTTTCATTATTGTTTTAGCATCAAATATATACACATACAATAAATATCAAATTTATAAATTTTATCATAAAATACTTGCAAGCATGAAAATAACTAAAGCTATAGGGGCTTAAAATAACATAAAACGTTTGCACGCAACAAATAACTAAAGTACAAGATTATAAAATAACCACACAAAAAAAGGCGATCTATGGACCAAGCAGTCTAAAATTTAAGGTTTAAAAAATAGTAAGAATTACAAACAAAATAATTGAGGAAACTAAGTCGTCTGAATTTATCTGAGTTGGGTCCAGTTTTACCCAGTACCCAATTTAAGTGATATCTTCTTGTTTTGATAATCATGTTCACTCAATCCCAACCCAAATTATTTTTCTGAGTCGATTCAGATAGATTTTACCGGTTTAGTCAATTTTGTCCAACCCATGAACACTTCTTCGTACACTCACACAAACAAGTTTGTGATGATACTTACTGATCATAAACGGCGGTTATAACAATTAATATAAACACATTATTATCCATTTTTTACTAGAGTGGATATCATGCACCTGCACAAGTAGAAAAATATGAGATTAAAAAAATTTTATTATTGTTTTAGGAAATAATAATTTTGAAATAAAAATTTAATAATTAGTTTAAATAATTTGTATCTTTTTTTGTCTTAAAATAATTTGTATCTTTATTATTGGGTATTTAAGGTTATGTAAGCTACAACTTTTTATGTAATTAAATAATTTGTATCATTGACTGGTTTGTTTATAGTTTATGTTAAGAATTAAAAAAGAAAAAGAAAAAATCAGAAACAACGGAAAAGAAACTATGAAATCTTTCAAATAATTGTCTTCTGATACTTTAAAAATTTAATCACTAAAATGTCCCTAATTTAAGAGAAAAAATCTACTGCATGACCACCTTAAGATATATATATATATATATATATAAAAATATAATTTAAATATCTGATTTTTTGAAACTAGTTATGGATATAGATGTGTTTCGTTTATATAACCTTAAATAATATTATATCTATCTCTAAAGTCATGCGCGTTGTAATGTGCTGAAATTAAACTCGTATATATCGAGAATTAAGAATTTAGTTTAACTTTTACTAATTATTATTAATGTTCAGATTGTTATTTTTATATTATTTTTACCGGTAAATAAAGTAAGAAATTTAACAAGTCAAATACGGGGAGGAAAAAAAAAGAGAAAGAGAAACACTTGATAAGTCGTTGTTCCTTGATATTAACTTACTATGAGTGGAAAGCTACCAATTCCATATTTGTGTTAGACGTATAACGCACCATAATGGAGAATGTTATGAATGTGATCTAACAGAAATAGTATTTGTTGTATGATTATAAGAATGTCATCTTTTCCTTTTAAAAAAAAAAGTTTGAATTCAAGTGGTTAATTAGTTAAGCACTTAGAAGAATTAGAATTTGAATATTAGAAAATAAAAATTTATCTTGTAAAATCATGGTTTCCACATACTTTTTAGTAATCTACATGTTAAATCAACTCATAAGTTAATCAAATGATTGAACTCAACTGGTATAATAAATTTTAATTAAAGATAAATCATTCAATAGAATTTGAGTACGAATCTTGACTGAAACAACCATTGGTCACATTTTACTTACGTCATAACACAAACTTCAGATTATCAAAACCGCTTCATTTGAAAATAGAGTTAAGACAAAACTTGAGACTTAAGACAAAACGCTCGAAGACAATAAAAAAACAAAAATAGACAAACAAATATATTTAAAATGAACGCACAAAAAATTTACACATATATCGATAAGTGCCAAATTTACTTGAAAATGATGTAGATTTAATGCATTTATTGACTTAAGTTGGTAGCGAATATGTTAGTTTAACCCCGATTTATATTATAGTTGTGGAGTTGTGATTATTTCATGAGAAAGTATTGAAAAGTTCATCTAATATTTGTTTTGTTCATGCAGAAAAAGAATGGAGTGACAAAAAAAAGTTTGAATGTCGAAACAAGACAAAATTCGTTTAGTCAACGTAAGCTAGTTAAGCAAATTCAAGGCAGAAGTACAAGGATTTTGGCATAACAGATTGACTAGGTCAGACATAATTCATTGAGCCATTCATAACTGGCTAAGTGAGTTTGTCACTTATTCACCTCCATGCTTGTGATATAAAAGGAAAAATTCGAGAAGCAACAACGTGCCTTTCATTTTCCGGCAGCAAGACACGAACCAGTGAAGAGCTTTTGAGGGAGAAAATCATCTTGAGCCATCATTGAAGACTTTCTACCATTTTGATCTCATTTCCATGGCTACCATGAGTAGCTAAACTCTCGTTATTGGAATTAGATGCAATTAATCATACTCTCATGTATCTCTTTTGATTTCCATATATATGTTCTAATTATTCATCAATCTCAATTATTTGTCTTTGTTTTTCATGTTTGTTATAACTTGATCTTTGATTTGAAGTTTTATTGAAAAATAATCTTTGAATCTTAGGATAAATCATCTATTTGAATATGAATTTTAGGAATAAAATTAGGTCCAAGTCAAAAATCATCAATAATTAATGTTAACGTCGTTGTTAAACATTTGAGGTTAATATTTAAGAAAGAGGGTTGAACTCTCATCTCATTAAAGAATTGATGATGTTTGATTTGTGATGATGATGTTATTGATGTGCAACATAAAATATATATGCTTAATCATTAGAATATTTGAGAAAGGTGATTAATGAAATCTAATCCCAGCAGCATTTTAACATCTCTATTATAAGAAATCATTTATCGTTATTTCAATTTGATGCAATCAAAACCAATTTACTCTCAAACTTTGAGCATATATCTACATAAAGATTATTATAAATTTTTTGTCCCCTTTCTTTCTTCTTAATTCCTATTCGAGTTAATTTTTGAGTCAGAATCACCCTTCTGCATTTTTTTTTTCTTTTATTTAAATAAATGATTTTCACATAGATCTGATTTTTCTTTTTCATTTTTCTGTGATTTTATCATCTTAATGCAATATTTTTGTTCATCGCTACAAATCTGTAAACATGTTGTTGTTTTATGCTATTAACTTTCTTTATATATATGAGTTTCTTCGCATATTCACCATTTTTCAATTTTAATGACATTGAATTTGTGTAATTTTCAATGTTATCTACCAATTTGAATAAATAAATATCTTATTCTTTAGTAAAATAAATAAATAAATTACTGGTCTCCTATTTATATAAAAAATTTGTGAGTGTTATATATTACAAATTTTGTGATAAAAATATTTTGTTACGTAAGTGAATATCAAATAGTAAAAATTTGTGGAAATATTTAATATTTTATTACCCGAGACTTCGTGTGAGTTAATTATGATAGAATTTATTATCTTTTTTAAAATGAAAAAAATAATTTAATTTGCGATATTCCACTTTTTTGTATTTAGTGAGTGAGAGTTTCACCACTAAAATCATGAAAAAAAACGTTTTAATTCATTGAATTGTTAATTTAGTTTTTAAAATTTTATTGTGTACTGAATTATTATTGATTTTTCTGAATAATATTGAAATCCAAATATAAAATAGTAAATTATTATTTAAATTAAATTAATATGTATATATATATATATATAATTAATTTAAAATATTTTATCACGTCAGAGGAAATTAATCTGTAAATAAACAAAATCAGTATCAGCATTTGATTGTTTTTCTTTAATTTTAGCTTTTTACTTCAACAGTGTCTGATAATAAAATATGATATTATTCTACATTTGAAGGACTTTTTTAAGAATACATTTTAAAGTTAGATTCTACCCTGACCAGATTCTATATCCGAATTTTAATTATACGTACGTTAGCAAAAATAGATAATGTCAGTCAGTTTTGCCCAATTTAATTTCCTAAGCAATGAATGATTGAATGTTACCAAATTTGACCATTTTTTTCAAATGAAAAAAGAAAAGAAAAAAAAAAGTCTTTTAATCAAATAGGTAAGCTTTGTACCAAAACTATACGAGTCCAATCCAAAATCTATACTTTATAGTAAGTAATTATGTTTTTTTTATTTATGTAAGATTAATTAAATATCGGTATTTATATTTTTACTTATAATTTATTTTAAATATATTTTTACTTATAATTTATTTTAAATATATTTTTACTTATAATTTATTTTAAATAAAATATGTAATACTGATGATATACACATATTTGTTTTACAATGATATTGTTACAACCACCATAATTTTACAGAAATTGTGCTCAATAATTGTTATATAATCACATAATTTTACTACAAAATCAAACAAATAGTTACCTAATGTAATAGTACAATAGTGCATACCCATGTTAGAGGTACAAAATACGATGGTATAGTCAATAGGTAGGACACATGAACAAAAGAAGAATGTTCAATTCATAAAATGTTTGGATTGTTGGTAAACAAGCACATAGTGATAGAACCAGAAAATAACTAACCCAAATTTAATAGTTTTATTCTTTCAAATTCTGGTAACACCCCATCATTGTTTTTTCGTCTAAGTCTCTAGCATCTCAATCCTAAGGAAACTTTGCTTCTATTTTACAATCCATTCTCTCTCTCTAAAATTCAATTCTTATTTTCTCTCATTAGAAACCAAGCTCCAAATTTTCCTATAAATACCTCTTCCTTTGTCATTTACCAAAAAGATATCTATAATCTTTACAACATTTTCATTTCTTCATTTGAGAGGTTGTTCTTTTCCCATTAAAGTTATAACATAAGAATAATGTATCCACAAAGTTTTGTTCTTTCACTTTTCACCATATTAGTGTCATTTCGCTTGTGTTTTGGCTCTTACATAGTGGAAACAAATTATCAACATTACAATGGGAGATTGATGAAGCCAAAACATGAACAATTTGGTTTCATGAAAAGGGCTAATCATCGATCTCACACACCTCCGCAATCTAAAGAAATAATTAATGTTGATGACTATGGAGCCAAAGCTAATGATGGACAAATCGATAACGAGGTAACTTAGAAAATAAGATGAGATATATTTATATGTATGTGATCAAATTTTAGTACATTAAGATTGTGTCACGATATTTTACATTGTGGAAATTTAGAGTTTTATACAAGTGATACAATTGTAATTGTGGAAAAATAAAAACATCTTTGATTTTGAAATCACAATCCATTTTTAAAATCTTGTATTTGATATTCAAGTATTCAAGTCCATTTGAATTGAGTTACCAATATTTTCTTCTTTAATTTGTGTCATTTTCTTACTCAAAATAAAAAAATTGTGTCATATTTGAACTTTAGGCATTTGAAAAGGCATGGAATGAGGCATGTTCTAAAGGAGGTGTTCTTGTGGTACCTCAAAATAGTGTTTATCATCTAAAGCCAATAATATTTTCAGGGCCATGTCAACCCAATACTGCATTAAAGGTAAGATACTACATTATAGCAACGTTTATTTAGTGGAAAATTAAAGTGTGATTTAATTATAACCTCAATGTGCACTTAAGTATTGATTAACTAATTAATTGTAAATGTTATGAGTTTAATTACTGTTTCATTATGTTAGATCTATGGAACAATCAAAGCATGGCCTAAAATATCAGCATATGAAAAAGATAGAAGTCTTTGGATTATGTTTGATAATGTCACAAATCTCATAGTTGATGGTGGTGGCACCATTAATGGCAATGGAAGAAAATGGTGGGAGAATTCTTGCAAAGTCAACGAAAGCCTTGTATGATTTTGACTCAAATTCTTATTAGCTCATTCATTTAATCCATAGATTTGTTTAATTAAGGGGAAAAATAATGTTTATACATCCTATTGTTTTTCTTTGATTTTTTTTTTATGGATATTGTTTAGTGAAACAAACATTTATGTATATTTTTTTTACAAGAAAATTATTATATATGTAAAACATAAAGAAACTAACTTATAATTGATGTCAATATTTTTATTTAAATCTTTAAAAATAAATTAGTTAGTGGAATGAAAATGTGTGTATAAGGAAAATAAGAAACATTTAAAAAAACACAAAATTAAAAAAGAAATAAATAATGAAATTGAAAAGGCCTCATAGTTGTTTAAAAATGTTGACTTATATAATAATAAGTTTTAAAGCAATTAACATGAGTGAATGTAATTTGTTATTAATATAAAATATTTTACACTATAAGTACCTGCAATTTGAAACTCTTCTTCTAAATTAGAAAATAATGTATATTTCAATAATCGTTTATTTTTGGTTAGTGGTTTGAATTTTAATGAATCAATATATGGATTTTTTTTCAACTACGATATATGGTATATGTTCCACCAGGTTTTTGTCTTCTTTTTTCCTTTATTTTAATATATTTTATCATATAAAAAACTATGTAGGGAAAGACATATATGGGAATATCCTATATCCAAATATATATTTCTTCTCATTTTAATTTTATTAGGATTTTATAATACTAACCTTGATTTCCTTATTCTCCTTTTTGTTTCACAGCCATGCAAACCGGCACCAACTGTAAGTTAAATATGCATTTTCTTTTATGTTCTATTACATGCTCTGTTTCCATACTCATTGTTATTTAATTTAATTCTTCTTGAAAAAAATTTGTTGTACATATAGGCTGTGACTTTCCATGAATGCAACAACTTGAGAGTGAAAAACATGAAGTTCAAAAATGCACAACAAATGCATATAAGGTTTCAGAATTGCAATAATGTTTGGGCTTCAAATCTAATAGTAAAAGCACCAGGGCACAGCCCCAACACTGATGGAATTCATGTCACACATTCACAAAATGTTATCATAAGCAACAGCATCATTGGGACAGGTAAAAATATAAAAAATGTTTTAAGTATATTATATTTAAATTAAATTTAAATCTTACCTATTCTTAATTAATAGATAAGCTATTTAATTTAATTAATATATATATTGTCGGATATTTTACGATAAACCAATTATATCTTCCCATAATTTCACATTATAATATTATTTACTAAAATATTTTTATAAATTACTGTATGATGAGAAATTATTAGGCAACTTTCTAAAATAATTTTTTATTACCGGTAGTTGCTAATAGAAATTAATTAAATCCATCAAAGATCAATAGATTGTAAAAAAAAAAAACATGCATGAATTTCTAATCAAAAGATTCATATGGTATCAATTTTTTATTAAAAAAAATGTATCATTTTCATATTTTTTAAGAATGAAATTGAATAAAACTTATATAGAAACTAATTATATATAAGACAAAAAGTCTTATTTTTAGA
The DNA here is from genome assembly GCA_037974755.1 of Cicer yamashitae. Classification (NCBI taxonomy): domain Eukaryota; kingdom Viridiplantae; phylum Streptophyta; class Magnoliopsida; order Fabales; family Fabaceae; genus Cicer; species Cicer yamashitae. The sequence goes on from JBBPBQ010000001.1 coordinate 14,776,786, forward strand.
GGTAAACAACACGTCTAATCCAACCCAAAAAAAGAATCAAAAGTTAATAGAATTTTAAATTTTCTAATTTTGTTTCTCACTATTGTATTGAAGGTGATGATTGTATTTCAATAGTAAGTGGGTCCAAAAATATTCGAGCCACAGATATCACTTGTGGGCCAGGACATGGAATCAGGTTCAATATTCTCTTAGTTGAAGTTTTTAATTTTTCAATGAATTTGACATTTATTGGTTTAAAAATGTTGATATGGTAATTATTGTTTTATAGCATTGGAAGTTTAGGAGAAGGTAACTCAGAAGCTGAAGTGTCCAATGTGGAAGTGAACAGAGCTACATTTAAAGGAACCACTAATGGAGTGAGAATAAAGACTTGGCAGGTAAATAAATTAAGCACTTTATAACTTTGAAACGGTTTAATATAATAAAGGTTCATTAATAAAATAGTATAAAGTACAAAAAGTGGAATTGAAGTTACCCACTTAATTTAATTTTTAGTTTTACCAATGTTCTCTCAAGGCCTTCAAGAATACATGGTTATTAAACTTTATTTTCATTGAGGCCAATTTTGGTGCATTAGCACTATATTAGGAAGTTTGACCAATGATACATAGATTGATAAATGGGGCAATAGTGCAGTCAAAGTTTTGAAAATGAGATTAATAGTTATACACTCGATAAATTACAATTATTTATATGAAAATTTTAGAAGAAAATATAGTTAAATTTAAATATTTTTAATAATTTTATCATTAGAATTGACTAAAAATAAAATAAATTTACACCAACAATGTAGATAAATTAAATTTTTAAAAAAAGCATATTTGTATATCTAAATAAAATAGTTTGCAGTGTATAAGACTATGATGTGCTTAAAACACAATTGCAATTTAAAACTCTACTTTTTGAAGCTTTGATCTTCTATATAGGACCATGTGTAGACAAGTTTAATTTGGTTGATTATCATTTCTAACTAACAAAAAGTTTGACTTTTTTTAATACTTTAACTAACCAAGTTTGGCATGTTTTCAGTGTACCAATTCTTAACCATATTACTTTAAACAAGTCAACAACATTTTATATAAAAATTATAAAATAAAAAAATGTGTTGTTCAACCTTCTTTAGTCCTTCTTCTTAACTAATTTGAACCAGTAATACATTATATTTTAATTTCATTTGTTTTACGTGGAATGGCATGACAATTGGGATGGTAATATTCTTTTTGAGCAATTGGAGAAAATTCATTTGGCATTTATTATAATGTATTGCTTACTTTTTTTTTTTACAGTAACGTATTGCTTACATTGTTAATATTATATACTCGTTCATGTTGTCAAATTGTCTATAGTCATAAAGGGTTGAATTATTTACCATAGTAATTGTTTCATTAGATTAAAAGCTTTTGTTTATTTTTAAAAAATATTTTTAACAAATTTTAGATATATCCATACTTGATGAACATTAACTTTGACCATAAGATTTAATTTTAAAATTTAGAATGATTAAATATAAAAATCAATTCAATATTATATTTGTGAAATAACTTTTTATACTTATCCAAGTTCAAATTCTTTATAACTTAACAAAAGTTAAGAGATTTTTATTGATTGAATGATTGTTTACAGGTAAAGGACTCAATTTATACGATTCTAAAGTATAGAAATCATATTAAAAACTTCAAAACTTATGTGGTTGGATATGCTAAATTAATCACTTCAAAATTACATTGAAGTATAGTAAGCATTCTCCGAAATGATTTAAAAAGATATATATATATATATATATATATATATATATATATATATATATATATATATATATATATATATATATATATATATATATATATATATTTTT
>JBBPBQ010000001.1:14778758-14859157 GCA_037974755.1 Cicer yamashitae
TTCATAGTAATATAGTAGGGCAGTAATTTTGAAATATAAGTGTTTTAGTTTTTTTTTTTATATTTATAAGTGTTTTAGTTATGATATCTTATGTTTCATATTATATTATCTCAACACAGGGAGGTTCTGGCTATGCAAAAAACATCAAATTTATCAACATAGCTATGCAAAATGTGACTAATCCCATAATCATAGATCAAAACTATTGTGACCAGGAAAAGGCGTGTCATGAGCAGGTGATTGCTTTTAAATGTCTTGAGTTCTTTACTTTTTATATTTATTACTATTAAAAAATAGAACTAATGAACAAAATTAGAGAGTCTCTAATTCTCTCGTCACTAAATTTAGTGAGAAAATTTGAGGCAAATTTCATTTTAATCCCTCTAAAAAATCATGGTCAAATTGCAGGACTCAGCAGTACAATTGAGCAACGTTGTGTACCAAAACATTAAAGGAACAAGTGCTTCAGAAGTGGCAATCAAATTTGAATGTAGCAAAACTGTCCCATGCAAAGGAATTCACTTGCAAGATGTGATTTTAACACCAGAAGGCTGTAATGGTACCATTGCAACATGTCAGAATGTTAGATTTACAAACAGTGGAATGTTCTATCCTAAATGCCATTCTTGAAGGAAGAATCGTATTCTTAGGATTTGTATATACTAAATTAGTTATCCAGATCCGTCACAAAAAAAAAATTAGTTATTCAGATTTAGGCACAAAGATATACTTGTTATTCAAAAAAATATTAAACAAGGATTTAATAACAAACATATGATATTGTTTTATGCTGATTTATGGCAAACAAGTGTATTTTTTCAGTTTAATATGATCGTTTAGAAATTAATAAGAAAAGAAATATCTTTCTGCTTAGTTCTGTGAGTCATCCATCATATTGCTCATATAGTCTTGATTTTAGGATTTTTAAGATATAATATTTAAAAGGGTTAAATATGTTAAATATGTTTTTGGTTCCTATATAATTTTGATCTTTCAAATTTAATCCGTATAAAATAAAAAATACATTTTTTAGTCCTACAAAATTATCAAGCAAGTACTTTTAGTCTCTGCTAAAACAAAACATGTTTAATTTTCATTTAACTTTAAAATTTTTAAATGATTTTTTTTGCAATAATGTTTAGAACATTATAAAAATATCATCCACAAAAATTTTAAACAAATTTAACTTTAAATGTATTAAGTATAAATTTTTAAATGTTAAAATATCATGATAAAAGCAATAAAAATATGAACTTAAGAATTGAACTTTAAACTCATTTTTTGTGGAGAAACTTTTTATAATATCATAAACTTGCATGAAAAAATTCATTAAAAATATACATTGTCTTAACGGCATGAAAAAATTCATTAAAAATATACATTGTCTTAACAGCATGAATTAAAACTGCATGAAAGATAATTTTGTAGAGACTAAAACTGCATGAAAGATAATTTTGTAGAGACTAAGACTGCACGCATGATAATTTTGTAACGACTAAAAATTGCATTTTTATTTTAAAAGGACTAAAATTGAAATGTTGAAATTTTATAAGAACTAAATATATTTAACCCTAATTAAAATTTAGTATGCTTACAAGGATAACAAAAAATAACAATTATAACTCATTCCATTCAATTTTCTTTTCAAACAATAGAAAAAATTAGAAAAAATGAGTTTAATTGCAGTTTTGTAATTCTGTAACTTCATGTTAGTAGCTTTTAAAATGTATATTATGTATTGGTAACCTTATATCAACTAATTAAACAATATGTTCAACATAAAACAAGAAATAAACAAGCAAAAAAGTGCATGTAGTTAGTAGTAAAAATTGCAAAACTGTGCAAGATATCACTGAGTACCAAACTTAATCTCTTGCAGGCTCTACTCGTTACAAGATAAGCAAGCTGTTCTTGCTGCATTACTTGTTTTTATAAATTTTTTCAAACTGAGATTTTAGTATTTTACTGAAAACTCTAGATTTGAGATTTGATGACTAAACACTGGTACATAAATATGATTGAGTTTAGTTAATAACTATAGTTTTTAAAATTACACAAGCACCTGACATCTAGCAAAACTAGCATTTAGAATCTGAAGTCAAATGAAAAGCCTACCACATATGTTCTATAACACAAGTGTAAAGGAACTAGCCGTTTGAGGAAATTGTGCAGAAGCATTCCTTTAGAAGCACTTCCGGTGAACAATGGAAGGTCCATTTTCATCATAGTCTGCCTTAGTAACATGCTGATTTTGAGGAAAAACTACTTTGGCAAGTATGGCACCTCCCACCCATGCAGAATACATGGTTAAATTTTCCGGCATATATTCCGGAGGCTGTGACAAAGCAGAGATTATCCACCAGCAAAAACATAAATTAGAAGATTAAAAATGATATAGATCATGCAAAAAGAAGTATCTGAAAATAGTTAACAATTACAAAGACTATAATGCCTATGAGACATGTTACATGATTTACTTTACAAGACTACGAGTCCCTTTAGATTAACTTCTTCATCAGCATATATGAAAAAAAAGAAATATAAAAAGAATCTTGCAATAACTTCAACTTTTTTCAACAATGGCTTCTCATATAACGTGAAATTAACTACTGCATCTCAATTTTTTTAAACCCTCATTTAATTTCTCCATAAACACGTAAAATATTGTAAGAACTTTTTTAGTAAGTGAAAAACATAAACTTATTTTAACTCTGAAGTTCTCAAAGTCACAAGGTGGAAGCTATTTCAAACTAGACAAAGTTACCTTAACCAAGGTAGGTCGAACAGCTGATGAACTTAGCCAAGATTCCTTCTGAAATCTCTCTTCAAAACCTGCAGCAAGAAGCATCATTAGCATGTTAGATTGTACAAGTAAAATAACAGCATCCTCATAGAGAAAGAGGTCAGATTGCTTTGAGATGACCCTCATCTTATCATTAACAGATTAGAGTTGAAGCTTTGATCAAACTTGCACTAGATTCACCAGAACTAAGAAAAATAACAGTTTACCAGTCATAAAAGAAGTGCCACCACAAACCACAGTATTTTCTAGAAGTTGCCGATGATTATCAGATGTCACAGTTGAAATAGTACGGACAAGCTGCTCTACAATGCCATGAGCCTCTAAACCCAATAGACTTGGCTGGAATAAAGCCTCACCAACTGTATATCTTTCTCTTCCAATTGTTATCACCTGCACAAGAAAGTTAGTCAAGGTCCGGTCATACCATTCAACATGCCAAAAACCAATAACTTGCTATAATTGATCAAACAAAAAAATTTACATGGTTCATATTGGATTAACCACATTCTGGTGACAAATCTTTATGAACTGTAATATAACTATGCATCAATTTTAATTACTTCCATATATAGAAGAAACAGATTTAGACCTGAAATAATCTTCAATTTAGTTTCCTTAATGATAATCTCCTCAACACATCTAGACATAAAATAATAATAAATGTTGAGATTTGAGACTTGCAACTTGAGATAGTTTCATATTTCAAAATTCAAATAACTAAATAGAATCTTAAATATCCCCCATCAATTCAATCTAATGTTTTCTGATGAAAAGCTAGTAGAGAACTGGTAGAGACGTTCATATACAAAATCCAGTTCAGACACATTAGAATGAAAGAAAACTCCACATGACAAGCCAAAAACTTAGGGGGTGTTTGTTTTATGGTTAGAAAAATAACTCCCAGGAATGTGGATGTTACAAATATAGATTCCTTATGTTTGTTACAAAGTTAGAAAATTAATTCCAAGAAATAAAACATTACAAGGAACAAAATAACTTCCCACTTACCCATGAATTTGTTCCCAAGAAAATGGGTGGGAAATAAAAGTTCCCATGAAGATGGGAATAAACTTTTGGTAACTACCTATTCTAATTCTTACAAATAACTCCTAGGAATATGATTAGTATTAACCAAACACAATTTCTATAAAATACCCGGGAACAAAATTCCCATTGTTATTTTCTAGGAAAGTTATTCCGGGGAGTAGAATTTCCGACTGTGAAACAAACGCCCCCTTAAGGTTTGACGTTGGTAAGGAATAAAACAGAATGCATTCCAAGGTAACAAACGTCATCCACCTCCTCTCATTTGCTCAAACTTTGTTTAAATCAAGAATAACAATAAAAAATAAACCCTACTCTCACCTTATTGATTCAACTCATCTTCCCTTTCATTTTTATTTGCTTCCCAGTTCCCACTGCCATAACTAGTGTTAACTCACCATTTGTGGGATCTAGAGGAGCACAAACTTGATTGAATAAAAGAACCGACCAAACATAAAACCAATAAGAAGTAAATGAGCAATTATCTTATTAAGTCATAACTATTAAAAGATGAATAAAAGGAAGACCTGTCCATCAGGAAGGGTATGTGTCTCCACGGGACAAGAATCTTCGGTCTTCTGGTAAGCTAAGTCATCTTCAGCACAACATGAGTATTGCTGTTTTATTTTCTCAACATCAGAAATGCTGATATTCACTAGCGGATTGGATTTGCCGAGTTCTTGAGCCAGAAAATTAGTTAGATCGGTACCTCCAAACTCAAATCTTCTTGAGGCAATGTGGTTAACAGCACCCTCAATCACTGGAGCAATATCTGGTAAAAAAATCCAAATAAAATGAAGTTACACAGAACAACCGATAAAATATAAAGAGCAAAATCAAACTTAAAGAAAAACACTCCATCATCTATTCATGTAACAAACAATAAGTAATAGAACTTTGTTAGAATGGCTATCTCGAACCACAATATAAAGCAAGCATATAAGACATGTTTGTAAGTTACCATGTGAAGATAATTTTAAATCAGAAAGTACCTTTGATAATAGTATTGTACTCTGTTGTTTAGTTTGATAAAACAGAAAACACCAGAAAAGATGTAATTGCAATATGAACCTTGAATGAATTTACTTTTCCTTTTTTATAACTTTTTTACAAAAGATTTCTTGTTAATCAACAAACTGCATTTTATTATCAAAAGTTACTAATTCATGTGGCTAAAAGTTAAATTCATAACAAACTCTCTCACATCTTTGCAGGGAATAAACGGTAGGGAAAGCACCTTGTAATAAGACCTGTTGATACTATTTAACTTGTTTGAATCTTGTATATTAGAATGGAATACAATTTGACTAGTTTGAATCTTGTGCATTAGACTGGAAATCATAATACGCCCATGCTGTAAATAGATATTGTAAATTTTCAATCACAGGTATCGTCATTAATGCATTTTTAAAGGAGTAGGACAGCAATTATCGTAGAATTTACAAAATAAGTATCTTAATGGAAGAAATTGAGATGATGAATTGCGAGTCTAAATATTCCTACAGACTTGAACATTAAGTTCATACCAAATCAGGGAGATTCATATTCAGAACCTGAAAGATATTCAAGAATGGTTTAAAATTGAAATATCTCACCATAACCAAACAAAATATATACTTTGTGTGGTAGTTTCTCAACTCTTATTTTGATAGCCATTGGGATAAAGTAATTTGAATTTTAAAATGTATAAAGGCTCTCAAAGAAAAGGTTTGATTAACGAAAACAGAGGCTATACAGATATTGTTGCTCTGAAAAATTCAAATTGGGCAGAATCTCTTATAATAATAGAAAGTCAACTTTTGGGTATTGTGATCTTGTTGGGTGGAATCTCATTTGGTGGAAAAACAAAAAGTTTATTTGCAAAATCAGATGTGGAAGTAGGTTATCAAGCAATGGCTATTTGCAAACTTAAATGGTTTAAAGTTTAAACAACTACTTCAAAATCTGAAGCTTGCAAAATAGGCTCTAATCTCTATGATATTCATTTGTGACAAGGAAACAATCTTGCAACCTATATCCAACTCGAATGAACGAGCTAACCAAGCATATAGCAATGGAATATTATATCGTCCAAGAAAATGTCATATAAAACCAAATTATCATTTTCTACCTTGTTGCAAATTCCAAATATCAACTAGTAAACATCTTCCTAAGTTTCTTCGGGGTCCAAGTTAATACATATGTAACAAGTTTCATGCATACATTTATGTACCAGCTTTAGGGGAAGTATTTATATTCTTTGATTTGTTTGATGTCTTTTTCCATTACATTAGAATATGAAACAGAACATGTATTTGCTGAAGACAGATATATCAATCTATAAAATTGAGGGATTTTAAACTACATGTAATCTATGTTTATGAATATAAATCCATGAGGCTGAGACGATTTCTTTCAAGTAAACCATTCAATTAAATTACATTAACTAATACAGACCCTAAGCACGAAGCATCCAATTCTTTTCACATAGTTATGAAGATAATGCAGAACCAGGGAATTAAGCAAATAAATATTAAAAAAAGATGGGGGTATACAAGGTGCAGGGTAAATGAATATGCAATTGTAAGCAATGGGCCAATTTTAAGGACTTTGACATATAGAAAGCACATCAAACATACCACCAGTTAAATGCAATACTTATTCATAAATTCTAACAATCTTGAAATCCCCACTCATTTAAATTTGGATACCTATTTTTCCATGACCAATATCAACTGTGCATCCAGAGATCCTTCCCACAGCATAGAGAGACAACACTGCCTGTTCCGATGCATAAAACCCTGATATGTTGAATGTTTCAAACATTAGTTGCACTAACTGTTCTTTGTTAGCCTGGAAAACAATAATATAAACATCTGTTAAAAGAAAAATCTGTATAATAATACACATCAAAAGAAAATTATTGCCACCCCCAATTTCATTTTCAAGGAAAGACTGTAAGAGTATATAAAAACAAAACAACTCAGTGCCTAGTTAGATAAATCCTAAACAGTGAACATAATCATTCCTAAGAAGAAAACATACACAAAAGTAATATCAAAATCATCTAGGATCCTCATATAGTAAAGTCAGGTAACCTAGGAGACAAATGGTATAATTCACAAGCAAACTTACACAATCCAGTTATGCATTAAGAACCTGTCTGGATAAACGGTGTAGATAAGTACTCATTTGAATAAGTTTGTTAACTTTAGTCAGAAATTATTATTGAAAAATAATAATATTCACTGACTATGTAAACAGATTTTAGATAGACATGCAATCACATTTCATTATTTGTAGACAGATATTAAGAAAGAAGTAATATCATTGTGTGGCAAGAGCCAAGATAGTGAAACACGATCTGACATGTGATTAACATTTGAGTGTATATAAACAGTAACCGCAATGACTTATTTTCACAGCCTTTCTGTGAGTATAGAATATAACTCTCTAAAAGCTCTGCTGTACGAAAGCAGTGATAGCTTGTTCAGCGCCAACTAAGCACCGGTTAGTTAAGTTAGGCTTCTGCCAGCCTGTATTATTCCACCTGGCACTAGCTGTTTCTGACAGTTACAAACTGTGTTAGAGTTAGTTAGAGTGAGTGAAGGATAAGCATTGTATAAACACTAGTAATCTGAACCTGTCCGTTCAGATTTGAGAATTCAATATTCAACTCTGTTTTTCTTCTCCCTAATAACCTTAAATCTGTAACACATGACATTAAAACCCAAAATAATCTCATCAAAGCATGAACAAGACCTGTGTTAGCACCGACACTTCACATTGAATGTGTGTCTAGTGTCTGAGACATGTCGTTGTATAACACTGACACACGTGTTACATTCAATCACTTCTATTTTCTCAAAATATTACCAGTGTCTATATATCAGTGTTGTTTCCATGTTTGCGTCGGTGATTCACATAACAAAATTAACAAGTTCACATTGCAGTAAAAAAATTCACACAAGCTGAACATAAGATAATAAAAAAGGAGCCTTCAAAAAGCATTAAATTAACACACACAAAAATCCAGAAAATAAAAACCTTCGGGGTACAAAGTGGATCCGTAAACAATATTTGTCCTTCATTGCCAATTTCCCATCCAAGTCCAGTATACAAAACATAATGCAACAAATCCTCCATAGCATCCCAATCTCTAACATAACCTCGCACCACCGGATCAACGGAAACCTCATCCACCACTAGCTGACCACTACCATCATCATCCACTGATGATTTATCATCAACCATTCGCTTCATCTGGCTAGGAATTATCTAACCAACACACACACACAACAACAACAATTAGGAACAGTTTTTTCTTTGTTTTTGAGAAATGACAATGAGAATGGAAAATTGTTATTACCATAGCGGGAGTTTGATCAGGAATTGCGAAACCGGCTTTAAGGAGGTAGGAGCCGGCGTCGATTACTGCGGCTTCCATGGCTGTGAAGAGGAGGAACCAAAACCCTAACCCTAGGTTTTGGTTAGTGAAAGGGAGTTGAGTGTGTAGTGAAAAGTAGCGAGGTGGTTGATGCAAGTCGAAGAAATGAAGAAGAAGATTGCAGTTAAATTATTTAGCGGGATTGAATTTGAATTCTGCTGTGTTTTCGTGGTTAGCTTTTGTGTATTTCCCTTTTGTTTTGTAAAGGTGGATGGGAATTTTGCTCATACATTTAATTTTCTTTTTTGTATTTGGTTTTTATTTTATTCTATTTATTATTTATATTTATAACATATACGTTTCTTCCGTCTCATAATAAATGTATCATTTATCACCTTTTTAATTAATATATTTTTATTTATTGTATCTAAATTTATCAAAAAATTTCGCTAATTACAATTAATAAGGATATTTGAGTAAATAAATTTCATTTTATCATTGAAATCAATCCAATTAATTATTTTTTAAGAATTGTGTTCAATCTAAATAAAACATTTAATATGAAACTAAAAGAGTATATATTAATATTAAGTTTAATTATTTATGTGTTAATAAAGTCTAGTTCAACTAAAGATTAGACGATTAATGAACTTCAACTAAAGACAAATCGTTCGGTAGAATTCAACTTCAAACCCCTGATTGTAATAATTTTTTGTCGGAATTTACTTATCAAATTATAAATTATTAAAGTCTCATTCTCTTAAAAACTATATCATTCAATTGAAAAATGTTAATCTTACTGTTCAATAATTTGTTATGATGCAAGTAGGAGTTGTGTTTAATTATAGGGATTTTGATGGGTTGGGTAGATCTAGGATTTATTTTTGAATTTCGGAATTTTAATTTTTGTGGATTTTAGGAGTAAGATATGAAGATGATGATTGAATGACAAGTGAGGAAAGTGATGAGGTACACTCAATTTCAAATCTTATAATATTTGCATTATATTAAGCTTGAATGCAATGATATTATGATTGATTGAATGCTCCTACAATTGGGAATGCATGCTAGAATTATTGATGTAAACGTGTCTTTTGAAGCTTAATTGGATGCATATGTTTAATTCAAGGCTTAAATATGTTTTTTGTCCCTACACATACGAGCTATTTTTTATTTTAGTTGCTGTAATTTTATTTATTTATTTATAACCCTACAATTTCAAAGAAATTTTAAAAAGTCGTTCATATATTTTTTATTAAAAAATATTGACATGATCAATTTTTGCTGACATGGCACACTAATATTTTTCCTAACTAAATTCAATTAGCTGACTGTGTATTTTTTAATATTTAAATTTGAATAACAATTAATTAATTTATCATTTAATTAAAAACTTAAAACTAATAAATCAATTAAATAATATAAAAGTCTATCAATCTTCAACCTCAAACTCTTTTTTCAATAACGCCACAAATTCCCATATCATAATCACATTCCCTTTCTACGATCCCCATTTTCCCAATGAAGAAATCACATTTTATCATAATAGGTAAAGTTTTCACCTTTAGTTGTATTAAAAAAGTAATGTGAGGTAAAGTTTCGTCTTTTGCAATGGTGGCTGCCATTTTCGAAAATCCATTAACCTATTCAAGGCAATAACATTCAGAGAAAGACAACAATGAGTACATCATACCCAAATTTGACATCAATCTCGGTCAATACTTGAAAGGAAATCTTGATATTCAGGAAGTGAAAAAGATTCCTTATCCATCAGTTGTAGGGAGTCTAATATATGCTCAAGTATGTATGCGTCCGGACATAGCGTACATTGTGGGAGTGTTAGGTAGATACCTAAGTAATTCAAAAACGAATTATTGGAAAGCAACCAAAACAGTTCTTAGAAATCTGAAAAGAATAAAGGATCTTATGCCCACATATAGAAGGTCAGACTCTTTGAAGATCATTGTGTATTATGACTCCAATTTTGTTGGATTTCAAGATAGTAGAAGATCTACTTCTATTTACCGGTTGGTGGTGCAATTTCTTAGCGTAGTGCTAAGCAAACTCTTATAGCTTTATTCACACTGGCAACAAAGTTTGTAGTATGTTATGAGGCATCAAATCATTGGATTTGACTTAGGAACATTGTCACTGGGCTGTGAATTCTGGAAGAAATTGAAATATCACTTAAGTTATTTTGTACAACAAATCAGGAGTCTTATACTCCAATAACAATAAGAGTTTGACAAAGTCGAAACACATTGACATCAAGTTCCTATTTATAAAGGAGAGAGTACAAAGTGGACAAATTTCCACAAAAAAAATAGGGTTAAACTCTATGATAACAAACCCTCTGACAAAGGGCCTTCCAACCAATATATTTCATGAGCACACTGCTCACATAGGTGTCATACAACTTAATGATTCTTTGGTTTAGTGGTAGTTCGTTATTGTTGTAGTGTATGTTCTATGTTTAGTACTATATATGCATACACTTATGTTTGGATTTTTTTTTTATCAGAAATGAAATTTTGAATCCAGTCTTTTACACCTTGTATAATAATGTTTAACGATCTCACTAGAGTTAAGTAGATCCAGTTGAAAATTGACATGTATAGATCACCATCACGTGATTTTCATGCTACACATTTTATGATTAATCTATGTCATTTGATTGTGTTAATATGAGTAATCATTGAAGAGTTTAGTTATGATTGATATACCGAATACCTCTTTGGTTCTATATATTGATATAACTAGTGGATGAGGTGTTGATATGTCCAAGGTTTATAATGACCATTTTTTAGCTCCTAAAGTCTAACACATTTATAAGGATACATATGTGATCAGTGAGAGATTATTAGAAATTTTTGGTAACACATGTAATATTTAAATATGTTAGGGCCATTATGTTAATTAGCCAAATTAAAGGGATATATTTATATAAGGTTTATGGCTAAAGATATACTTGTCATGGAAAATATTTTGTAGATACCATAAATATTATTTCTATTTTTATGGTAGTAGAAATAGAAATAATAAAAGATTGATATTATGATTCTTCATGAAACGGCTTATGATTACTATAAGTAAATGACTATTTTCTCCAATTGTCGACATCAAAATAATAATAACTCTCTTTATTCCATTAGAGTTGAAAATGAACACAAACTAAGGAATCTACAATAGGTATGATTTCTTTATCAAGACTTCATGGATTCTTTAGCCACGATTTCACATTAATCTTGAATTCATATGGGATAATAAAATAATTTTGGTAATGGAAATATGTCTTTTATTGATATTGATATTATTTATATGGTATTTAAGAATTAGAAATATGTCCATAGAAACAAGTTATTATTTTTTATATTATTTCAATATTAACACCTATAATTATCAAATATCATGAATGAACCAATTATTTACTAAAATGGCTAAAACCGTAGTAAGACCAGAAAAGTGCGGGAAATACGACATTTCGTTCATCCTAAATAGTATCACACCCATGACTTAATCATTGTCTTATCCCTTACCTAATTTGACAGTGTCGTACAATGCAAGCATTACAAAGAATTCTAACAACAATGGAAGGTCGATAGTACACAACAAACATACCTGCAATTAAATTTTGTTGTGGCAAATTTGCAACATCAATGAAACGCGATTGACAAATTATGCGGATTACAAAATTAGTGTCACATAATAAATAAAAATATTATAAGTAGAAACAGAGTGAAAAGGATACAAAAATGATAATCCAAAAGAGTTTAACGGAATATGTAGTCTCTCTATGTTGACCTCACATTAATATTAATATACTAGAGACTAATTTATTAGTAATTAGTCTCTGCACAATTATAAATATTGACAAATTTGTTCATACCATAACCTAAACTTTATAGACAAATCAATCTATAGCAAGTTAACATTGATGTATGATCATCGTGGAATGACTACATATACATGTCACTGAAGTAGCAATGTCGATTTACAAGGAAGGGGGTTTGAATTGTAAATGTTCCTATTTAAAAATTCCTGACAAAACTTAAGAATTTAACTCAAGATTGATCTTGGTTGTGAAAACAGAAAACGGAGAACGTTCTTGGTTAGTTAAAATCAATAATTCAGTTTATGTATTTAACTTGATAATCAATCAGACTGAAAGTAAATAGATAAGGAAAGAGATACCACACAACGATATATCCTGGTTCACCCAACTCGGGCTACGTCCAGTCCTCACAACCGTGAGATTTTCCACTAAGTGTTCAAAACAAAGAACCTTCTTGGTTTTACAGCACCTATCTCAGATCAACCTTGATCTGTTACAACGTTAAAACGTTTCCACCCAGAAAGGAGTTCAATCAGGTCACCTATCAACCTTGATTTCTTACAATCTACCCAAACTATACTAAACTCTTATAGTTTGAGTTTTACAATAATGATGAGATTGTTTGTTAGAATCTGAGATGTCTCAACTCTTGTTTGAGATTTGATTCTTTTGACAGAGAAATACAATAGAATGATTCTAGGAATCAAATGAAAAAATCAGAACTGATTCTATTTGCAATTGAGAAGCTTTCAAGTATGTAAGTGTATGTGATTGATGGATTTTCTTAGCACTTGAAACACTAATTTTTCCTTGAGTTTGGCCTTCCTTTTATAGGCGTGTTAGAGCATTTAATAATGGTCAAAAGAGCTGTTGGTAGTGCTCTGTCAGTTTTGACCAAAACTAATAAAAGTGAATAAAAATATTCAGCCATTTGAACAGTTTTGGGCCTTGCTTGATTGGGCTGTTTTAATCAAATTTGATCAGATTGCTTGTGTGTTTAATTATCCCTTAAGCTTCAGATATATTTGTTGATGATATATCTTTGATCTGGAGACTTGATTTTGTCCAAAACAGTTTGGAAAATAATGAACAACTTCTGCAGAAATAAGAGAATTGATTCTGCAGAAACGGAGATTGATCTTTGAAGCTTCATATGTAATTATTGATGTTACAGCTTCGATCTGGAGCCTTGATTCTGTCCAAAACAGTTTGGTGAATGATTATAAACCTTTCCAAAAGTAAGGACATCATTGCTGAAATTATGCAGAAACGAAGATTGATTCTGCAGAAACGGAGATTGATAATCAGTCTGGAGACAGGTCTGAACATTCTGCAGATTGATGTTAACATGCTGGAGAATGATGTTAGCATACTGGAGATTAATGTTAACATGCTGGAGAATGATGTTAGCATGCTGGAGATTAATGTTAACATGCTGGAGAATGATCAGAATACTGTCAAGAATAATGACAGTCAAGTTCAGATCTGTTTGGTCTTGCTAGTTTGTGATCTTCTCTCTTTGTGATTCAAATGCCTTCTTTGAGTAGAATGATTTCTACTTGTTCCTTGCCATGTACTGATGAACTAGTATAAAATTCAGAGGTAAAAGCTTCGTTGAAATAGTGGAGATTGATTGGTCAAGAGGTTGTGACGATCATTCTTGAAACTGGAGAACATTCTCCGTTTTCCAGATTTTGTTGTTTCTTTGTCTGTTCAGTTTGAATCTGATTTCTTTGCTTTTGCTTGGCTCCTATCTTTTAATTAATACACTCAAAAGCACAAGTTAAATTAACATAACATTTAGAATCATAATTAACATTCTTAATTAACTTTTTGTTTGTTTTCATCAAAACATTAAATTGAGATTTTGTCTCAACAGTCACGTCAAAATCTCTAACGACAAAAGTTAACGGAGGGACCATCGTGAATGATATTTTACAATTTTGATAATGTGTTTGTCAATTTGCAATATGAAGAGTCTACTTCGATTGATGCTTAAAATTTCTAAGACTAATTGGCCTATTCTCTCTTTAAAAAAATATATAAATTGGCTACTCGTAAGAAACAAGGGTATTTGGATCGGATAAGTCGATTCAATTAGATGAACTTGGAATAATCCACTATATCTGATCCAAATATCCCTTGGAACCATCGTGCACAAAAAAACCAACTAAAAACATGTTAAATCAATGCCAAATTAAGATAACTAACCAAAATCAAACACTTTAGCTAGATTTAATGGTGAAAAAGGTTGCCTCTTTCTTTGTATTTTTGTCTCGCAGGTAACGACTTCGAGCCTCTAAGAATAAGGAATAAGAGTGAAAAAATATGAGATAAAGTCAGAAAGTTGTAAATAGATAAATATTTTCTCTATAGAATAAATAGCAATAACATATGAGGTTCTCTAATGACACAATTGAGTTTCAAAAAGCAATGAATTTTGATAAATCTTATAAATAAGAGTTATTGGTCACTATTTAGCCTGATTTAGTGAGTCATTAATTGTAAGTTAGTCTACTTTTAAATTTTATTTGAAGTACTTTTAGTTTGTTAAATGCCTTAATAGTAAATATATATTTTGTTGTTTTTAGAATAAATTATGTTGGTTGTTTGGTCTATGTGCAAGTATGTGATAATTGAAGAAAGATTAGAAAGATATTGCAGCAATGTTGTAGCAACTCCATGTGCACCAGTACAATCGTCGAGCCTTGTGAGGCCTAGTTTTGCATTAAGGAGACAATTCTTGAAGGAAAGAACACCTCACCCATCAAAGATAGAAGTTAGAATTTTCTTTTAGAGTAAAACGTGTTTGGGAATTGGGTCTCCATTATAAACTAGAAGACAAAATTGACTCAAAAAGCAAGAGAGAGAAATACCCTAAAAAGGAAGGTATTATAAATAAGACAGCAATGGCAGCCGTAAAAAAAGGGAATTTTCTCGCCTAGTATAGAGAGCAGTCACCACCACCATTATCCCTATATATCTTACCATATTTACTTCATTTCCACTATTAGTTCAAGATCCATGAAGCTCACCCTCATCCAAGGATTTAAGAAGGCTACTTAGGAGTCCAAAATGAAGTCATCTACTATTGCAGTAATCTTCATTTCTGTAACTACCGTAGTAATTGTTGAAGTTGTGGGATTTTAGAGAAAATGAGGAGAGAAAATAATAAGGTTTTGAATATTATTGATAATAGCTTAATGTTGACTTGATTACAAAAGACTCAATACTAATATCTATTTATAGAGAAAAACATAGACTTAATCCTAAATCAGGAACAAATCATAATAATAATGAGAGATATTCTAAAATATATCTATGATTATAAATTGATCCTAGGAAATAACTCAAAATACTCTAATATAATACAAAAGATATTATAAGATATTTTCTAATATTCTAACACTTTCCCTCAAGCTAAATCTTAATAAGTTGTAGCTTGTTGCATGAAAATAGTGTTTTGCTATGCAAAATAATAAAAAAGGATGGAAAGGCAATTTAGGGATGCAGGTGAAGTCGGAGAGAATTGCTATAAATATAGTCTAGCCAGATAGCCGCAATGATCATCAGCATGAGAGAAATTCATGGCAAACAATTGAATAAAGCAAGGTCTGTTCTTCTAAAAATTGCATTTGGAAGCTTTAAACTAATAATATCGGAGATGCAAAATATTCAAATTTAAACTTGAATTTGCTTCAGGAAGATAGAGGTGTGCTTTAGGGAGAGAGAAGTGAAACTAATACATTCTGAGACAAAGATGGGGCCAATGCATCTAGGACAAATTTTCAATCTAAAGTGAGTCATGAAAATAAAAGCACCGTCAGAATAACCATCAATGAAAAAAGAAGTCATCACTAATATAATTCATATGTGGAAAAAGGAACACCACCGGAATGATCTGATAGGAATAGAAGCCATTGTAATAATCTATTAGTAAGAATTAAATTGTATGTCAAACATCGAAGAAGAAACAGCTCGACTCTAACGAAATGATGCCATGATCGATCAACAAAGTGACAAAATACGTCCAAAACAGGAGAGATAATGACTCTTTGAACAAGAACACATTTTCGTTGATCAAAATTGGAAAGAAAGGGTATATCTGAAACTGCGAGGGTCGAGATAGACCGACCAAGCAATAACCGAAGCGGTGTCGGGACACGTTGTCACGCATTGTGGAGACGTCAGCGCGTGAGATCTAATCGCAAAAGAGAGTAGCAGCGCGTGAGAGTGCGTGTGAACGCTTTTGGCAACACGTTTTCGGGTGTGGGCCGATCTAGATAGAATGAAGTTGATGGAGAGATTGTTTTCTAGAAAAGTTGTTGGAAACAAGGGTGATGACGGTGGCAGTAGTGGATCTGGACGAAAAATTTTGAAACGAGTGCCGGAAAATAGACGACAAAAAAAAAATAACGGTTGTTTAGGAGGCTCGCTAAAAAGAGCTGGAAAAGTATGAAAACTCACCAAGAGATCATGTTATTTTTGAATTTCGAAAAAGTTTAAAAAGCAATTTATGCCACCGAAAATATTACTGGGTTGAGTCGTGGACTAGGTCGCTCTCTTTAAGACGTTTCGAGGCACTGCCCAAAAGGTGCAAGGCAGACTATCAACCACGAAGTCCCCAGGATAAAACAGCCCAGATCACTGTATCGGAGTTCTACTACACCGTAGAAAACCGTTCTAGAATTACACTCTCAATATGGCAGTCTTACGACTACCACTCGTAATATGGCACTAAGGCCACTCAAGAAAAAGAAGGAGAAGAAGTAAGAACGGGGGGGAGAAGAGAGAAAAGCCTCAGATGCGGAGTGTTTTTGGTTTGTTTTTTCAACTGAGGAGAGCCCTCTTTTTATAGAGGAATTCCGTAACTAGATCAGAGAAAATGGTGTGATCCATCAGCTCTAATACGTGCGCTCCAGTTGACCACGTAACATGCGCTCCACTCCTTGACCTCAGAGAACGTGCGCTCCGAAACTGCTGCACACCCAAAACGTGCGCATTTGACTACCAAAATGTGTGCTAGGGTTTTGACTTTGAATATTGACCGGGCAACAGCAGTTACGTGGCTCCAAGGCTTAGGGTTTTGACCGGGCACCAAGGGTTACTAAAAAATAATAATACACCACAAGAGCAAGAGCAAGACCAAAGCCAAAGCCAAGGCCAAGGCCCGAGCCGGCCGGCCGGACGGCGGCGGCGGCGCGTACGCGCGCGTGTGTGGTGGTCAACTTTGCACGCATTCTTCCTCCTTCACAAAATTGGGGTACCCCTTGGAGCACACCCCAAGGTACATACCTCCACCTTATATACCCTACTAGTGTGTGATATCCCTCCTATGTGGGACTTCTCATTTTTTTCAATTCACAACCACACTAGCTCATTAATGTCACAATTATTTCCAACAATTTTTCCATTAATTTCTCTTCATTTCCAACAGATCACATGGAAAAGGAGAAAACTATGATTAAATTCCGAAACTTTTTGGGAACTTAGAGCGGAATAGTGACGAGACAGCTCAAGGAGGATCAAAATAGGCTCTATATACCATGTTGAAGTTGTGAAATTTTAGAGAAAATGAGGAGAGAAAATAATAAGAGTTTGAATATTATTGATAATAGCTTAATGCTGACTTGATTACAAAAGATTCAATACTAATTTCTATTTATATAGAAACATAGACTTAGTCCTAAATCAAGAACAAATCATTATAATAATGAGAAATATTCTAAGATATCTCTATGATTATAAATTGATCATAGGAAATAACTTAAGATACTCTAATATAATATAAAAGATATTATAAGATATTTTCTAATATTATAACAGTAACTTCCATTCTAGTGATAACAATGGTTTTTGTAATTACATTGCTTAATATTTTGTTTGTTCGTAAGTTGAATATAAGCTAACTTACTTTTGATTGGAGAAATGATACGACTTCTTAAGTATTATTTTGGTGTTCATGTTATGCATGTGTGTGATAGTTGTTTCAAGTTTGATCACCTAAGATTTGTTAGCTTAATGACATAGAAATAGTCATTAATTGAATTTGTTTGAATCATATGGACGAAGTTAATTAGTTGAAAGTAATTTTAGGTAATTAATGTTTAACACCACAATTTCCCTAAAAAAATGTTTAACACCACAATCGTTGTGAGACGATTTTTACTTACCCTTTATTACTTGTTAAGACTTAGTATACTTGCTCACGTTATTTTGCACAATAGATGTAAATGAACATAAATTAAAAAGGGAGAAAGGGTATACAGTCACATATGTAGCATGAAAAGTCTCGCTTGAAAAATTAAGTGTAGGTTAAGGTTATTTCACAAAGATTAAAAAAATTATAAATGAATGAATAAGTGTAACAATTTTATATAATTATTCCTATTAACTGTTAAAAATGATCAGAAATCATAGTGAGATATAATTACTTAAAAGTGATGCACATAGTATTAATTTAGAGGGAAATTTGGAGCAAACAAATAATATTTTGGAGAAAATAAAACAAACACTTATTTTGTAACAAAATTTCTTTGCTAAAGTGACACTTATTTTATAAGAGAATCATATTAAGTAGTTGCTTTTTCAAGTTCAAACATGGCTAGAAATCATTTTTTTACAAACATTCATTTCATTAAAAATCAAAGAATTAATACAATCTAGTATGTCAAGATAAGTGTGAGAACTGGCATTATATATGGCCACCTTAGTTGGTAACCATATTAGGTAAATTCCACATAAGAGTTGTACAAATGAAATTTCAATTAAACCTACAAGCACTAAATGATAGGTTTTAACTCTGTGAGATGTCACACAGAAGAATTAAATGCACCTATTATTGGCTTTGAATCCAAAGAGAACACCACCTAATTAAAACCCAACTCTATAATCCACTCCATAGTTGTTAGGAGACTAGAGGCTTTTTGACATAATCGGTAACCACCACAGTGTCTTCGCTCCAAGAAACAAACCAAGTTCATATCTGAGGCATAGCTCAACCCCTACACGATTGTATAGCTCAGAGAACACATCATTTACATTGCACTTAAGAAAGCCTATAGGAGGGTGTTGCCACTGCATATGAGTCACGATTGAGATAGCTCAGACTGTGTCGTTTTACACATCACACACAGATTTCCAATCAAGTAATAAATATCAACCATGGTAGATGATGTATGCGGCCTTTTAATCTTCCTTCTCCCAAATGGTTAAATGTCTACTTCTTCATAAGCTCCAACAAGTGACAGAAAACACACTATGATCCTGGCCCGAAAGAATCTTTGCAAAACAAAGATGGATTCAAGAGATTTCATTCTAGAATCCAACAACACCTCAACATTTCCCCCACAACTTCAATCCCTTCCACACAACCTTGATCTTCGCACAAGAGAAGAACAAATACGAAAAAGATTCAACCTCCCATAAACACCAAGGTTTATGTGATTCCACCTTAATCCATTTCTCAATTAATCTCGATCTGGTTGGAATGCAATCTTGAGCAACTCTCAACACAAAATTACAGACCTATTGGGGCATCACTAACTTCCAAATCCAACCCAATCACCAGATATTTAAAGCTTTGTGTTATCAATCCGATCATCTAAACACATTTTATAAGCATATCAAACACTATACTCTTCAAGCTTGTTGGGGTGTCCACACCCTTCTGTCTATCTTGACCATAAGTGGTGTACTTAATACACCCTTTACAGTCTGGGGGTCCAAATACTCATGTAACACTACAATGTTCCATATCTTAGGCTCTTGAATAATTAAATCATTAATCCAAATATGGTGGTTTGGATCAGAATGCAACACGGGTTGGGCCATCAGCCCATTAGCTAGCCATTCATCTTCAAAAACTCAAATTTGATGCCCACTGCCTATGGCCCACCCGACTCCATGATTCACTATTGGGATAACTTCATGTATGCTCTTTCAAACATAGCTAAAATTACTACCATTTTTTGCATCAAGAATGTTATAATAAGGGAAATATCTAGCTTTATAAAATCACGAAACTAGAGAATCAAGCTCCACTAATAAAAGCAAAACTTGTTTTTTTAGTTAGGTCATATTAAACACATATAGATTGTTAAAACCTTCTTAGGCCAATTAACTTATCCCACAACAACCACTCGACACCTTTATTTTTGGCGCCACCATTACCCTACCAAAACGAGTTTATGATCTCAATCGTGTCCCCTAAAGATAAGGGGATAAGAAAAATGATCATAAAATAAGTGGGAATGTCCTATTTATTCATAAAATAGTTAATGATGAATGACCTATTTATTCATAACCTATTTAACTGCCTTGGATAAGGATTAACCCTCCAATAATTGATTTTATTCCAAACCTTCTCCTTGATGAATTTGAAAAGAACCTTCTTAGTTCTTTCAATCATGGATGGATGGCAAACCCAAGTACTTTCTAGTGCCTACATAAATACTAACATCAAGAATATGAATTACACTTTCCTTGATCTCCACAGTCATGTTTTGATTGTAGAAAATGTACTTGTTGGCTAAAGGTTGTTTCATAAACACACAAAATATTCTTCGTTATAGTAGCTTCTTCATTTGTATCCCTACAAAATAAGAAACAATCATCTACAAATAATAGGTGTGTAATAACAGGGCCCCTAGGCATAGACGAATGTTGTGTAAATCTCCTCGACCTTTAGCTTTGTCAATGAAAGTTGTTAGCCCTTGAGCAGACAAAATAAATAAATCATACAACCGATGATCTCCTTGCCTAAGACCCCTACCAGGAATAATAAGGTCCTTAGACTCTTGATTAATGAGAATAGAGTATATAATAGACTATACACACATCATGATCCACACTATTCGTTTCTCTGCAAAGCCAAGTCTGCATAAGATTGCCTGAAGATAGCCCCAATCAATTATATCATAAGCCTTGTTCAAATCAATTTTTTGAGTTACCTCCCCCAATTTAACTAATGTTTAATCTTCAATTATATCATAGCATTATCAAGAATGAAATAGCCCAAAACAAAAGTCGATTTAACATGAGAAATACATTTATGTAAACACTCCTTAAGTATGTCATCCATAAAATTCCACATAAATCCAACACAAATGGTTTAGTTCATAGTGAGCAAGACAGAAAACATACACAAGGAACATAGGTATAAATCCATTACAACTTAAAATAAGTGAAATAGAAATAACCTAAATTGAATCACCAAAGAGAACTAGAAACTTGTGAACTACCATTTGCTCTGGTAGGCGATACATGACCTCGCTCGGCTCTGTTATTGAGAAATGAGATGAAATGATAAGTATGTAAATGGAGGTAGGAGGTAGATGAAGAGAAGCAGCCCCAATCAAAGCTAGAGTAGATAGTTTCTTAATATTATATTTATACCCCCTGTTTACATAATGGGTCAACCCTCAAAGGATAAAGAAAAAGCCCAAGAAAAAAGAGAATATTCTTCTTCCTTGCAATCAACACATGTCACCATACTAGGGACGACGTTTTTTGTCTTATCTGTTAGTGTCTTTTCTCATCATCTCAACTCCAACTTAGCAATGCAAGGGTCTACAATTTTACTCAAGTTTGACCATCACACACTAGTGCTACAACACCTTAGAACATGTAACTTGTTGTATCCTACACACTCCCAAAATACATGAAATCTAACAAGTAAACGCACAAAGTTGTGTTTGACTCTAATTAACACTAAAACTAAACATTCTTAAATAAACTAAGAAATCTAACATAAATTATCTAATTATCAAATAATAACTCAATATAAAAAGCTAGATTACTCTTATTTCTAAGAGTCGTTAGGTACCCATAGCAAACCTCTAAATGAACGAAAACCCCTAAAAGAGAATATCGATAAGCCATGCATCTTTTATAGCATGCAAATGATTACATGTTTTACTTTTAGTAACATATTCTCCTAAATTGCATGTGTTACTATTGCATTAGGTTGCACTCGTGCTGTATTAGATTATGAAAAAAAAATTGGAAAGTCTTCTCACAGTAGGAGTGAAACCTTTATGTCCTTTAGAGAAACAAAGAGTGGTCATCCTACTTGTCTTTTTTTTTTTTTCTGCAACTTTTTATTTATGTATTAATTAATTTAGTTAGTTTTCGTACTAACCTTTTTTAATTGTATTTGATGCATTTTGAATTTCAACAACATTTTGTCAAAAATGTATCTTTAGGTAAATTTTTGTTATGTCTTTAGCTAATATTTATTTTGAATATTAATTAATATAAATCTAAAATATCATTTAATTATATTTTATCTTACCTCAGTCAGACAATCAAATCACGAACCTGTCTCTTTATTAGTTTAATGATCAGTCTATATATTTTTTAAATTAAAGAGTAACACAATGGTGGAACTTATAAAAGATGCAAGAATGATGATCCATTCTAAATTGAGTCTTTCCCAAATTGCTTAGGACTATTTTACCAATCTCTTTGCTAGTGTATGCAGTGAACTTTTGTTTTTTGACGACAAATGTTATTATTGTTAGTATTATGTTGTGATAGTTAGTGTAGGTCGAACTCTGGTCTTTTTTTGCTATTGTACGTAGTGGACTTGAGTAGCTTAGTCACAAAGAAGCCTTCCATGGATGAAAAATGTGATGATAATGCTCAATTAATTGTGCATTTCTTCAAAAAAGAGGAGTTTCAACATGCTCTCTTTCATATATCCACACAAAAACTTTGGTCTTATATGTAATGGGAATTTACAATTAATTCAAATTTAATATTTCATCACCCTTAACTATTTTAAGGACTTTATTGTATTTTAATTAAAATAAAATTATATATTAAATGTCTCTTATTATTAAATAAACAATAATAAGTATCATGATACAACTATTAATCATAGAAAAAACACCTTACCTAAAAGACTAATTAAGAATCTCTCACAAATACTAAAGTCAATCAAACATACTCCTAATCAAACATACTCCTAATATTCATGGATCTAGTCTAGTTTAGCCATGGCCGTACTGCGCTGCGTTGTTGAGAGCAAGTTGATTAGATGCACATACATGTTTTAAAAATTTTGAATTGCTTCTCGTTAAAGCTGCATAAGTTTATATTTTCAAATAATTTTCCTTAAGCTAGCAAGAAAAGGGAAAAAACAAAAAAAGACAGATTCTAAAAAGTTTATATATTTTAATTTGATTAATTAATTCCTTGGTTGAGAATTAAACTGACGACACCATAGAGATAAGGCAAAGTTGATGCTTTTATGAACAACTAATACAGAGATTAAATGAAATCAAAACACCACAACCCCATTGTACATTTCCAATCAAGAAAAGTAAACAAAAACCCTCAATAGCGACAAATCTTAGCCGTTGGATTAGTAACACAAACAACCGCATACTTTTTCTTGGCTTCTGGGGTACCTCTTTTTGGTTCATCTGCCATTGCAACCCCAGCAACAGAGCAAACAGCAGCAGCTGCAGCAGCAAACATCAAGTCTCTCCTTCCATTGCTGCCCTCTTTGTCATTGTCACAACTGACAGTGTTTTTCCCTTCAACGGCTCTGACAGCACTGACAACGAGCCTCCTTGGCGTTGCAACAGCTGACCGATTGGTTACAGCCGGGGAGCCAAGGATTGAGGATGTCATGGTGATGGATGCCATTTCTACAATTTGATCCTAATTCTCAACTAGTTTTTCCTTAGATACAATAGTGCAAGGGGTTGGATGGAAGAATGAATATATGGAATGAAAATCATACAAAAAAAGGACCTCTTGTGGTAGGACCATACAATATCTTATCTCATTCATGAAATGACCAATAAGTTATTGCCACGTGGAAGAGTTGATAAAAGTGGAACCTAGAGGTCCTGGGGAGGTATGTGGAGATGCTTCTAAGAGATGTAATTTGAAAGGATTTAAAAAATAAGATTGTACTTTTCATTTCTGTTTCTTTTAAATGGAGGTGGGGTCAGGCTTATCTGATAAATAGAGTAAGTTAAGCCACCCAATATTCTTCTCAAAAGATAATAACTCAAATACTAATTTGGCCAAAACTAACAGTAAAAACAAGCCAAAAAGAATAGTAATCTTCTAATTTTGTTACTTCAACTTTCTACATAGAATGGATTACATTTTAAGTTATTTGCATATAACAGATAACTAATAGTTTTACACAGCATCCTCATCTCTTGTTTTATATGGTGGAGGCAATAAACTACCAATGTTAGCAAAAAGATCTCCACGACCAAGCGGTGACTTCGCAAACGATGAATCCAAGACCGAGTCTGGAATTGCTACAAGAGTTTCTTCAAGAAATGATTTTACTGTCTGCATGGTTCAAGAACTTTTTAAGTGTTCGAAGCAACTAATGCAGTTACTGTCTTACTTAAGTATAAAATGACGGTTACAGTAAAGCAAAGGAGAGATATGTACATATTATGCCAAATGATAGCTAAAAACCAGTAAAATGGTATATGCACGCCATAAAATTGACCAAACTAACCAGTAACTTAATTTAGGAATAGATAAACTCTAACAATAGGCTAGATAAACTCTAACAATAGGCTGGGAGCCTCGTGCACTAGGCTGCCCTTTTAATAACATACTAATATGGGATAACAAAAGAAAAAGGAAAGAATGAAATATTCTATCCCAATATAATGTCATTTACAACTCATTCCAACCAAATTAGCTCACAAATGATTAGTCATGGCAAGGTAATCAACTTCAGGTTTAGTTCCAGATGCAACAATTTATTTCTAGCTCTTCAAAGTTACTAGAAAACATTATACAAAAGTGCAGTAATATGACATGAACTTTCACCTTGAGGACAAGGTGAAACCTACTGACAGTATTTCCTTATTAGCTGTCTTATTTGATTCCTTGTTGACCTATTAACAGCTAACTAATTACTTCCCAACTTGTAAGCACTAATTCTGTTAGTTACATAATTAACACATGCCAAGCTCCCTTACTATCCATGAATGAAAATCAGGAAAATTTACAGAAAATTAAGACTGGGTAAAATTTGCTTCATGATTGAAGTTTATTTATCTGGATGTTAGACAACTTCATCTAATCAATGTGATATAAGATGAATACTATACATCATATCACACAAATAATTAGGTTTCTTCACAGTAAGTTTACCGTGCAAGTTTGGAAAGCAGAATCTGCTTTGCGCTTCCAAAGTCCATTCCCAGGCTCAGAATGGAAAAAACCAAGTAAAGGCTGCAGCAAAGTAAACCATGGTCATATGATAACAGCAAATTAATACCATTCATATATTTATTACATGTTTCATGCAAATATAAGGAGGAAAAGAGTGAAAAAATTCTCCAGTGCATACTCATATATTAACCCAAAATATAAAACAGGAAAACTTATTGAGTTGACACTTTGAACCACAGTACCAAAACAATAGAATTAAAAACGAAGTGGGTATAACTAAGTGACAGTACCAAAACAATAGAATTAAAAATGAAGTGGGTATAACTAAGTGACATTACATGTATATTTGAAAATTGAAACAATATAGCTTTATATCTTTATTTGTTATAGCTATGCTATTAGAAATAATGTAATAGGGAAATTATGGGCTGCTTCTGTGTTTTATATTATTATGAATTACGGTAATTAGGGTAAGAGTGAATCCTTGTATTCTTGATATATATATATATATATATAAAATATCTTCCATGTATAATTCAAACACAGATAGTTATTCATATGCTCTCTCGTTTTTCTCTTTCTCAAATATGGTATTTAGAGCCTATCGAGAGGCAACTCTAATCTATTGTTAAGAGTTATTATAATAAGTCATTAGAAGACTTCTTAGTTTGTTTAGGAGTGGACCAAGATACTTATTGAAATAGTGATTTTTGTGTCTAAATTAGACCACTCCCTTCTATTTATAATAACATCTACCATAAATACAATAAATGTTAATTGATATTATTCACTAACTCACATCCTAATTCCAATAATAAACACACTAATATGATATTTGATTCTAACATTCTCCCTCACGCTAAAGCTTGCTAAGCTTCCAGCTTATTACAACAGGTGGATGTACTGTAAAGAAAATAGAACAACGGGACTGTAGCTGTGTTCGGAAAGCTGTAGAGCAGGTTGATGGTGGCTGGGGATTCTCGAGAATGGGTCTCACCGGAAAACACGTGGCTAGTTGAATCACAGATGTATGTAGAGAGAAACGTGCTGACAGGAAAAAGAAGCACAGCAAATGCACATAATAGATGGAAGCAGGACGGATAGGTTGACCGATTGAGAAAAGCTAATAAGAGGTCACAGAGGGTCCAACTAAGAAAACCATTAAGGGGTGTTTGTTTCTCGAGTCAAGAAAAATAATCTCGGGTATAACTTTCTTAGGAATATAATGATGAGAATCCAAATTCCTAAGTATATTCTAAAAAAAGTGTTTAACACACATTTTTAATATTCCTAGGAAAATTGGTAGTTATAAGAATTTTGTTTTAAATGTATATAAAACCTCATGGGAATCCTCTTTTCCATCCTCTCACTTGAGTATAAATCCATGGGAGTATTGAAAGTTGTTGAAGTTGTGGGATTTTAGAGAAAAGGAGGAGAGAAAAATAATAAGGGTTTGAATATTATTATAATAGCTTAATGCTGACTTAATTACAAAAGATTCAATACTAATCTCTATTTATAGAGAAACATAGACTCAATCCTAAATCAAGAATAAATCATAATAATAATGAGAGATATTCTAAGATATCTCTGTGATTATAAATTGATCCTAGTAAATAACTCAAGATACTCTAATATAATATAAAAGATATTATAAGATATTTTCTATTATTCTAACACTCCCCCTCAAGCTAAAGCTTACTAAGCTTTAGCTTGCTACAAGAAAACAATGTTTTGCTCCACAAAATAATAAAAAAAGATGGAAAGGCAACTCAGGTATGCATGTGAAGTCGGAGAGAATTGCTATAAATATAGCTTAGCCTAATAGTTTGATTGATCATCAGCCTGAGAGAAATTCATGGCAGGCAATTGAACAAAGCAAGCTCCGTTCTTCTAAAAAACTGCATTTGGAAGCTTCACACCAATCATAATGGAGACTCAAAATATTTAAACTTGAATCTGCTTCAAGGAGAGAGAAGCGTGCTTCAAGGAGAGAAAGGCAAGGCCAGTGCATCTGGGACAAATTGCCAAGATAAAGTAAGTCATGAAAATAAAAGACACCGTTAGAATAACCACCAACAGAAGAAGTCATCACTAATATAATTCATATGTGGAAAAAGGGACACCACTAGAATGATCATCGGTGGGAATATAAGCCACTATTATAATCTATTAATAATAACTAAATTGCATGACAAACACTGAATAAGAAGCAGCGCGGCTCTAACGAAACGAAGTCATGATCGATCAACGGATTAAGAAAATGTGTCCAAAACAGGAGATATAACGGCTGTTTTAACAATGACACGTATTTTCGTTGATCAAAATTGGAGAGTAAGGGCAGATCTGAGACCATCGAAGAGAGAATAATCGTGCACCAAGAAGAATCCCATCAATTGAATTGCAAATCTTCCAAACCTATCAGCTAAGACCCCACTCATAAGGGCTGCAACAGCTGCCACGGCAAAGGCTGGAGTGGATTCAATGAGACGGCGATATCCTTGTTCTGGAGCTATAAGATGAGGTTGGTACCCATCAGCTTCTGTAATAAGTTTCCTAATATTTTCGATTAAAAGCTGCTTGTCAAACTGCAACCTTTTCAAAGCAGCAGGAAGCTGATTGTCAAAGACGTTATAAATTCTATCGCCTCCAGGTTGCACGCCATCAAGATGGTCTTTGAATATTTGATCAAATGAGCGACATATTTCCATGATTGCATATAACTTGCCCCCAGCATCAGCTGCAACAGGCTTTTCCAAACGAGTCAGTTCAGTTTCAATTTCATGAATTGTTTTGTTAATAAGAGACTGAATGCCTGGAATTTTGGACTTGATTACTGTCTCCAAATGCTTTGAGAGCATCTTCGGCAGATGCTCAGACCCCATTCCTGGATCAAGGTGTTTATATTCGGAAGTACTATTAAAGTATTCCCGTTCTCTACGCCTTGCAGCAATCATGTCAACATTCTTGTTTATGTCTGCTTGTGATCTATTCACTACACCAATCCATGGAAACTTTAACCTATATGCTCTCCCTTCCAGCATATCAACAGCATCAGTACCCTTGTCCATAAGATCAATCTTTGTCAAAACTCCAATGGTCCTTTCCCGGTTGGATCCACTTCGCGGGAAATTTTAATTGCGTCAGATGTTGCAAGATCTTGATTAGCCGGTGAAATGGCCAAACTTATACAGTTAGGCTTCTCAATGTAGGAGCGAACCATATTCTCAATGTCGTGCACAATACTGTCGGGTTGACCCTCTACAGCTACCTTCATAAGCCCAGGAAGATCAATGAGTGTCAAGTTAACAACATTGGGAGAATATATGCTGAGATGAATAGGGACACTTGAAATTTGTTTGCTCCGTCCAGTTTCTCTATCAGTTTCATCTTGAATCTCCTTCCTCACAGCGGCAAAATCAGTGAACCTTTTCCTCGGAAGGTGAAGAAACTCCGCATACTCTCTTGTTCCTTCATCACTCTTGTGAAGCTGCAAAACGAGCGGTCGTCGAGTAACTATCCCTGATCCACGGGGTAAGAAATCTTTGCCGACAACGCTTTCCAAGACGGAGGACTTTCCAGAACTCTGACCACCGACGACGGCGATAGCAGGAAGAGAATCCCATAGAATAGGGAGTGCACTAGCTTCACCGTAGTCACTTAAGGCGGTGCAAGCTCTCTGGATTTTGTTCACCAAAGATATTAAGTTTTCCATCTTGATTTCTTAGATCGGATCTATTTGACGGATCAATTACGATTGGAGTATTCGCCGCGATGTGCCGGCGACAGTTACAGAGAGGGAGTGAAAGAGGAAGCAATTGGATTGTGGTGAAGAAGAGGGTTTTAGGGTTTCGGCCAGAGAGCTTATGTATTTAAATAGACTAAGGATAAACTCGTCGGTGATCGGAACGGATAAGGGATACGGCAGAGAAACTTAAACTTTTTTTGGATTTTTTTTTTTTGTTTTTTGTTTTAAGGGCAGAGGGTTGTTTGCCAGAAAAGTCGCCGAAAACAGTAGCGGTGACGGCGGCAGTAGCGAACTGGACAGAAAATGAGTGAAACGTGTCGGAATGTTGGAAAAGAGAAACTATGATTATATTCCCCGTTGGGAACTCGGCAGCGGAATAGAGGCGGGATCGTTCAAGGAGGATCAAAATAGGCTCTGATACCATGTTGAAGTTGTGGGATTTTAGAGAAAAGGAGGAAAGAAAAATAATAAGGGTTTGAATATTATTGATAATAGCTTAAGGCTGACTTAATTACAAAAGACTCAATACTAATCTCTATTTATAGAGAAACATAGAATCAATCCTAAATCAGGAATAAATCAAAATAATAATGAGAGATATTCTAAGATATCTCTGTGATTATAAATTGATCCTAGTAAATAACTCAAGATACTCTAATATAATTGTTGAGAATTAGAGTAAAAATATATTTATTGAAATTTAAATATACCATCTCAAGAATTAGAATAAAATTATATTTATTGGAATTGAATATGTTGGCAATACATCAGATATATATTTATACTAGATTACTAAACAACCAAATCCTATTAGTACTCATATATAACTAAATCCCTATTAGTACTCATATATAACTCTAAATCCCTACTAGTACTCCTATTCAACTGAATCCCTATACTTGAGGGATATTAAACAGAAACAGGATTTTGACACTCCCCCTCAAGCTGGTGAATAGGTGTTCTCTGTTCCCAGCTTGAATACAATTCTTTCAAAGTTGCTACTGCTTAGCCCTTTAGTTAGGAGATCTGCAAGGTTGTCATGGGAGGAGTTATATGGAGTGCAAATTAGGCCACTGTCGAGTTTTTCTTTGATGAAATGTCTATCGACTTCAATATATTTGGTTCTACCATGCTGCACTGGATTATGTGCTACGCTAATAGCAGATTTATTATAACAATATAGTTTCATAGGTTCATCCCACTTTATCTTCATTAAGCCGAACCAATCCACTATTGCTTTCTTTAATTGCCATATCCGTAAAATCAATAGACGAAAGATTGATCGTGTGAGCAAAAACCGTGTGAGCTTCAAATGTCTCACAAAAGTGCTCTGATCAGAAAGTGAACCCCAAAAAGAAATCTCAAGTTGCTGCAATTAAGGCAGCAAAAAGGGCCACAATGAAGGTGGCTAAGGTTTCAGGAATATAGAAACCGCAATGAAGGCGAAACCGCAATGAAGGCGGCAAAAAGGACCACAATGAAGGTGGCTAAGATTTCAGGAAAATAGAAACCGCAATGAAGGCGGCATTGCAATGAAGGCGGCAAAAAGGACCACAATGAAGGTGGCTAAGATTTCAGGAAAATAGAAACCGCAATGAAGGCGGCACCGCAATGAAGGCGGCACCGCAATGAAGGCGGCAAAAAGGACCACAATGAAGGTGGCTAAGATTTCAGGAAAATAGAAACCGCAATGAAGGCGGCACCGCAATGAAGGCGGCAAAAAGGACCATAATGAGGGTGGCTAAGTTTACCGCCATAAAGGCGGCTAGGGTTTATGCGAAAGTAAGGCTCTCAAAGATCGAGAGCTCTGATACCATGTTGAGAATTAGAGTAAAAATATATTTATTGAAATTTAAATATACCATCTCAAGAATTAGAATAAAATTATATTTATTGGAATTGAATATGTTGGCAATACATCAGATATATATTTATACTAGATTACTAAACAACCAAATCCTATTAGTACTCATATATAACTAAATCCCTATTAGTACTCATATATAACTCTAAATCCCTACTAGTACTCCTATTCAACTGAATCCCTATACTTGAGGGATATTAAGCAGAAACAGGATTTTGACAATAATATAAAAGATATTATAAGATATTTTCTATTATTCTAACAAAAGTTATAGGACGTTATGTCATTATGGGAAAGCTTTATACCCAGGAATACTTTCTTTTCAACCTTATAACAAATATGGGTATATTCATTCCCTACTCATGTATTCCCAGGAATGTCATTCCTACAAACACCCTATAAGGGAGAAAAAGGAACTTGGGGCAAGGAAAGCCCATAAAATAGCAGCAGTAAAAATGACCAAAATACTCCTCCTCAAGCTAGAGTAACAACTTGTTACATATAGAAGTGAAGGGAGAACGACAAAAGAGGAAAGTCTTAACACACTAAAAGGATGACATGACAAAGAACTTGAAGACATACCATAAGGATGACATAGTGGAGGACAGGTCAGAAAAACCAATGTTCTGAAAAATAGAGCGGACCTGCCAGTTCCCTCACTACGGTCTTATGAACTTTGCGTGGTCTACCTTGCTATGTGTACCAGCCAAATCATCTTCATCTTCTAACGTGGACATACCACCCGCCCTATTATTCCTTTACCTTGGTCTCTCATAAAAGTGAATGTGGTTGGTCTCACAAGCCAAGCAAATCTCATCCCATGTGTGACTATTTCCACAAGTCACATTGTTGATATGTGCTATGCCCTGCACGACCGCTCTCCACAAATAGCCAGCATTGCATATAATGCTCCGCATGCTCCCTCTGAGCCCACTTCACCAGCCCATATGATTCCTAGGCACCACTAACCATCTTTATTGACTTTTTCAAGTGGTATGAAAAGCTTCATGTCTTTGGTTCCACTGCCTATGTTCAAGTTAGATGATTGATTCCATTTGTGAGTCCCGTGGCCTTCTCAACTCCACATGACATCCCTATATATGCTTGTCTGGTGGTGGATTTTCTTCTTCTCATCCATGCTCAGTTTGGTCATCCCAACCTTGCCAAGCAACAACAAATGGCCCCGAGTCTTTCAAAATTGTCAATTGTGCCTAGCTTGCACTGAGTTTTTTCTATCTTTGAGTCTTTAATCAGAAAATTAAAAAATATAAAAATAAAAAAAATAAAAAAATAAAAAAAAAATTGGCATTCTTATTCCCACTTTACAAAGTGACAATACTATTGAATTTATGATTCTTGGTATGCATAATATCCTCCAATGAATAATGCAAGTACATGAATTTCCTCATGTTTTCTCATTTTGCAATATCTCAGTATATAAAACAATACTGTGGAGAAACTTCCATTTTTCAGAGACAATGAAGTTTGAAATCAAATAACAAGTTCTGTTTGTCTGTTCGTACCTTCACAATGTCTCGCATAGTTGGTCCAAGTCCATATTGTTGCAACACAGAGTCTCCATATACTTGATATTTTTCAAGGACCTAGATTAAACAAATAATAATAATCAAAACAAAACAAAAGTTAGAAAATTATATGTAGCCAACAATGAACTAAAGAATTTGTGCAACTTAGTCCATTCAAATTCAAATAGTATGTAACTGAACCTGACGGCGTGTAAGACCACTACTTGGAACACCATAAATTGCAGCATCAACGTTTCCCAAAATATGCCAAGGGCTGATGAAATTATAACAATGGTTACATGAGCTACCAAGTATCAGTTTATACAAACCATATTTAGAATGATCAATCAACATTGAAAACATTATTAGAGGGGCCAAATTGTTTCTGGACTACAACCTAACGATTATGGTTTTTAAAATTAGGACCATTGGTTCTTCATGGTAACAGAACCACAACAACTAACCAGTGTTTCGTATCCCTGTGCTTAGTCTAACCCTCTAGCCCAAAGGAGTAAGGACATTCACATTAAAAGGCAGGTTGGGTCAATGGTACTCCACCTTACAGCTTGTGCAATTTAGATGGTTGGTTCTCACCAAATATGTTTTGGAAGAGATTTTAATCCATAATATAAGATATATAGCACGCACTGATGTCTAGCTTAATTTTTTGTCATTGCTTATTTATTCTTGCCTTTTATTTCTTGATACGTTTCCAGACCTAAGCTGGTGCAGGAGATTAGTGGAAAAGTTAAATTATATCACCATGACCAAACCAAGTTTAGATCATGATGGTTGTTAGAAATTGGTATTTACAAGACTAATGGATAGAATAATAAACTGAAAATTATTGATTAATCAATTCTGCAGTAACTACCAACAGTAGCAATTACAGAACAGGGGGAAATTACACTTGCTGCAATAGGAGTAATAAACTGCTAATAACCAACATAATCCTCTAGGAATTAGAGCCTAGTCTCTCCCAAACCAACCAACATACAAAATACCCAATGCCTATCTCTTCCCTCTATTATCTATTTATTTAGTAATTAAATGGAAGTTACAAAACAGTTATCACAGCAGTTACAATATTAAAATGGCAGTTACTAACAATCGCACACTGCTATCCTTTTTCTAACAGGCGAGCAAGTGATATATTGAATCATTTTATTTCTCTTGAAAGGATAGCATTGGTGTAGTTCAGTTTTCTCTTGAAAGTAAAGGTCAAGTAAAAATATTTATCGATTGTATTTCTAAACTCCAAAATAATTCTGGAAGCCATATGTTTGAAATTTGAAAACTTCTGTTATCACAAGTTGTTCATATAGAAAAATTATAGTCAAACTAAAAAATAAAGGAAAATTGCAGAAAGTATTGTAGGTGAAAATTGACTTCAAATTCTTGTCCAACTTCCAATTTAATTAGACATTCTGACAGGAAGTAATTCCTATCCAGAAATAGGAGACAATTTTATTAATGAGAAACTGGAAAAGATAAAGAGGAAAAGAGCAGAAAGTTCCCAGCCATAGAGGACCTCTCCTAGCCCAACTCTAAGCTCAGAAAAGGTGGGAGAAAATAGTATAATCTCTCCACTTAAACCACGGCTTGCCTTTTACATCAGACTCTCCTTCGCTCACCTGTAACCCCTTTCCATCCCATCTTTCTTAAATAAATCACATTCTGCTCTCCAGTCTTAGCTCTGCACTGGCCTTAGTTTTACACTTTAGCAAATTGTGTGAATCCTCAATCCCATCACATTCTACAAATATTTCTAGAATCACGTGATCATTTATGAGGAACCAAGAGGAAAACTTGTTTCTCTATTATCTAAATGCAGATTCGTGATGTGTGAAAGCATTTGACACTTACTTGTGATAAGCAGCACGTCCAAGCATAACACCATGAGCACCTGCCTTTAGAGCTGCATTGGTCTACAATCAAAATCCACGTGTAAGGATATCTTGGAGGAAGTATTGGATCAATGTGTATCTTATATAATAACAACAAATACAACATCCTATAGATTCACTAAACTCGTGTCTACACCAAACCATCTCCAAAGTCACAAAGGGGGGGAGAATTGACTTGATACTGAACAGCACAAAACAACAGATCTATCAGCAAAATTTTAGAAGCCATTCACCAGAATTTTGAGGGAAAAAAAGTTCAGCCCAGCCTCATGAAGAAGCCACATGATACCTTCAACATCAGAGATATCATGACATAATATCAAAGACTTTATGATCAAATGTCTAGACTTTGATTATTGTCTCTTCCATTCTCAAATAAAAAGTTCAATTTTATGATGTGGTGGGTGGACGTGTGTATGTCCACACTTTAATTGCATAGGAGGGCAGGCATGTTAGAGATACAACATAAAACCATTTCATGCGCTTCACTTAATAACTTAAGCTTTTGGCATAGATGGATATTGAAGAATATTCATTTTTGTATAGTGACTTATTTGTTGAATTAAAAAAGACTCAGTATAATTGTTCCAAAGTGGCCTCTTTAATAATAATGACTGGCAACAAGTAAAATCCAAGGTATGGTTTTGAATTTACACAAGACAATGAATTTTATTGAGAAAACTCAAGCGAAAAAAATATAATAAATTCTGCATTCACCATATTCCGTAAATATAAGGGCCTCAATCAATCAGTAATTCGATACTTCAACTGTGAATATCTAGAACCATGTAAGGTTTTCTTAATTAGAATCTAAACCAAGGATTTACCAAATTAGTTTATTGATCTTCAGTATATCAGTTATAGAGTTGCTCCTTATTCCATGAAATGGAGAAAATGTCCAGCTTTATTGTTGCCTGAACCAAAAATTTACTGATCCTTCAACTAGGACTATATTTAGCAAATTCCCAGAAAAAGGTGAAAAAATCTACTGAATCTCATTCAAGCACTCCCAATCAAAAGAGGATAACTTTTCAATGAAATGAAAAAGGGGAAAAAACAGAAAAAACACAGGCCCCTAATTGCCAAAACAACACATAAATAAAACTCTAGATATCTAGATATCTACCACTCAGAGACAGACCAAAATGAAAACAGAGAATTCCATATGTAGATGCATACTAAACCTATTAGCCAACTCATTTTAAAAAAACTAACAAAGTTTGAACATACAACCAGCTCAGTGACAAAACAGAATGACTGTTAAAACACTGAATTGGGTTTATTGCACATATAAGTAGGGAATATGCCAATAATAAAGCATGAACACACCATTTGGTGCTGTATCTTTGTGTCAAACACATGTCTGGCTCGCCTCTCTCTTTCAGCGTGTGTGTGCTCAATTTTTATAATTTGGTGTATCCTTGAGCCAGTGTTTGTGTCTACTCTACGCTTCCTATGAACGTGTACTTTATGTATACAGTAATGTAATTCGTATGATCATAAAATCACAATAAAAACTTTTGGTGGCGAAAATTTTATCTATAATGAATACCAAGTCCCCAATTAACACAGAATGATCATTGTGACTGCAACTCACCTCATCGATACTAGTAATACCACCATTGATTGTAAATGTTAAGTCAGGAAAGTCGCGCAAGAGGCCATAAAAGTATTCATATCTGCAGTAAGGAATGTGTTATCACCAATCCTATATATAGATAATGACTATGCAAATCAAATTTTATTGGCACGTACTTCAGTGGCGGAATACTACGATTTTCAGCTGGACTGAGGCCATTCAGCAGTGCCTTTCTTGAGTGAACTATGAAATGCCTAGCAGGTGATAGAGAAGAAACCTTGTAAATGAAATCACCTGACAGACAAACAACAATAGTGCCAAATTAAGGTCAACACGTAATCCCAACAACCAAGGGCACAAATATTTTGAAGAAATACTAATCTATCATAAAGTTAGGGCTTCTAAATTATATAAATAACAATAAGCTTTTTGGACAGTTGCTTCATAAAAAGTGCCCATCTATTTACAGCAATCAAACTCAACAGGAAAATAAGCAAACTAAAAATAAATGAATAAATAAATAAATAAAGGCATTCAATCCTTATATATTATGAGGTATACGTATTACAGTGAATATAGGAGTAATACTCACTAGCTCTTAACTTTTTCTATTATAAAAATAGGCCATGTTTGGCACTCCTGCAAAATCTTCAGTTTTATTATTTTTAGAAAACCTAAAATTCTATTTTTTTTCCACTATAGTCGCTATTTCAGCTAGCAGAAATTGGAATAGTGGCCGCTATTGTCCTAATAGCGAAACTAAGATAATGTCACGCTTCTCATAGCAGATTCATCAAAATCTATTATGTGATAGCGCTATAG
Source organism: Cicer yamashitae (assembly GCA_037974755.1). Lineage (NCBI taxonomy): Eukaryota > Viridiplantae > Streptophyta > Magnoliopsida > Fabales > Fabaceae > Cicer > Cicer yamashitae. The sequence continues at coordinate 14,815,414 of JBBPBQ010000001.1, forward strand.
CGCCTCTATTGCCACTATTTGACAACATTGCATCGAAATGACACCAAAAATAGACTCACGTGACCAAAATCCACAAGACTGGACCAGAATAGCACCAAAGGGTAGTGGGCTTGGATCAACAATCGCAATATAACTGCATCAGCAATTTAAAACCATGGTAGGAGGACAACAGTGTGACAAGTGATAACAGCATCAAGAGAGTTTTTTTTGGCAATCCTCACACTCGCAGTTAAGCCTTTCAAGCACCCTATTTTCCCTGTGAATAGTGACCGCAATTGATGTGACTGAAAAACATAATGCGACAACTATCCCATCTGTTGAGCAATTACAACTGTCCTCCCCATAACGCGATCATGAAAGACAAAAAAGGTTGTTGATTATTTTATACTTGGTAAATTTATGAGTGGATGGCTAGTTATTGAAAAGCTTACAAATATGAAACACATTATTTGATTTAAGGGAGGAATGGAGTTCAATAGTGATGAGAAGTCTCATTTGATAATGATATGGCCTGACTATGATTATAACTTCAAAGTTGAAGTTATGGGTATTAGATAAAAGAGTGATTAGAGAAATAATACAGACTGAATGTGACAATAGTGTAATATCATTGATAATGACTTGATAGTAGCTTGATGTAAAAGACTAAAACACTTACACCTATTTAGAGGGATACAATACTCCTAATCCTAAATAAATAGAGAAATCAAAAAACAAATCATGATAATAACTAAGTAATATAGAAACTAATCTTAGTAGATATTCTAAGATTAGAAATTGGTCCTACAAGATAAACTAAGATATTTTCTTTTATTCTAACAATTCTTCTCAAGCTTTAAGCTTGTTACAACATACCATTTGAAACATAAAATATAACAACCAACTTTCACGAACTGCAAGCAAACCAAACCGCAATGGTGTTAGGTCAAATGTTGTCCTTAGCCTGAAACAACCAACTTAAGTGTGGTAGTGGGACAGATCACAAAGTTTTTTGTGACTTGTGCCGGCGGCTCAACCTTACAATGGTCGAATGACAGGACTGCTAAAATATAACCAAACTGAAAAAGTAGACAAACCAGAAGTTTAAAAACTGAGAGCAGCAGCAGCAGAAACTCATTAGAGGATGACGACTAAAAATTGTAGAGAACGTGCTAGAAATAGGAAACATAATGAAAGAAGATTTTGAAATTTTTGTGTAGTTTCATACTCGACAGCTGAACAATGACAACACAGGTCATAGATGATGGTATTGCTCTGATACCATGTTGAAGCTCTGATACCATGTTGAAGCTCTGATACCATGTTGAAGTTATGGGACCAGTGTCTAGGGTTCAACATCCATTTGCTACATATTACAGTTACATAATGCTTTTCAAAAGGTTTATAAGAAAAAAATGGGGAACGGAAGGTCGTGGCCAATGGCCAACAGTCAATAATCCAAATATCTTCAAAAACATTACAAGATGCATCAAAAAATTGAGACTAGATATTATTACAAGTTACAGTTAAAATTTAAATAACATAAAGCAAAAGGTCAGGACAACGATTAAGGATGAACCAAGGAGAGAGAAAGCACTATGGTACCAGCATGCCCCCCTTTATAACCATCTCACCTCATTTCCCCATACAAAATCACACTCTCCAAATGCCAACTGTCCATATATAATGTTATACCTCATCCCAGTTTGAGTGAATATTTTCAATATTCCCCATCCTTCCTCCTAGCATTCATGGGTCAACAAATTATAAACCCTAACTAAGGCTAGTGGTATGCCTTGAGCTTGGAATGGGGCATTGGAGGGGAGCAACCTTCCATCCCTTAAGAAGAACTGAATTCAAAATATCCTAATTTTACATCCTTCTAAGTTCTAACATTGATAGACAAAGAATGTTGTTAAGGGTCTTACATAGTTCATTGTATGAATCATGATCATCTACACCAATTCGACATTTGACAGTTACAGGTACATTTGCATTGGCCGCAATTACTGAAATAGCCTCGGCAACAAACTTTCCTTGTATACATTAGAGTTCTCTATTAATGCTCAATGACGAAGAAAACATATATATTCAATCTCTTGGCATGTAATTTTTAACTATGAATAGTTTTCTAACCTTTGGTTCAAGCATAAGACGTGCGCCAAAGCATCCACGTCCAGCTACTCTAGGACTAGGGCATCCACAACTGGTATATGTTGAAAAATAAATAAATGGATCCGTCAGATATCATCAATATAACAATGACATTTCAATACTTAAGATGATAAGAAACATACTAACTTGAAGTTGATCTCATCATAGTCGTAAGCATAAGCAAGTTCGGTTGCTTTCGCCAAATTCTCTAAATTACTGCCTCCGATTTGAAGCACAATAGGATGTTGGTCTGGAGAATATGACAAGAATCTGTCCTGAGGCCGAGAAACAAAAATAATCAATGGTTTCTCACAAACAATTCATCACAAATGATGGTTTTTTATACCACCCCATTAATTAGTTCTCTTACGCTGCACACACACGTGCCCAGAGTGTTGTCGATGGCGGAAGGCTAAAAATCCGCCATGGCTGACATCCCTTCACAAATTGGCTATGGTTGTATGGAAGTTGTCATCACTTGAGTTATACATACCTAAAAATCTGCTTCTATTCAATAATTTTTTACATTAGAGTTCTCCAGCACAGGAGAACACAATTTTGCATACACTTTCCCAAACTATCCCTCCTCATTCTCAATTTCTCACTCAAAATCTTCTTTTTCTCATGTTATGCTGCTACTAAATAAATAACTTGCAAACAATTAGCCTCCACCAAGAAGCTTGAGCCTATAGGAGATTCAGACCTCGACAAATTGCAACAGCGAACCTCATTATTCAAACAATTCCTTCCTAGTTTTTTTTTTCTTTCTATTTCTTTCTTTTCTGTTTACATTTTACAAACAGAATATCATTATAAACTTACCAGATTACCCTTTTGATAAACAATTGTTTCAGCCGCAAGCATCTCCGTATAAAGCCAAGCATGTTTTGATATGAGGCGTGCAAGAGTTCGATAATGATTGTCTGTCCAATCCATCATTGGAGCTACACTGAAATGCAAGCAACAACAAACAACAACAAAATCATATCTTATGCTTATAGATAGCACAAGCATAAATAATTAAAGTAGGACATGAGAAAAGAAACACAAAAGAAAGCGTCGATACCTAAACCAAGGTGGTAAATAGTCATTTTCCACCATTGCAGCTACACTTTGTGAATGTTGTTCCTTCTTAGCATAACCAGAAAAGAACCCTAACCTGTACAAATTCATCTACGATGTATGTAATGTAACTACCAATAATTTCTACTAGTAATGTTAGAAATCAATACCATTATATAAACGCAATTTCAAAGTTAACTCCCAATAACTACTCAATTCTTTTTCAAATCGAAATTTTAATCTGCATCATAATTAAATGGAGCTCCAAAACTAACTACCGTAAGTCACACATTTTCTGCACAAATTTGACCTAAAATAACCCAAATTTTTCGAAATTAAATTTTTAAAACCTAAAACATGTATCATGAAACAAGCTAACTAAAATAAAATAAAATATACATACAACGAAAGACAATGAAAAAGGTATATAAAAGCAAATGAAATTGCATCAACACTTCATCATCTATTTCGCAAATCATAATCTTCTGCTCGTGAAATTCATTCAACAAATGAAATGTTACGTTGACCGAATTGATGTATAATTTTATATAAAAGACACGGAAGGGTATAAAGAAAAGGAATTCTCAACACAGTAGCGACTTCGGAGAAAATGAATTGAAGTTAAAATTGAAAAGTGGCGGAACTTACTTACGCTTCTCAAAACAATATTTTTTGTTGTTTGAATATGTATTTATGTATCACTTTTTCTTTTTATTCCCTCTAATAATATTTTTTTTAGTTTTTCTTTTTTTTTAATCTATAACTAAATCAAATTTAATATTTAATAACAACATATAGTTTCACCAATTCATTTCAATTTGCATTTTGTTCTAACTCATTTAAGTTTAGGTCTAATTCGAACAAATCTATTGAAACTCAATTATGTTCGGTTTGAGTAGCACATTTAACATTTTAAACCAACGAACTCAATACATATATAGAGAGCGTATCCGGTGAGAACGGGTGGTTATTATGATAAACAAGAACTATTAATAACAATCAATAGATATTAGTAAATGTGTTTCTTCGGGATATTCTTAAACAAATGTATGTATAAAACAAGTTCTAATATCTTTTTATATTGAGTAAAAAAATAAATCAGTAGTTTCTTCTCCCACCATCTTATGTCTTTAAATACACATAGAACATGTAAAATACATAATTGAATTAGTCAATTAAAAAAAATTGGGTCTTTTGAAAAAATAATAAGAAGAAGCGCTCAAATTTTTTTATTCTTTCATATTAATATATCACTATAGCACATATTTGTTTGAGTAAAATCAAATAATTTCGTTTTTTAGTCTCCTTTGTGATGGTCTAAGAATATGTGCCAAATATATGTAAGGACATACGGTAATTCAATAACAATACCATTTTAGCAGGAGAAAATGCAGTTAAATATTTGAGTATAAAACTTTGCACAGAGTCTCATTACCAAACTTGGATGAGACTCGTGAGAGTAGCCACAAGTCTCTGCAACTCATCTCGACAATAATTAAAGGATGTCATATTGTCATGTTTCCAAGTATGGATTAAAGGAGACAACAAATGTTGTCATCTCACCTCGACCATCATTAACTGTGGTCCCTTAATAAGTTTTTGAGCTAACAAATGTCTGATCTCGCTACTTTATCACAACCATGGTTAAGGGAAGTTCCATGCAAAGTTGTCAAATAGCAACTATGTTAGAGCTAATAGCACTCTGGCATAGTGGAATTCTAACAAACCGTTATTTTTCACGATCTACAATTGACATCATTGGTTCCATGCCAAGTTCTCACATTTTTACGAAAGCAAACCTTGAATCTCTACACCTCATCTCAACCCCTTTATACCCCATCTCGACCATTTTTTTTCTACGTCTAATATCAGATTCGGATCTTAGAACTTTAGTTGTGCTTAAAGTTTCTACACCTCATCACAACACCATGTATATTGATGCAATTCTCAGCATCTCACCTCGACATTAGACTTCATATCAACATCTCATTCCATCTCGTCGCAACAAAACATTTCATCTCAACACCTGAAGTAGATTAGGTGAAGGTCGCCAACAATCAATAAGAGACTAACTCACACTAAGGTGTAGGCATCATCGAAATAGGTCTCGCCTCTCCCAACAACACAATTTCCATACATACGACCCTAAACGAACATCTAAAGTGTGTTTAAGGGACCTCAACTATCTACCAATTGTGGCAGACCTTATAGATAATGATCAAAAACGAACTTGTCGAACAGAAAAGCATAAAAGCCATAGACATTGCACACAACAGAGAAAATGAGAAAGAAACAATATTTTGTTTCATAAAAAATGTGGGGTGTTTGTGTTTGTTGTGTAGGTAAGGCTTGATTGTCTCCAACCTATGTTGCCAGTGCAGGCTTTTTGGAAGTAGACAACAAGCTCATAACGTTAATCTTATAATTATCAATCATTAAAGCACAAGCCCATTGCTCTCCCCAATCTAATGTGGTGCAGCAACTTGATTAATCAAAATTGTGAAGATAAAACATCAAGCAACTCATATTTTGATTCAAGTGCACGTTTCGAATTTGATTTGTAGAGACAAAATACGAGTTGTCCGATCTTTATCTGACGACTTCAATTTATTGATTGCATTATTATTTTACTAGGGGAGTGGGATTCTTTCACTAGCATTATTGCTAGCACTAGAAAAAAGCTCGGGTCTTAACATCCCTATGACTGCTAGGTAGTCTTTCCTCGAATTACAAGGTCTGGTTTCCCAAATACTCCATAAATTTGTGCCTTGCGGGCTTCTTCCTCCTCGGCAAAAGTTACATATCCAAAACCTTTGGATCTATTTTTGGCTTTATTCAATACTATATCAGCTGGAAAAGTGACTACAGTACAGATACACATACCTTGGAGAACGTTGCCGAATTGAGAAAAAGCTTCGGCTAATTTCTCCTCTGTAGTAGAAAAGGCTAATCCTACTTCAAGATTTATAAGTCACGGCACCAGCAAGAGTGTTAAATTGAGGAATTTTTTTCTTTTTTCGTTAAAAATAACAATACAACAACACTAAAAAATTAGATATATTCAACATAATCAAGGCAATAATTGATAAGTATCATACTACAAGAATTCCACTATAAAAACCCCTTTAGAGCAAGAATAGAAGGGTACCTGAATGAAATAGTCAAAATTATCTAAAATAATCTTTCCACAATTTCAAGTAACGTAGGACTTAGGTGGCTCTGTGAATCCCATTTAAAGCCACAAGTAACTCCTAATGCATTCTATAGTGTGTAGATACAAAGAGTATCATTTAGCTGTTCTTACATCAAGTTAAAGGTTTCACTGAGTACAATTTTCGAAAGCACTCAACAAAGTACAAACTAAACTTAATCATAGCGTGGGGATCAATTGGCTAACAACAACATCATAACCATTGACTTATATAGGCATGTGTGTGTGTGTGTAAAATTTCCTATATAATCATTATGGAGTCCTGAATTTCATTTGATTAACAAGGAGGAAAGTTGATTTTTTGTTTGGCTGTTGTGTTCATGAATGGAGTTTAATGCCAACTTTTCTTTTCAAAAATTAAAATTGTCTAACCTCTTCGTGGGATACAGTTTTCTTACCGCTCACATATGGTTGGTTTACTGACGTGTAAGGTTTTAAATCATGACCATGATTACGATAAAAATCGCCGCGGCGTGATACTTGACATTATAGAGAATCACAATCAATTGCATTGAGGTAACAAAAGCCTTGATGTCGAAGCCTCAACCGCGTCTGTATATAATACTAGAGATTGTGCAAACTAAATGTTCAATAATCAATTCAACCATAGATTTATTTTACTCACATGCTAAAACTAAGGCTTTATTTGCGAGTTTGGAGGGGAGAGGAGGACTTTGAGAAAAAGAAGGAAGAAATGGAAGGAAAGAAGAGCTTTGGGAAGAGAAGACGTTGAAAGGTTTGTTTTTATTCATAATATAAAATTCTCTTAATTTTTATTGAACTCAAAAATTGTATGATGGGAGGATTTTGGAGGGCTTAGACAAATTCTTCAAATCATTTTAATGTTGTTTATAATGCTGAATAAATTAAAAATATACTATTCATAAACATTCTTTTACCATTTTTTACAAAATCACTTATTAAAAATGTTTTCTCTCCATTTATCTATTTTCTCTTCCCTCAAAAGCTCTCCCTTCCCTTCTCCTCCAAAATCCCAAACAAAGCCTAAAAATTTAGTTAAACCACATATTCATTTGTTTTACATGCTAAAACTAATGGCAACGTGATAGTACTCAGTCTAAGGGCTAAAAATATCGTGATAGTATTCAGTCTAGGCTAAAAATATCTAATCTTGTTCTGTATTTTTCACAATTGAAGTAATTGAAGTAAACTCAAATGTGAAAACAATTAAATAAAAAAACTCAATCTCAGACCAAAAGAAGAACATGAAACAACTAAAAGAAGAAGAAAAATTTGTACCTAAAAAATTGTTCTTTATTTGTTTATTTTTATTATCATCAAAACATCAACTAGAGGATTATAGCTAAAAATATTTTGGCACCAACAAATACATATGGGCTTTCCCTTTAGTTTTGGCCCAATTCACTAGTTTAATGGCACTAAAATCATGTTGCAACAACTTCAATTGACCACCAAACTCATACCACATCCCAGAAATAGAAGGATAATCCACTTCCATAGTTAGTCCAAGTATCTCAAACTAGCTCCATCTATCAACATCACACCTCTCCATTATGATACCTCACCTTCATATGTTCTTTTTTCGTCAACAAATTGACTCCGATGATGGAAGTCAACACAAAACACATCCATTTTCAGACTATCAAAAACATCATTGCAATAAAATAAAATAAAACCATTGATTAATCCCACAAATTACTTTAAAAGCATAGTTTAAAAAATAGTAGACAAAAGCAGTGATAAATCATTGATAACCCCACAAACTACTTTAAAATACCCTATATTAAAACATGAGAGACCACTTATATTATAATCAACTTCTACAAACAGAAAAATATATTATATAAGGAATCGCTTATAGTTATCATTTAGATATTAATTAACTACTACAGACGGAAAATGACAAACACTTACCAAAACAACATGGAAAATGACCCATAAATGATGATATCAATATAACCATCAATATACCTTAGTAACAATGTTGATCTCTGCCTCAAATTTCTTTGATTTGTCCTTCTTCGATTCTTCCTGAAACTCAAACTTGCCGTGTAGACCTTACTTTATTCCCCAAACTTGCCACGTACACAAAGACAAAAAACCCTAATTTTGTTTAAGTCTATGATGAAAACTCTATTTTGTTATTTTTCTAATTCTGAAATTTAAGTTTAAATTAACTATTTATTTTAATTATATTATTATATTAGAATAAATTAAAATAGTGTGGTTAGACACGTAGGCCACGTATATAGGGTATAATTTTTCTAACGGATTTCCTCAAAAAGGGTATAATTGTTAGCGAAGCTCAACCTAAAAGATTTACGTGTCTACGATAACTAACATAAAGTACTTTGATGGAAAAAAATATAAAGGATCGATCCGATAACTGAGTCTAACATAAAAGACTAAAAATGTAATTTAACCTTTTTTTATTTTGTTTTTCGATGCATATTAAAACAACTTTTTATCTCATCATTCAAGAGAGCACATATTTTCACACTTGTAGGAGTATTAATATAGTTAATACAAATAAATATTAGGAATGCTAAGAAGATATTCGGCTAGATGTTAATTTTGACGGTGAATATATTCAAACCGAATCCACCCGTTTACAACAATTCCAATTTGATATTTCAACTTGTTTATCCAATGACCCGTCTGCACCCGCCCGTTTGACACATTCAACAACCGAGTCTCACGATGGTCAAATACACTTTTTTTATCCACCCTTAGTGGTGAACTCATTATTACATAGGTACACATGACCTTAGAGCATCCACATTAGAGCACACATGTTTGTGTGCTTAAACGAGTTTCACATGTACACATAATTCCTTTTATAATATTTTTAATGACAATCCTTAATAAACATCTAACCTCTTCAATCCAACACTTCTAAAAAAAATTACCAAATGAAATCATTAATAACTTTATATCATTATTTTTCAACAACACTAATAACAAATACACATTATTTTATTTTTAGTGGTGGAGCTCGCATGTCATAAAGGAAATAAAGAATGCCTATACAAGACTTGCCCTCTAATAGAGCCACCCATGTGAATCAGGGTTAAATATGTTTTAATTCTATAAAAATTTCAACATTTCAATTTTAGTCTTTGTAAAATAAAAATACAATTTTTAGTCTTACAAAATTATCATGTATGCGGTTTTAGTCCTTACTGTCAAAGCAACATATATTTACTAATGAATTTTTTCATGCATGTTTATGATATTATAAAAAGTTTATTCACAAAAATTGAGCTCAAAATTCATTTTCTAAGTTCATATTTTCATTGTTTCTATCTTAATATTTTAACATTTAAAAAATTCATTTAAAGTTAAAAAATTCTATATTTTTGTGAAAGGTCTTTTATAATGTTATAAATATTATTGCAAAAAATCATTTAAAAGAATTTAAAGTTAAATGACAACACAGCAGAGAGCAAAAGTAATTGTTGAATGATTTTGTAGAAACTAAAAAATTTATTTTTATTTATAAGACTTAAATTTAAAAAGTTAAAATTTTATAAAGATTAAAAACATATTTAACTTATCATTTATTCTTCAATAAGGTGATTAATAGAGAGGGATGCTTAATAACAAAAAATAAATATAACACCTCCCATTGGAAGAGTGGCTCTTACTTAACATATATATTTTTTTCTTTTAATTTGGGTCGTAATTAGATATTTACAGAGTGTAACTAGAAAAAATCTATGTAATGTTTAAATTAAAATAAATTGAAGGATGAATTGGCAAATAATTTGAATGAGATAAGAGAGAGAAAACAAGGAAGCAGAACCCTTTGTAAATTTTATTAAGAGTACGGCGCATTGCTTGAAAAATTAAGAAGCGAGTTCGAGAATCATTTGGGAAGGTTGCAGCGTTTTGCTTGACATCAATGACGGTAACCGTCTCGTTTTCGCTCGTCTTTCCCCTGCGGCGTTCGTCTTCTACTCCTTCTTCTATTTATTTATTTATTTTTAAATTTTTATAGTTTAGAGAGTAATGATATTTAATTTTATAATTCGCAGGAAATTGAAGATTGGAAATAAGAATTGCTCTCTGCAGCCATTGATTGGTTGCCCCTTCGATACTTCTTCCGGCGGACCTTTTCTAACTCCCCTCCAATCTAAAGGCATGTCCCTTATCCTTTTATTTATTTATTATTTTGTTAATGTTATTATGCACTATTAAATTTTGTGTGTTGAAAAATGGTGGCAAAGAGGGTAAGTTGTTTGGCAACTTCATTCAACTATTATAATCCTTGTGCATGTTTGGAATCACGTGGTAGATGATCTTCATGTCACTCTAGAGCGCTGGCTATGGAACTCTCATGCAGTATGAAGGAAATTAACCCGACCTTTGTTTCACAAAAGAAAATATCACACAAGCACGTGATATGAGAGGGGATAAGGTATAAAATAGGAAATATATGCCACACACAGGTATCCAAATAATCACACAATACTTAAGACAGTCCCTCGTATCACGTCCTAATTATCTCAATGCAACCCTGAGATATCTGTTGATTATGACCACTTAACGCTGTCAAGGATACCCCTAAATACCAGACAGATACTACGTGACTAATGCGATCAACGTCCTCTAAAAGAGAAAGGAACAAAGATACTAGAGCCATAGAATGGATTTGGGATTTTTTATTTGAAAATCTGGAGTTTTAGGGATGGGTAATGAGAGAGGAGGATGAGTGAGGGAAGAAAGTGGTAGTTTGTGTTTGATTTAGTTGTCTCTGCATCCACAATTAATATTTGCTTTGTGGGCTAAATTGAAACAAAGGAATAAAGTAATAGTTTTCTCAATGTGGATAAAATTAGATGAAATTATTTTATTTGTTTGGATTTTTTTTTGGTTGAAGGCTATGAAGTTCTATTTCTATCATGTGTTCTGGGTTTGTGTTTTTTGTTGGAAGAATATGATGAATGATATTGGATTTAACTAAATGGTTTTCAATTTATAATATTAAAAAGTTTTAAATATTTTATTCGTTCACGTAAGTTTGTGTCTTTCTGATTTTCATCCATGTATTTTTTTTTTCGATATAAAACCTTTAAGTTCAATTTAGTTTTAAAATATCTCTACTATTAAAAAAAATCTTATGTGGCAAATAGATGAGTGACATGACACTTTGAGGGATGATTATTATTAATTAAGTAATTAATAATTAAATGAAATAAATGAAATAATTAATAAAATGCAATTAAGTAATTGAATTGATTAAAAAATAAATGAAATTAAGTTAAAAGTGTTATGTTTTAGTCCCTTTATCCAAAATCAAAAAAGTTGGAGATTAGGGTTCTCACTCCTTGATCTCCTCCTTTCTCTATTTCTCTTTGTTCCACAAACAAAAACAAAAAATTAAACATTAAACTTAGTAAATGTAAACTATAACTACAAAGATTAAATATAAAAATCACAAATTTAAGAAAATTACTCACATCCCAACGGGCACATCTCTAAAATCGTCGTTTAAAGTTTTCATCGGTGTTAGAGATGAATATACGCTTTGTTTTTCCTACACCCACATTCAGACAATTGAAAACAAGTTGAGTTTGTTGCAGACGAAGATAATGTCATGGTTGAACGAAGAAGAAGCATATGAAGATTTGAGAATAGCTAGTATTTTAGGTTGCACGAAGGAGAATAAGATGGAAGGAGATTTTGGATTTTAGGTTTTGAAAATTTGGGAATTTTTTATTTGATCCTCATAAATATACCTAATTGTCAAATATTTGACATATTATCAACTATTGTCATGTTAAAGATTATCATGTCACTCATTCGTTTCCTACATAAGCTTTGTTTTTAATAGTATAGATGCTTTTAAACTTAAATTGAACTTACATGATTTTTATTGAAAAAAAACTTTCAAGAACGAAAATAAAAAAAGTAAGAACATACGGGGACAAATAAAATATTTAAACCTATTAAAATGTACAGTATCTAGTCAATATGTGTTTATGTGTGCCATGTAAAGAAAAATTAACCACTTCGCATTTTTTATTCAAAAAAAATTTCGAGTGATTTTTTTAAAACTTTTTTGAATTTATAAGGCTATAAATACATAAAAAAAATATTACACAGATTAAAATCAAAATGATTCTTATTTGTCGGGATCAAAAACAAATTTAAATTATATTTTTTCTATTCATTTGTCTCATTCTATTTCTATTATAGTAATAATAATTTTAATTCTTATTTTAATTTAATTGTATAAAACATTGACTCTACTGAATAATATTTTAGTAAAAGTTTATTAAAAAAAAAAATGTATTGATGTAAGGTTTGAACTACTAAAATATTTTATTAAATAGTTGGAAAATTACAGAGAACCTGGATTTGCAAATACTATTTGATCCAATCTGAGACAGTTCAGAACACTATTGTTTGTGTTGAAAAATTGACAATAAAATAGATATTAAATACAATTTTGTTAAAAAGTATCTAATTCATATAAAAAATAATATGATAAATTTGTATGACTACAATATGTAAACTATACAAATATTAAGTCTACTCATGATCAATCTTTTAGGATTTATTATTTATATCGTAGATCAAACAACTAATTCACTTAATAGAAATATTTGATTAGTAAAACACATACAAAGATATTTTTTGTTTTGAAAAACTTAAATCATTATTTAATAATGAGTTGAAATTATGTTTCAAATATCTTAAAACTTATTTAAAATAAAATAATTCTCACAATCTAGTTATAAATATAATTATTTCACAATATTTTATTATTTTCATTACATAATTTATACAATAAAATAAATCATTATTGTTATTGTGACATATATTGAAACCCATTTCTCTAAGTTGAAATTATTAAAATTTTAAGATATGTCTGGGATATTTGCGAATTTCTGGTTTTGGTTGTTATTTCCGATTGAATGAACCGGGTCGGTCTGATTTTTAAAAACAATGATTAAAACTATAAACCATAGGTTTCTTGTGTCTTGTTTCTCTTTCTACGCTCACTTCTATCGGCTCTTCCTATTCCATCTACCCTTTCACCCAAAACTCCAAAACCCCAAAACCATCCTGACTTTGCCATCACCCAAGACCACCGACCTTCCGGCAGCGTTTTCCGGCAACCCGACACCGTCCTTCCTTCTTTCTCAATCGTTTAGTTCTGGTTCGTTTCTATTCATCCTTACCAAGTTTTTTTCTCTTATTTATTCTTCTTTTATGTTGTTTCAATGGTTGTTTTGATTCTTATTTTGAACATTTTAGTTTTGTTTTGATTTTCTTTTGGTGTGTTGTTTCATTGAATTATTGTTCTTCTATTATGTTTATTTTTTTCAAACATCGTGCCTATTTTGTGAAGAAGGAGAAGGGATTTTTTTCAAAAATTGTGACTTACTTTTTTCTCTTATTTGAGATTGCTTTTCATGTGGTTTTTGCACTGTAGCCTTGAAATCGTGACTTGCAAATGATTATAATGATCACAAGGTTTCATTTTTATAGTTCGCTCAGGCTCCAAATATATTAGGACCGGCCCTGATCATGGTTAATGCAACTAAAGGCGTCTTTATTTCCTGGTTTGTAACACTCACTCTTTTATTTCATTTCTTAAGGTTTCAAAGTTTTGAAAGAATAAATTTGTGCTGAATACTGAATTTCAAAGCTTTAAAGCATTTTGCTAGCTTGTTTATAAAATAAATTAATTAATAAGTGATTTCTCACAAGTTGTTTTGCAATTTTTGGATCTGCCTGATTTTCCTTTTATTTTTAAAGTCTCTTTTGTTTATTGACAATTTACTATGTAAACAGCAGTAAAAATTTCTTTCCATATAAAAATAGTTATTGACTTGATCTTTAGTGGCATCTAATTTGTTGTAGTATGAGTAGACATCATTTTATACTTTTTCTTTTATAAGATCACCATGCTTTTGGAACTGTCCTAAGGAAGTTCCCTTTGGGCGCGTTTGATTTGCTGAAAAATAAGGGACTGGACAGCACAACTCCAGTTTGATTCAGAATTGGTCAGGGGACTGGACAAAAAGAGAGCTAAGAGAGTGGACAAAAGCTGAAATTTTTGTTCCTCACTAATCATTTTTTATATGGAATAATCTCATTAATATCTTATAGTTTAGACCATCTGCAAAAGTGAACCTTTACCACAATCACAACACTATAATGCTTGAATATTAAGAGTAGTTGAGATGGAAGAAATAAGAAAAATAGTAAAAACAGGTTATGCATGCCTTAATTACTCTATGTAAAGCAAAAGTTAGCTTGTTTCACACACACACACACACACACACTTTCTGATCGATTAACTCTATATGAGCCAGTCTTTAGTTGAACAGTCACAAAATATATACATGTCAAATTGTCAATGTCTCAATACCACTGAACTCTTGTTTAGTTTGAAAGGATTTCTGTAAGAAATGAACCCAAAAATTGTGGGAGATATTAGTTTAGGACTTCAAGAGATAGGAGGGGTGTGTGGAGATATCACGATATAAACGCGTGAGACTTGTTCTATCAAAACAACAACAGCCAAAACTTTGTTCTCACCTTGTGAGCTTAACTACATGGATAAAATGAAGTCAAAATAACCTATCATGTATTAAGTCTAAAAACAGATTTATTTACCTCTGAATCTATTATAATAGTTAGGTCTACACTTGGACTCCCGTTATCTCTAACTATTGAACTATCCTCCTTACGGAAACATCTAAATGACTTCTCCACACATACCTAAACCATCCAAAATAATATTCTACCATCTTTCCTACAATAGGAGCTATTCCAATTTTCACTCCTCTAATTGTATTTTTTATCATATCTTGTCCTGACTAATTAGGCATCAATCATAACATATTTATTACTGTGACATTGAGTTTACTCTCTTGTTGGCCGTTTACCTCCCAACATTCAATTTACGTGGCTGAACTAGACTAACATATAAAATAATTTAGGACCGATTTTCCTTTTGTTCTTTGTTGGAAAGAGCCAAGTAATGGTTTCGTCATATTTGGTTCAGAATTTTTCAAGCTTTTCTGTTTATTGATAATTAAATATATGTCAATAGCAGTCACAATTTCTATATAGTCACTGACTTGATCTTTAGTGGCATCTAATTTGTAGCAGTAGTAAGAGTAGACATCATTAGTGTTTTGCTCTTTGAGTTTTGTATTCCTTTTGTTATGTAGTGACATACCTATGGCTCAATATATCATCAATATGAATGCTTCTCTGCCTGCATCTGACAAGTTCATAATACATATTTTGGGTAGTACTCACATGTTTGTTCAACCACATGTCGAGCTAATGATTCGAAGTCAAATTGCCAAGTTTAGAGAGGACAACACTTATGTCAAGCCTTCTTGATTCAATCTGGCAACAATACATTCAATGCTACATATTAGTAGAAGCCCGTTTCTTGTACTCAAATTCCATCCAACAATATATGTTATATTAGCTGTTAATTGTGTTTCCTTTCTCAAATCCCCTTCCCTCTCTATCCGTATGAAAACACTCTTCCATTAATGTTGAGACTGATATGCCATTTGAAAAGTTGTATAGACACAGAAAACAGCTATGTTGATTAAATTGATGAGGAATTGCTAAATAAGCATCATATTTCACAGATTTTGCTAGCCATAAAATTTGGTGGACTCTCTACTATATGGATGTATCTTTAGTATATTGTATTTTACTATTGGTAGACCTTATAGTCATAAATCATGTCCATTCACTGTGTGTACATTTGAAGTGGAATAAAATGATAAAAAGTTATTTTCGGGGAATCATACACCTAACATATCTGTAGAACATTTAAATTTGTTTACTTTCTTGCCTGATAGCTCCAATTTGTTTACAGATTGTTAAAAATAAAGCTTTTCTGCTATTTAACTTAGAGAAGTATGCAACTGCCAACTTTATAGCATCTATGTTCAGCATGAGTGGATACACTTCATTGACTTTGGGAATGTCACCTAGTGATTTATGTGGTACTTTCTTCTACTTTAAAATCGTGTTGCTTGTCAAGTCTGTCTCAGGCAATTTTTGGCAGAGAAGGCTGAAATAGTAGAGAAGTTTTGGTAGTTAAGACGATTTGAATGAGAGGATAGGTAATTAGAAATAAGTAGAAAAAGTTATCTCAGTCAACCTTGAAGGTTAACTTGTGTTTCTGCCTGTTGTTGAACTACTCAACTACTAAGTAAGACTATGGTTTGTAGTGGATGACAAGGTATAGTCATGAATTTTTTATTTAACTTCTTTTGGTCCACTTTTTTTACACGCTTCTTGCAAGTTTGCATAAAATTACTGTTAGTACTTAGCAATAGGCAGCAGTTTGCATTTTCTTTTATCGTGCCGTTGATGTATTGGTTGTAGAGCCTAGCTAGTATTGGTTGTATAGCCTAGCTAGTATTGGTTGACAGGACTTTTTGCTAACCGTTGTATTATGGTAACATTGAAATTTGAGTAATTGACCCTTTGTAACGCAAGGTGGGGGCTAATAAGTTATTTAAGAATGGTTGTTTTTGGACTGATTATTTATCTCCCATGACACAACTTGTGCTTTTGGGCTATAAATTTAATAAATCATCATCTTTGCTTTTGCAAATATATATAAGGAATAAAATATTATTATTATACCGATCAATAACGTTTAGTTCAGTACATATTTTTTATATTTTATTAATTTAAACCTAAATCTCCGTTCCTCTCTCTTCTAGTCTTTATCTCTCTCCCTCTTGCTTTCACCCGCCTCCGCCTCCGCTTCGCAATTGCGTCTCGCTCTGCTTCTTCCTTCCCTTCGCGGCTTACCTCCGCCTCCGCTTCGCGTCTTGCCTCCGCCTCTGTTTGCTGCCTCGGCCTCGCCTCTGCGACTGCTCGCCTCCACCTTTGTTGGCCGTACGTCAAAACAAGGTTCGGATTTCAATTCGTATTATCATCAGAAATTTAGAATTGATGTTTGGAGTTTTGTTTTGGAGTTCTGTTTGGAGTTTTGTTTTGGAGTTTTGTTTGTTTGGAGTTTTTGTTTGTTTCAAATTAGATATTAGTGCTGATTTTTTTTGGAGTTTTTTTTGTTGCATATAAGGTGTTTGATTTTTTGTCCATATAAGGTGTTTGATTTTTGCTGCCTCGCCTTGAGCTCGCCTCGTCTGTTCGTCGTCAAAACTTCAAAGGTTTGGATTTTGCTGATTTGGTGTTTTTCCTGATTTGATGAACAAGGTGTTTGAACAAAATGTTTGTGCTGATTTTTATTGTTTATTTGCTGATTTTTGTTGCATAGAAGGTGTTTATGCTGATTTGCTGATTTTTGTTGCTGATTTTTGTGCTAATTTGTGTTGCTTATTTTTGTTGTTGATTTTTGTGCTCATTTTTGTTGCTGATTTATGCTGATTTAAAACGATGGCTGCTTGTCTAGAATGATGGCTAAATTGTTGTTGCTAAATTGGTTGATTTAAATTGTTGTTGTTGATGACTGCCTGTTTATTGAACAAGATATACCGCGGATTTAGAATGTTGGCTGCCTGATTTTGTTTCCTAAATTGCTAATTTCGCTGATTTAGAATAAAGAACCGTACATAATGGCTGCATGTTTTAGAATGCAACTCTTTAAATTTAGAATGCTAACTCTTTGTATATTTGATTTATACATATTATAATTTTATGTCGGCCACCTCAAACTTTTTAGTCAAACTCCGCCACTGGAATCACGGATGAAGTCACAGCGGCACTATGATTTTGTTAAAAGTGTAGTTTTTGTCAGAATCATGGTGATGCTCGCGGCCATATTAAATATGTACCTGGTAGTTTATTTTTTAATATCTTTGTCATACGTGCATTTGTGATTGATTGATTTCGGTTTTTTTGTGGTTTGCCGAGATACTTTGCTTTGCTGTCTACCCTTTTACTCTCACTCTAAGTTGGATGGTACATATTTGTTTGCAAAGAGATATATATGTTAGTGATTGTAGTTGTGCATGGATAAATTAGTTCATGAAATATTTAAATTTCATCAGAAGAATTAAAAGAATATTTGTTGATAATGTGAGTGAACAAAATGTTGTTATATGGCGGCCATGGCAAAATGTTGTGGATTTTTTTACAACTGTTGTACGCAATTTGTGAAGGTTTGACTGCCATAGTTAGCAGCGGCGATTTTTTGGCCTTCCTCCATATATTTTCATCCACCGTCGACTACAATGAGAACAAGGCTTTGATATCAAGTTAGGAACAAGAAATTAGGGCTGAATAGTTTCAGAGATTAGCTCTCTGCATTTTGTATTTATAATGATAAAACTGTACAAAGAAAGGATCCCTAGATTATAGGGATTAAGTCTGTCTTATATGAATCTAATATTTACATTAAAAAGAGAATGTTAGATAAGGGATAGAATATCTCAATCAAATATTCTATTAATCACATCGTATCTCAACACTTTCCTATGATATGGAGGCATTTAAGAAAAAGAATGACAGATTTTCTTATGTATGTAGGTACAAGTATATCTTAGTACCTATGTTATGAGCATATATTTGATTGGATGATTGTGCTTTAGATGTCATCTTAAGGTACTTATAGCTTTTTAACTTTTATCTTTTTATTTTGGTGCATTAATTTTGATCTCTTTATTACCACTATTTTCTTTTCATGTTTTTCAATGTCATCTAAAGAGGATTACATTTGTGCAGCCCAATAACGCCTTGAATTTTCAGTTTAGGCCCATGAATATTTGCTTTGGTCATTAGTGGAAAATTGCAGTTCCCAACTTCTCATGGCAGCTGTGCGAGAAATTTCTGCAACCTTGCTCTCTCGCCCAAAACCTCACACCCCTCTTTTTCATCGTCTCTTCTTTCGTAGAAAGACTTCCAAGATTTTTGTGAAAGGTACTGTTTTTTTCCCCTTCTTTTAGCTGTTTCATGTTCTTCTTTTGGTCTGATATTGAGTTTTTTATTTAATTGTCTTCACATTTGAGTTTCCTTCAATTGCTTCAATTATGAAAAATACAGAACAAGATTAGATATTTTTAGCCCCTAGACTGAATACTATCACGTTGCCATTAGTTTTAGCATGTAAAACAAATGAATCTGTGGTTTAACTAAATCTTTAGGCTTTGTTTGGGAGTTTGGAGGAGAGGGAAAGGGAGAGCTTTCGAGGGATGAGAAAATAGAGAAATGGAGAGAAAACATTTTTTAAGAGTGCTTTTGTAGAAAATGGTAAGAGAATGTTTATGATTAATATATTTTTAATTTATTGAGCATTATAAACAACATGGAAATGATTTGAAGAATTTGTCTAAGCCCTCCAAAATCCTCCTCTCATACAATTTGAGTTCCGTAAAAATTAAGGGAATTTTGTATTATGAATAAAAACAAACCTTTCAACACACTCTCCTCCCAAAGCTCTTCATTCCTTCCATTTCTTCCTTCTTTTTTTCAAAGTCCTCCTCTCCCCTCCAAACTCGCAAACAAAGCCTTAGTTTTAGCATGTGAGTAAAATAAATCTGTTGTTAAATTGATTATTGAACATATAGTTTGCACAATCTCTAGTGTTATATACCCACGCGATTGAGGCTTCGACATCAAGGCTTTTGTTATCTCAATGCAATTGAGGTTGTATCAGTTGCAATTGATTGTGATTCTCCATAATGTCAAGTATCACGCGTGCGGTGATTTTTATCGTAATCACGGTCATGATTTAAAACCTTACACGTCAGTAAACCAACCATATGTGACCGGTAAGAAAACTGTATCCCACGAAGAGGTGAGACAATTTTAATTTTTGAAAAGAAAAGTTGGTATTACACTCCATTCATAAACACAGCAGCCAAAAAAAATAATCAACTTTCCTCCTTGTTAATCAAATGAAATTCAGGACTCCATAATGATTATATAGGAAATTTTACACACACACACACATGCCTATATAAGTCAATTGTTATGATGTTGTTGTTGGCCAATTGATCCCCAGGCTATGATTAAGTTTAGTTTGTACTTTGTTGAGTGCATTCGAAAATGTACTCAGTGAAACCTGTAGCCTGATGTAAGAACAGCTAAATGATACTCTCTGTATCTACACACTATAGAATGCATTAGGATAGAATGCATTAGGAGTTACTTGTGGCTTTAAATGGGATTCACAGAGCCACCCAAGTCCTACGTTGCTTGAAATTGTGGAAAGATTATTTTAGATCATTTTGACTATTTTATTCAGTTACCCTTCTATTCTTGCTTTAAAGGGGTTTTTTAAGTGGGATTCTTGTAGTATGATACTTATCAATTATTGCCTTGATTATGTTGAACATATCTAATTTTTTTAGTGCTGTTGTATTGTTATTTTTAATGAAAAAAGAAAAAATTTCCTCAATTTAACACTCTTGCTGGTGCCGTGACTTATAAATCTTGATGCAGGATTAGCCTTTTCTACTACAGAGGAGAAGTTAGCCGAAGCTTTTTCTCAATACGGCAACGTTCTCCAAGGTATGTGTATCTGAATTGTCATCACAAGTCCCAAAACCTCTCAGATTAAAATTCTCATGCTTGCATCATTTCACTTTTCCAGCTGATATAGTATTGAATAAAGCCAAAAATAGATCCAAAGGTTTTGGATATGTAACTTTTGCCGAGGAGGAAGAAGCCCGCAAGGCACAAATTGGCATGAATAGAAAGGTTAGAATCTTCTAACTTAATTATCTTTTAACTTGTTAAATATTCAAATATAGCCTCAATGAAATACAAAATTCAGAAAATGAATCAACTCTTTCTGCAGATATTACATGGACGTGTCTTGTATGTAGACATGGATCTGCCTAACGAGCAGAAGAAAACATAGAGCAGGCAACTAAAATACAAAGGTTGATAATGAAGATGTGCATAAGGATTGAAGTAATCAGTCAGTCCCAGAAGATAAGACGCCCCCAAACTAACTTAGGGAGGGAAGGAGCCGCATCTCCTCCGAGCACTTTTGGTTGTTAATGTTCATTTCGCCTTTCATTGTACAAGTTACATATTTTGATCCGCCAATGAATATTTGCACGATACACTCTCTCACACGCGAGTACTTTTTGCACATAAAGTCTAGTAGTTAGTTGTTATGTATATCTAATTTATATTTTTGGATTTTAGAATCATTTTCCCAATCACAAATGTATAAAAAGTATTGCTAGGATGGAGTATTTGGGAAACCAGACCTTGTAATTCGAGGAAAGACTACCTAGCAATCCTAGGGATGTTAAGACCAGAGCTTTTTTCTAGTGCTAGCAAGAATGCTAGTTAAAGAATCCCACTCCCCTAGTAAAATAATAATGCAATCAATAAATTGAAGTCGTTTGATAAAGAACGGACAACTTGTATTTTGCCTCTACAAATCAAAGTCGAAACGTGCACTCGAATCGAAATACGAGTTGCTTGATGTTTTATCTTAACAATTTTGATTAATTAAGTTGCTGCTCCATATTAGATTAGGGAGAGCAATGTGCTTATGTTAATGATTTTATAATTATAAGATTAAGGTTAGGAGCTTGTTGTCTACTTCCAAAAAGCCTGCATTGGCAACATAGGTTGGAGACAATCAAGCCTTACTTACACAACAAATACAAACACCCCAAATTTTGTATGAAACAAAATATTGTTTCTTTCTCATTTTCTCCATTGTGTGCAATGTTTATGGCTTTTATGCTTTTCTGTTAGGCAAATTTGTTTTTGATCGTTACCAATAAGGTCTGCCACAATTTGTAGATAGTTGAGGTCCCTTAAACACACTTTAGATGTTCGATTACGATTGTATGTATGGAAATTGTGTTGTTGGGAGAGGCTAGACCTATTTCAATGATGTCTACACCTTAGTGTGAGTTAGTCTCTTATTGATTGTTGGCGACCTTCATTTAATCTACTTTAGGTGTCGAGATGAGATGTTTTGTTGCGACGAGATGAAATGCGATGTTGATATGAAGTCTGATGTTGAGGTGAGATGCAGATAATTGCGTCAATATATATGGTGTTGAGATAAGGAGTAGAGACTTTAAGCACAACTAAAGTTCTAAGATCCGAATCCGATATTAGATGTAGAAAACAATGGCTGAGATGGGGTGTAGAGGGGTTGAGATGAGGTGTAGAGATTCTAGGTTTGCTTTCATAAAAATGTGAGAACTTGGCATGGAACCAATGATGTCAATTGTGAATTGTGAAAAATAGCGGTTTGTTAGAATTTCAATATGCCAGAGTGCTATTAGCCTTAACATAGCTACTATTTGACAACTTTGCATGGAACTTCCCTTAACCATGGTTGTGATAAAATAGCGAGATCAGACATTTGTTAGCTCAAAAACTTGTTAAGGGACCACATTTAATGATGGTCGAGGTGAGATGACAAGATTTGTTGTCTCCTTTAATCCATACTTGGAAACATGACATATCACATCCTTTAGCTATTGTCGTGATGGGTTGCAGAGACTTGTGGCTACTCTCATGAGTCTCATCCATGTTTGGTAATAAAACTCTCTGCAAAGTTTTATACTGTAAATATTTAATTGCATTTTCTCCAATTAAAATGGTATTGCTATTGAATTTACATTGTATGTCCTTACACATATTCTTAGACCATCACAAAGGAAATTGAAAAACGAAATTATTTGATTTTACTCGAACAAATATGTGCTATAGTGATATATTAATATCAAAGAATAAATTTTTTTTGAGCGTTTCTTCTTATTATTTTTTCAAAAGCCCATTTTTTTTTAATTGACTAATTCAATTATGTATTTTACATGTTCGATGTGTATTTAAACACATAAGATATTGGGAGAAGAAACTACCGATTTATTTTTTCGCTCAATATAAAAGGATACTATAACTTGTTTTATACATACATTTGTTTAAGAATATTTCGAAAAAATACATTCACTAATATCAAGTGAGAACTGATAGTTATTATGAGAAACGAGAACTATTAATAACAACTATTTGATTTAATTATCGCATAAGATTAAATTATTCACTAAAGATATGATGTGATTGTATCCCCACCCAATAACTCTTGGATACTATATGCTGTAATATCTCTAAATTTATTTTCCTTCCATTTTCATAATAACTCGAATTAAAAAATTCTTTCTGTTGTATTAAAAAATAAAACTCCTTCTCATACTTGTGAGATATGATTATTTAAATATTTCTTTTTTATTCAAGAATTGTATCCCCACCCAAATCTGTCTCTTCATCTATTTCATTTTGACTCTTCGATTTGAACTAATTTTTTAATGCACGTAATACTTGTGACACATATTAATCAAGTGTTGTCCAACATTGAATAAAAAAAACTTCTTGTTTGTTAACTCCCAATTTTCAATTCTTATTATTGTAATATTTTATTGACTCAATGATCATTTATATGGAAAGCATGATTGTGTCATATGAAGAATAAGAAGAAGTTTTTAACGTTAAAATATGAAGGAGTTTTTATTTTAGTTATTACGAAAATGGAAGGGAAATAAATTTAGTAGCATTTATAGCATCAAGATTTATTGGGTGGGATCATATTTTGAGTAATTTAATCTTATGTGTTAATTAAATCCAATGATTGTTATTAATAGTGGTCGTTTCTCATAATAACCATAAATTTTCACCATATACGCTCCTTATATATTTTTTTTTATTATTGATATATAGTTAAAATTTAGTTATTTGAACTATATTTGAGAATTTGTTACTAATTTAATTAATTTAAATATTTTGTTGTATTTTTGGATGCATTTTAAGTATTAAATTATACCTTGCGATATAGTTTATTATTTTTTAGATGTGTAAGTATTTAAATTTAATTACATTTTAAAATAAATAAATTACTTGCGAAACCAACCCAATCCAACCCGCTCATAATCCAGTTGGTTTTGTTTGAGTTTGATAAAAAAATCATGGGTTGAGAGTAGGGGTATGCAAAATATATGGTTAATTAGACCATATCGATTAATTGGATTGCACTGCACACAAAAAAAAAATCAATTAAATGATTCATGAATTGAACAACGTATTTAAAACAATTTAGTTAACCAAACTTAATTAAAAAACTAGGTTAACAATTTTAAAACTTTTTAATCCTCAATTAAGATATTTTCTCATAGAAAATATTTGAAATTTATTTTTCTCAAAAAAATAAAAAATGAAAATATTGAAACTTTTTTTTGAAAAAAATCAAAAAATATTTTAAATTACTTTTTTGTTGGAAAATTTTTGAGAAAAAAATTGAAAATATCTTTTTAAAATCGAAACTTTTCTTTATCGAAAAATTTTTTATATCTATTTTTCTCGAAAAAAATTGAAAAATTTTTTCTTGAAAATATCAAAAACATTTTTTTTTAAAAAAAACTATTGCCAAAAGAATTTTGAAATTTTTTTTTGAAAAAATAATTGAAACTTCTTTTATCGAGAAATTTTTGACATCTATTTTTCTCGTATAAAAATCAAAAACTTTTTTCTCAAAAAAAATCGATATTTTTTTTCAAAAAATTTTCAAAATTTTGTTATCGGTCGGTATGGTAATCAGAAAAATCGACCATGGCACCCACGTTTTTCCAAAAATACTTTAGAAATATAAATAATTTCTATAATAAACAATTACTTTCAATATATAAACTCATCCACTTAAAATCAACAATAATTCACATTTGTAATAATCAAATACACATTTTTATTCTGCAGAAAATAAATGAATCAATTCAATGGCTACTCATTGTTATATGAAGGTGTACTACTTCCACGAAGTGAGTATTATCTTATTGTATGGAGCGTCAATTCATCTAGTGTGGGGTACAAGACTCATACGCGTGGAGTTTTAAACCCATCTCATGTGATATATAAGACTCATCTATATGGCGTACATAACTCATCTAGGTAAATAAATAATTGTGGGGGTACAAGACTCATCTATGTAGAGCATATGCTCATCTTAAATACATACAATAAAAATTATTCGTTTTTAACAATCATTTTCATAAAATCATATTTAAAATATAGTATTTTGTTTAAATATACAATAACAACAAAGACAATTTCATAATCTAATATTGTATTTCATAAAAATCATGAATTTAATAGAGCTATGTTTTCGGCAAAATATATTTTTATAAAAATTAATATTTTGTATCATAGAAAGTATAAAGGATGTGAATTAAAGCTAATCAATACTTCTTTGATTATTTTATTCGTCATTGTCCAAAACTATAATTTTCTACGTGTGGATGACGACGTGGCTTATTTTATTTGAAACATTGTTGTTTATGTGTTTGGTGCCAAAAGTTGTTAGATTTTCATAAATAACTTATCGATTTCATGTAAAACGAATGAGTTGTTTATTTCTTATCGTAAATTAGAAGTGCTAATCGATGTGTGTTTTTCACGAAATGTCTTTATAATATATAACTAATCCCTAAAATTTCTAGCACCTAATCATTGGTTTGATCAATGCAATGTTTGTTATACGTCTTGCCAATTCAACCTTGGGATCATAGTGGTAATTACAAGCCCATCACAACTCTAGTTATATTCATTTTATGTACCAATCAAAATCAAAAAAATGTATAGTTCATTTATTTATCAAATAAAACAATTAAAAAAAACATTGTTAAGTATATCATATTATCTTATTATTTGATTTGTTTTAATTAAGCTAATTTTGAGATAATTATCCAATTAATTATAAGCTTATAATTTACTATTTTGTTTTAAAGTCTAATATTTCTAAACCTCGACATTAGGACATTACAATATTTGTTTCATCCAAGTCAGCTCCAATCCGAGATACATGCCCTAGATTTCAGTTTGAAGAGTGTCATAAGTTACAATTGTGACACCCTAAACCCCAAATAAAAAATTTTAATTTTCTTATTTTTAAAACAATGAAATCCTTCAAATAAATAAATATATAAAATTCCAAGCATTTTTTTTATTAAGGCAAAGAGCATCACGTAATCATAACAGTAATTAACAAAATCCATTTGGAAACACACATACACCAGTTTAATGATAATTGTAAATGTAGTCCCAACCCGATGTCACTATCAGAGCGGGAATTCCCAAAATAAACTATGTTCAAAAATGACTTTAACAAAAAGGTAGAAAATAGAAGTCTTCGAGATAATACGGCTTCCTACACTTCAAGAGCATTAATCTTCACCTGCAGCTTTCGGCTCGTCTGCGTCCATTGCAAACGCCAAACACAAACATCGAGGGGTGAGTTTCGAAATTATGTAACAATATAAAATACACGAGAAGAACACGCAATTAGTCAAACAGTACAATTAAGGAGAACATTCAATAATATAATATCTAAGGTTAATCCGATTCAATCACAATAAAACAATTACAAGGATAAAATGTTATGCATGTCCTATACTCTATACTTCATCATTTGGTACCATTCTACTCTGAAGTACTTGGTTAGGAGACTTGATACTATGCCACTACAAGAGTGGACGGATAATTCATGAATGGCCAAGTCCTCATAGATCCCCTCAACTCAACCCGAGACACATATACGCGACAGTCGGGGTACTCTTGTGTTGCACGGTAGTTCCCGGCCTTAGGGAATAACCCACTAATCCACTTAGGAATTCCCCACTAGATGTACCCCCAAGGTCTATCAGTCTTACCTTACAGTTCGACTGTAGCCCTCCACGATCAGGCTCATTCAGTTGTACTTCCCCGAATCACTAGGTTTGTCAGACCCTCCCTATATGATGACAAAATAATCCTAACTCCAAAATCTACAACACATATCTCAAACTTACTCGATCATCACAACTCAATAAATTTTAGTTTGACTTCACAATTTTCATTATTATATATATATCAGTCAATCACAATACAATCCCAATATTTGGTTTACACTACTCACAATGCACAATCCAATCTTATCAATCGCAATAAAAAAATCAATAGATAGCACATCCAAATAATTTCACGATTTCAATCAAATAGCAAGAACACTCCAATATACAGTATTCATACGGTAACAATCAGCATCACATTTCATAAAATCGTTCAACGTGCAATCTTGCTATAAATAAATTCACAACAATTCTACAGGTTGCTAAATTATATTTTAGTCCTCACTGTTACCATTCATATAATTTTAATTAATTATTATTACTCAATAGGGTTCGACCGTACGTAGTGAGCCCCAGATGAATATCTGGGAATTTTGGTATTCCCGTTCATCTCACGTTATTTTATATTCATAAAATCGAACCTCATCTCACCCCTTACCTTAGCTGAAGATTTTTCCCAACAACGCTGATCTGCTTATTTATTATGTCGCGTCTTCGCCAGCCACCGTCCCTACTAGCCCGCTAAAGAAAATAAATCAACGCAACAACCAAATACACGTTAATTACTTACTCCAATAGATACATAAATATTTTTATTAAAAATAATTAAATAAATAAATAAGTTATCTGCCATTTGTAATATAACCCAAAAATATATTTAATATCGTTACAACATACGTGTTACTATAATTGGATTTTGTTCAAAGCTAAATAGGGTAGAAAGGAATTAAATATAACGTATGTATATATATAGCTAAACAGTACAAATTAATAGACAGAATAATATCAGAATAAGTAGACTCAATCAATAGCAATCATGCTGCCACGGTGGTCCAGTTAATATTTACACAATTTTATAACAATTTATGTAGAGCCAAGTCAATAGAAAAATTTTGTAACCTTGAGCGACAATTTAATTGACATGATATGAATCAAATTCAGTTGAAGGTTATTCTCCTCCACAAACAGTAGAGGTAAAGATAATTTTCTCAGGACAAATTCAAAATATAACATAATGTTGGCATATAGATTAAATGATCAAAAGTTCTACTGAATGTCAATTGGCAAAATAACGAGCAGCAAGCTGTCAAGATAGTGCAACATCTATAACATGTATCCATCAATTCTTTTAGGACATTATTAAATCAATAGACCAATTGAATATATAAATTTCCATGTTTCATATTCGTAAAAGTTCTAAGAAACTATTCTTACTAGGTGTTATTTATATAAATAAACAAATAAAAATGACATCTTCTAGCAATCTAAAATATTCCTAGGTACTATAATTAATAGGAATGTAATCTACCCATAATCTACTTTAAAGCATGGAAATGGATTGGGAATTTGGAGGTAGCACTCCCAAAAACATCATACCTGGGAATATGATTCTATGCCTCAAAATAATCTCCTCATAAGAAATTTCACACATCACAAAATACATTTCAAGTCTGAACATAGAAGGTTTATAACAGTATGAACTGCTCGAAATATAAATATAGAAATACAATAGATGTATGGAAGAAATTTTATGAGGATAAGAATTATGAGTTTACCATCAATAATTAATAAAAAGTGATGTGTGGGGATTATCATATATCAGAAACAAGATATCAAATCAGTGTTTAATAAAGTGAGAAAAATATAAAAGGAGATATAAATTTAAAAGCACAACTAAAATGCACTATAAACAAAGTTTTAATCAATCAATTCAGCAATAGCTAGGCAAAGATGGTGAATCTTACAAGAAGTAACAGATTGATATAGCACTTCTGCTGTTTTGCTCTGAACGTGGTTTGGAATTGGAATTGTAACTTGAATTGGAATTTGCGGCTCCGAACCTATATGTGCTAATCTCTGTTTTCGTAGCACTAGGCTTTCCTTTATATATATATATATACTTAGTACTAGACTAGGTTATTATTATTATATTTATTATTATTATTATTATTATTATTATTTCATTCTACTAGTGCTAAAGGTAACAATTAGTGTAGCCACACAAATTCACTAATTCACTCCTTGTTTTAATTTATTTAAATATATATATATATATATATATACATGTTTTATTTTATTTTAATTTTCGTAAGTTAATTATAGTTAATATTAATGATTTAAATCAATTACTAAGACAAACACACAATACACACTTAAGAAATTAGGCCACATATTAACACTCGTATAATAAAAATAGTGTATCATTATACTATTAAAATAAAATAATGAGAAATTGGGGTGTTACAACAATCTTCTTACTATAGTCCTTGATCCATCTCCCTTCTAAATTACGACAAAGACCACCACAACCTGACATTTCTCTGTTCCTTTTGTAAACGCCATCACTATTCAACTTTACCCATCCATTAGGAGGCTTTCTCCAACCAATATAGATAGTGTCTTTCGTCTGCGGGATGCGATGAAGCATTTGAGAAATGCAACCTTCAATCTCTCAACTGAAAGTATGAATTGTTGCAATTGGGTTATGAGGTGCTTTGAAATCTTCCTAAAAAATAGCTTTGTTCTCCAATTCCACAAGGACCAGCATGTCATCATGAACATTGTTTTCCAGCCCTCAATATTGATCCACATCCCAATTTAATTGAGATTAGTGAAAATCCAGTTCCTGCAATTAAGAGAGAAGAAATTAGTAATAAAATTAGATGGTATGATTGGAATCCATATCTGAGTAGCGTGCACACAATCACAGAGAATGTGAATGTGAATAGTTGTCTCATCGTCTATCCCACAACGAGAACAAAGAGGCGATATTCCCACTTCCCATTTTCTTCTTCGATAATTGGTAAGAATTCACTCTCAAGTAGCCAACCAGATAAAAATTTGTATTTGGTGGGGGTCTTTCCATGTCCATAAAGAGTTCAAATCACCTTATGGACCTTCGTTATTGCCATGTTGCAACTTGTACGCACTCTGAATAGTAAGTTGTTGATTTTTTGTCCTACCACTTGGAAAAAATATCCATACAATGCATAACACAGTAAACATGTTCAATAGAAGCTTCTACAAAAAGAAGAAGATCGTCAGTGAAAAGAAGATGACATATTTGGGGACTATACCTTCTTGCATTCATTAGTCTACACATATTGATTTTCAGTAATTAGCTTCAACCTGATCAACAATAATATGGAAAAGTCTTTCCATGCAAATGAAAAAAAGATAAGGCGAAAGGTGTTATTAATGAAAGAAATGACAGAAGGATTAACCCAAACCTAATTAACATAGTGAAGCAGAGAGTTAGCAATGGTGTCCCAATAATGTTGGAAGAATATAACAGGGTAGCCATCCTCTCCTAGCGCTTTAGGAGACCCCATTTCAAATAGGGCTTTCTTGCATTCCATGTATTGAACATTGTCGCTCAATCTAACATGATGTCTCTCAATCGAATTCAGGTAGTTGATCCTAGAAATAAAAGACTCACAAGCAATTCTCTCCTTAGTGAAAATGTCCAAGTAGTATTGTCACACCAAAACCTTTAACCTCTTGACATATTCAATCCATGTACCATTTTCATTCTCAAGAGCCAAGATTTTGTTCTTTCTCCATCGGATGATGGTTTTAGAGTGATCCATGTACCATTTTCGGTCACAGTCAGGATCCAACTGCTACGTGACTTATGAAACTAGAAGCATTCCTCTTAATACAAAGTAGTAGCAAGTTGGTCTTGAAGCTCCATCTCCAACTTATCAAGAAAGTTACTATACCCATAACACATATTATTCTGGCTACCATTTAACCTAGCCAGAAGTACCAAGAGTGGGTACCTCCATCAAATTACAATCACTAGTACACTTAGAGGCGTGAGAGCTTCTATGGGCGTCTACTAGAGCCCCCTTTTTTTTTTTTTTTTTTCTCATCAGAACTAGAAATGTCATTGAAAGCTCCCATCATTAACCAAGGCTCATGAACATTACCAACTATGTCGAGTAGATTCACCCAGACATCACCCCATCTCGTGCTCCTGAGGACTCACATAGACTACTATAAAAAGTCATATTTAGATATCTCTCTCTTGAACACAAATATGAAGATAATGAGGATCTTTTAAGACAATAACTCGTAAATCAACCCTATTCTAAAGTAACCAAATGCCCCAGAGAAGCCTCTAGCATTAGACAGAGGATAATTCTTAAAACCCAAACTCTTAATAGTCCTGCAAACAACCGTTCCACTACACCTAAGCTCTTGTAAAGCTACCAAATCCACTTTAATCTTCATATAAACTTTTTTTTAGCGAAGATGTACCTATTAAAAGTGGTCTACACTAAATAATTTTCATTGGAGAATCTAGAGAAATTCCTTTATTCGGCTCAACATCCAAATTTTCAACCTCATTACTCATTGCATCAGAACTCTTCAAGCTCTGTACTCGCATGTCCTCCATGAGTGGCCCCTTCAAATTCGGGTATGGATGCTCTGTATGTTCCCCCTACGATCCTTTTTCGTTTGGGCTGACAGTGGAGTGGCCCGTATCTTTACCTTTTGATGCTGGTTTGTTGGGTTTGCTAGAGCCTTCAAGAATTTTTGGTCCATTGTCTGCTTTAGTTTTAGGCGTACCCACATTGTTACTCACCACTGTATATCCTCCTTTGTACACCCCCATAGAAAAAAAAAGATCTCCATTTATCTCACTTCACTTATTTGTCTTTTAGTATACTTTTTTGATCCAATTTTGGGGCACTTTCGATTTTTTCTGCAAAAAGGAATCTCTAGTTTGCATGGTTCCATGCAACTTACCATTTCTCCTACTATTAATGTCAATGAATCTAAATTTATGGAGACTGTTAAACATACCTTTTTGCACCCTCTGTTGACCTTTCCCAATAACTATATGATTTCTTTTTTTCTTTTCAACTTTGATCCAATCACCATGCAGATCAATTGGCGCACAAACACCTTTCTCTTTATCATTGTTTTCAAAATATTCCACATTAGGTATCTCCTTTTTTGATTGTCATAGTTTTGAATCATTGGTCACTAGGATCTGTTGTTTTTGCATCGCTATCCACTTGTTGCTCTTTTGTTTTCCATATTTCTCAACTGCCGACAAAGTTTCAACACCTTGTTGGGTAGAATTTTGATACGGCCCAACGCAGTTGTAAGATCCGTAGTTTTAATTTGTACTTTTTGTTTTTGATGTGTTTTTATGTTGAATTTTGAGGTTTTTTAGCCAATTTTATTGATATTTTGAATGTTAAATGCCAATGATATTTTTATGAGACCCGTTTAAAATTATTTGGCGAGAAATAATTTAATTACGTTGCAGAAAATTTATTAACGAACTATTTTGTTAAAAATATCTATAGTTGTTAAAAAATTTACCTGTCAATTGAGTTGCGACGAGAATAGATATTTTTATCAAAATAGTTACAATGTGTGTATGTGTATGTTGATATTTTTGGTTTGGTTTAATTTTAATATGTATTTATATATATATATATATATATATATTTGGTTTAGTTAATAACATATATATTTATATATATATTGGGTAAGTTAATATATATATGGACATGTGAGAGGAAGTTTGCAAAACAGGAAACGTTTTTATATATATATATGGCTATGTGAGAGAAAGGCAAGCAGAACCTCGCCTGCTTCGCCGTTCCTTTTCTTTTTTCTTTCACTAGTTTTTTTAAGTTTTCAAAAAAAAAAAAAACCAAAACCCACTAATACAAAACATCATTTCTCACCTAAATCTAAGCTCCATCTCGTGAAGTGGTAGAAGGGAAATTTGCTCCTTGCCACGCTACGGGGCTAGTGAGCTAACTTTGGAAGCGACGTCGCAAACGAAGTTTTTACCGGAATTAATCGCGGTGCCGTAATCGATTGTTAGAGCTACCGTTGAGGTAATGGCTCCTTCCAAACTTTTAGTTTGCATTTAGGACCTTATGTGTGAATTTGTGGAAAATAAATTTGATGTGTTTGAGGTGTAGATTTGTGGAAAATGAATTTAAGGTGTTTATGGGAAAAAATTTGGAGATTTAAATTGATGAGTTATGGTTAAAAATTTAGAGATTTAAATTGGTGATTTATGGTTGAAAATTTAGAAATTTAAATTGGTGATTTATGGTTGAAAATTTGGAGATTTAAATTGGTGATTTATGGTTAAAAATTTAGAGATTTAAATTGGTGGTTTATGTTTGGAAATCTTGAGTTTTGAATTAATGTTGATTATTTGGTTATAAAAGTTTGGTGTGTGAAAAAGATATAATTTTGGAAATTTTGTTGCGGTTGGATACATTTTAGCTGTGAACAAATTGTTATAAATATTTATGTTTATGTAGTTAGCTCATTGAGTCTCGAAAATGAATCGAGACCGTTGGCACCGAGTTAGCGATGAGGAGAACTCTGAGATATTAATGTTGTTGTGGTGATTCATGTTTGGTGTGATTGATGTGTTCATAATTAATATTATGAATTTTGAGATGTATTTTATGTGTAGATTGGAGGAAAATGAATTTAATGTGTTTAAGATGTGGGTTGTGGTGATTCAAGTTTGGTGTGGTTTATGTGTTCATAATTAATATTATGAATTTTTGAGATGTGATTTATGTGTGGATTATGGTTGAAAATTTTGGAGATTAAATTTGGTGGTTTATGTATTTTGGAGATTAAATTTGGTGATTTATGGTTGAAAATTTTGGAGATTAAATTTGGTGGTTTATGTTTGAAAATGTGGAGTTGTGAATACGGGTGATTTATGATTAAATTTGGTGTGAAATTTTGGAATTTGAATTGATTGAATTTGTTGTGTTTGAGATGTGGATGTGTGGTGAATGTGCGATTGATGTATCCATAATTGAGGGCGTATGCGTTATGAATTTTATGGATGAATATATGTTTGAGTATGCTCTGTGAAAAGATTGAAAAATCATTAGTGTTAAATGAGTATTAAAAAATGGGAATCTTTTAATAGCTGCATTTACTTAATGGTTGCGGTGAAAAGAGTCAGAGTATGCTCATGCATTTCATAGTACATGGTGACCGCGATGGGCCATAGTGATAGTGGTAACCGTGATGGGACACGAGATGATGCCATGTGAATAGTTGGTTCATCTTATCCTTGCGGGGATTTTCGCGTCGTGCTGGTCTGTGAGAGATTACACTCTTGTAAGTCGTGATGATCTGTGAACGATTGCACGCATAGAAAATTGTGTTGGTCTGTGAGAGGTTGTACGATAGTAAATTGTGCTGATCCGTGAGAGATTGCTCCTTCATAATTAGTACTGGTCTGTGAGAGGTTGTACAATTATGATTTACGCCATTCGAGGAGGGTTTTGGTTTGGAATTCCGGAATCATGTGCATTGGCATATACGCATTACATTAGGGTGCTTGGCATGCGAGTCATGTGTGATATATTGTGATGGTTGTATATACATACTCGGTTGTTGTTTGTAATTGTGCCGTATTTGATGAGTGTGATTGATTGATTTTGTGTGGTAAATGTTGAATGATTGCGAAACGTTTTCGAAACTAAAATCTGCAAATTTTAGCAGTTGTATTCGACTACAAGCAGTGTGTAGTCGAATACAGATATTCAATTTTGCTACTGACTTGTGAAATAGCACTGTATTCGAATACAAGGATGCTGTATTCGAATACAACAGTGCAGTTTTGTCCAAAACTTCATCTTGCAACTTTGATTATGCATGTTTGGCATATGAAAACCCTTTTTAGATGTATGCTAAGTTGAAAGGTTATTTTGTGCATTTAAAATTTAAATGATATGTGATGTTTGTTAATTTCGGTTGGTGACCTTTACAATTATTGTGGAAATCTGGGCTTTTCCCTCATATGAGAATCAGGATCGTCCTACCAGTTAGTACTCTGGAGATGGGAACGGAGTTAGACTTACCTGACCACTGTTGTGTCAGAAGGATTTTTGCGGGGCGTGTGGAGATCACTCGGGTTATTGTTTTTTTGTAGCGTGATCAGATTAGATGGCTGTATAGGGGCTAGATGTCTATCTGTTGTGGTTGTATTTATTTCATTCTGGAAGACTGTACCTATACCATATATTGTCAGCTTGACTTTTATTTTGATGGGTCCTTGTACCACTTTTTGATGTGACGTGGGGAAGTTAAAATTCTTGGGGCAGTGCTTTTGTACAAGTTTCTGCCGAGAATACCCTAGGGGTATGAGCTACGTTGGATAGGTCTCACAGCCCCGATGTTTTTTTCTGGTTTAAATACTTTGGATTTTCATTTCAAAACCATTTCTGCTGTTTGTAATTATTGTTGACTTTTGTCGTTGTGATACGACTTAAATATTTTATCCAAAGGTATTTCTCTCTTTATTGTGAATTTGAATTTGTTTGTTTTATAAAAAAAATCGGGCTGTTACAATAGTCATGGTGGACATGATCGTAGCAACCACACTGTGTGCAAATGATATGCAATCCTTCATATTGCACCATTGGCACCCACTCTACCAACAACCGGTGGGGTAAGATCAATCCCTACACACATGCGCGCAAACCTCCCTTTATCTACTTGCAAAGTGTGGAGATTGAAGGTCAAACACAAGAAAAGGGTTTAATTGTGTTTGACTAAGTTGGTAACTTTTTCATTATTTGATTAAACTGGTTCAGACTTAATGATTTACTTGGAGTAGAAGCAATAACAAAACTAAGGAGTGCAGGAATAAAGTGACACAAGTAATTTATCCTGGTTCACCACTAACTTGGCTACATCCAGTTCCTTCACTTAGAAGGATTTAATCTACTAAACTAAACTAGTGTAAAACTAACTTTAATATAACATAATATAAGAAAATATAATAGCTAGTGTAAAACTAAACTACTTTGAAGTGATCACAACATCAGTCAGGTATAAAGGTAAGGTTTAGGTTTTTCTTGATGAAGTCAAACCTATCTTCAGGTACTGGTTTGGTGAATATGTCGGGCCATTGGTGTTCAGTGTCTACAAATTGAATGTTTAGTACCCCTTTTTGAACAAAGTCCCTAATGAAGTGGTGTTTGATCTCTATGTGTAAGATAGGGTTTTTGGCTAGACAAATGGCAGAAGTGTTATGGCAAGAGATGGGAATGTTGGATTCTAGAATGTTGTAGTCTTCCAATTGATGTTTCATCCAAAGTAGTTGAGAACTGCAGCCAGCTGCTGAAATGTACTCAGCCTCTGCTGTTGACATTGCAATGGTGTTTTGTCTCTTACTTGATCAAGATATTAAGTTTTCACCTAAAAATGTGCAGTTGCCACTGGTGCTCTTTCTTTCAAGTTTATCTCCAGCATAATCAGAATCACAGTATCCACTAAGTTTGTACTTAGGAGATTTCTTGGAGAACAAGGTAAGGTTGGTAGTGCCTTTTTGGTATCTAAGGATTCTCTTAACAACAGTTAAATGTGATTCCCTAGGGTCAGCTTGAAATCTTGCACAAACACATACACTAAACATGATGTCAGGTCTGGAAGCGGTAAGGTAAAGTAGGGATCCTATCGTTCCTCTATAGATTTTTTTTTTTTGCTTGAATCATCTTTTTCAAGTGAACAAGTAGGGTGCATTGGTAGAGCCATAGGTTTGCAATCACTGATCTTAAACTTCCTAAGAAGCTCTTTTGTATATTTGGTTTGATGAATGTATATACCTTTTTGACTTTGCTGAATTTGTATCCCTAAGAGGAACTTAAGTTCTCCCATCATACTCAATTGAAATTCAAGCAGCATCAATTTAGAAAATTCTTGGCAAAGAGTGCCATTAGTAGATCCAAAAATAATGTCATCAACATAAATTTGAATAATAAGAATGTTATCTCCTATTGATTTTCTAAAAAGTGTATTATCTACTTGTCCTCTTTCAAAGTTATTTTTAAGCAAGAAATTATTAAGTCTATCATACCACGACCTAGGTGCTTGTTTTAGACCAAACAAGGATTTCCTAAGTTTAAAAACATGATTTGGAAATTCATAAATTTCAAAACCTGGGGGTTGTTTAACATACACTTCTTCACTTATATAAACATTTAAAAAAGCACTTTTAACATCCATTTGAAATAATGTAATGTTATTATTTGCAACAAAAGAAAGTAGGATACGAATAGCTTCTAACCTGGCCACTGGAGCAAATATCTCAGTGTAATCAATGCCCTTTCGCTGACTGTAGCCTTGTGTGATAAGTTTTGCCTTGTTTCTGACCACTTCACTGGTTCTGAAAACCCACTTGGTTCCAATAATGTTCTTCTTTGGTCTAGGTACTAGATCCCAAACATCATTCCTCTTAAATTCTTGAGAACCTGCAAAATACTTATCTAGCTTTGATTTTTCTGATCAAGCTTCTTGTTATCACAGTAAACATAATATCAAACAATAATTAAATTTAAAGAAAGATATTACCTATATGTTAACAATTTCAGTTTCACTATGAAAACCCTCTTAGTTGTTCTTTTCTGGTTTTCAGATTCTGAGTTTGTATATTCTCTGATTAGAGAGTCTGGATGAAGGAATTTGAATTCCCATCCAGGTTTGTAGTCTTTATGAATTGGATTGGAGTGTTCAAAGAAGTCTCATGATTCTGACTTTTAATCTGCCACTTCTGTTTCTGCTGATATATCGGGTTTCTCTGATGGTAATTCTGATTCTTATGGTAGTTCCAGTTCTGTTGATATGTGTGATATCTCTGATATTTCTGATTCATCATTTGGTTCTGGTTCTGATAGGTATTGTGTTGACCAATCCTTCTTCCACTAGAGTCAGTTGGCTTATGTTTGTTAAGTCTTGGTACATAGAACTTTTTGCCTTCATATATTGCAAGCATCCATTGACCAGGCACCATGACTGGTGTTTCAATTTGATTGCTTAGAACATCTGCAACATAAACAATTTTATGTTTTGGTACCCAACTTTGGTTGGGTCCTGGTTTGTTAGATCTTAAAGATTTCTTGTCTTTCCATGTGGTTAGCATAGGACAAGATATTTTATTGTGACCTTTCTTATAGCAAATAATACATAAATCATCAGAGCGAATAAACTTAGATTCAATTACTTTTTCTTGAAATCCTATTCCTCTTTTACCATTCCTACTAACCCCATAAATCATAGATGCATACTTGCTTCTTTCCATACCATTATCAATAAAATCTTGAAATACTTCTTCATGCTTATCAGAGTTACATGTGGTATTTTCAATTGATGTTGAACTATAATTACTTTTCAGAGTTAGATTTTCAGCCTTATGTTCAGCAATATCATTTTTCAGATTTGCATTCTCTATTTTAAGTTCAGTAATATCAGTATTCATATTTGTATTTTCTGTTTTAAATTCAGTACTTTCATTCTTTAAAACATTAATATTTTCAATTAGATTTGTATTTTCTTTCCTAAGTGTTTTTAGTTTTAAAGACAATTTGTGATTAATATTTAAAAAATCATTTATAGCAGTAATTAAATCAGATCGAGTAAATTCAGAAAATACCTCACTTTCTTCATCTGTTGATTCACCTTCAGAGTCAGAATCTGTGTTGGATCTAGAGGTAGAGTTGGTATGAGCCATCATACCCAAATCTACTTGTTCATCGTAAGAGGATTCCTCAGATATATCCCATGTAGCTATCATACTCTTCTTCTTGGGTCTGGAATATTTCCTTTGGTGTTTCTCTTTCTCCATATTTGGACATTCTGACTTGATATGTCCAGGTTCATTGCATCCATAGCAGATGATGCTTTTCTTGTCATATTTATCATCATTTCCTTTGTTGGATTGCTTGGAATATCTTTCGGGAAATTTCTTCTTTCTGTTGTGCCACATCTTCTGAACTTTTCTGCATATAAACTCCAGTTCCTCTTTCTCTAAGTCTTCATTCTGATCATCTGAATCATCATCCTCTGATTCTGCTATTGCCTTCAAAACTTTCTTCTGCTTGGATTTCAAAGCCACGGTTGATTGCTTCTTCTTGGGCTCATCCTCTACAAGCTCAATTTCATGTGATCTGAGAGAGCTGATTAATTCTTCCAGCTTAAGAGTATTCAGATCCTTTGCTTCTTGAATGGCAGTGATCTTAGGTCTCCACTTGCTTGTCAGACTCCTAAGAATTTTCTTCACATGATCAGCAGTAGTATAACTCTTCTCAAGTACCTTTAATCATGAGACCAGGGTCTAGAATCTGAAAAACATTGTTTCAATATCTTCATCTTCTTCCATCTTGAACAACTCATACTTTTTGACTAGGAAGTTGGCCTTTGCTTCTTGAACTTGCTTGCTTCCTTCATAGGTTAGAATCAGACTATCATAAATACTTTTTGCTGTCTCTTTGTTGGTGCACTTGTCAAACTCCTTGAAGGTGATTGCATTTATCATGAATGTTCTGGACTTATGATGCATCTTGTACATCTTCTTTTGATCAGCATTCATCTCCTTTCTTGGAATTTCAATACCATCAGTATTCTTCGGAGCAATATAACCATCTTCCACCAAGTCCCAAAGTTCAGGATCTTGTGAAATATAGAAACTTCTCAGCCTGTCTTTCCAATACTCAAAACGTTCTCCATCAAACAGAGGTGGTCTGTTGATATTTCCTCCAATAGCTTCTTCACTGAATCCAGACATATTGAACCCTTGGATCTTTTCTCAAACACTGTAAAGTGCTCAGCCTTGAGACCGAGCTCTGATGCCAATTGAAGGTGCGAACACGAGAAGGGGGGTTGAATTGTGTTTGCACAAAGTTGATACCTTTTTGATAATTTATAAATAATTAAAAATTAGTTTGGTTTTGGTGACTTACTTAGAGTAGAAGCAATCGAATTTAGAGGCAGCAAGCAATGAAAGCATAAATAATTTGACGCGTAGAATTATCCTGGTTCACCACTAACTTGGCTACATCCAGTCCCCTCATTCAAAAGGCTTTAATCCACTAATTCAAAAACCTTGAATTACAAAGCACCTGACCCTCCAAGCCAGTCTTCCCAAACAGCCTGACAACCTCAGACTTTTGAGGAACTAACCACCTTGACCCTACAAGCCAAGTCTTCTCCTAACAACATGACGACCCCAGATTGAAGAAGGAACTAAACCACTATCGGGTTGGATACAAGAGATTGAAACTTGAGTAGTTGCTTCTAACAAAGCTGATAATAACAATAACTCTCACACTTTAAGAAAAGAACACTCAAAAGATATTTCTAACTTGAACAAATGTTTCTCTCTTTGAACTCTAAGATGAATTGAGAACTTTGAGCTAGAGTTACTCTTTTCTGCTTTTCGATGCTTTTCTCCTTCAGCCTTGAGTGTCTATTTATAGTGAAAATTTGGGCTTCAATTTAGTCCTTATTTAATTCTGAATTGTATCTTGTTTAGATTGAGTTTGTAAATTCTTCAAATTGATTTTGTTCTTATTTTGTGTAGATTGACTTTGTAAATTCTTCATATCAAATATTCTTCAAATCTTCATTAAATGTTGATAAAATATTCTTCAAATCTTCGTTAAAATGTTGATCAAATATTCTTCAAATCTTCATTAAATGTAGATCAAATATTCTTCAAATCTTCATTAAATGTTGATCAAATATTCTTCAAATCTTCATTAAATGTTAATCAAATCTTCACTAAATCTTCTTCAAATATTCTTCAAATCTTAATCAAATCTTCTTCAAATATTCTTCAAATCTTCTTCAAATATTCTTCAAAACTTCTTCAAATCTTGACCATATTTTCTTTTCAACTTGGTCAAAGATTTTCTCCAATTATAAATTTGAATCAAATCTTATTTTAGATTTTCTTCAATTATAATTTGGAATCAAATCTTATTTTAGATTTTCTTCAAAAACATGAATCTTATTTCATACTCTTTGAAGTCAAATATATTATTCTCATAAAATACTTTTGTTAACATCAAAACTCTAAATGTAAAACCAACTTGGTTCCAACACAGTCTTCCCAAACAGCCTAACAACCCCATATTTTTTAGGAACACACACACACCTTGACTCTACCAGCCAAGTCTTCTCCACACAATTAGACAAATTGTTGAAGGCACATTAACACCACTATTGGGTTTGAATACAAAGGTTTGGAACTTGAGTAGGTTCTTCTAATAAGTTGATTATAACAATGACTACACTCTAAGAAAAACACTTAGAAAATATTTCTCATTCGAACAAGTGTTTCTCTCTTTGAAGTGTAAGATGAATTTGGAATTTTGAGCTTTAATTCTTCTACTCTTTTAAGATTTTTTGATGATCTTCTTCTTCTTCTTCTTCAGCCTTGAGTATCTATTTATAGATAAAATTATGGCTTCCATTTAGTCTTTGTTTAATTCTGAATTGTATCTTCATTCCTAGCTTGGTCAACAACGATCTTATTCAAAAATAACTCTGAACAAAATGCTTTTTGATAATATGTTCTTTAGCCAATTATTTATTTCTGAATCCAATTTGAGCAGTTCTTCTAGATTGATTTTATTCGTTTGTTGTTAAGATTGAGTTTGTAAATTTTTCATATTGATTCTATTCGTATTTTGTTCAGATTGATTATGTTCGTATTTTGTTCATATTGAGTTTGTAAATTTTTTCAGATTGATATTGTTCATATTTTTGTTAATAATAAATGTATCTTCTTGTGAGTGATTCTTCTTGTAAACAATTCTTGATCATATCTTCTTGTAAATAATTCATATCTTCTTGTGATAAATCTTGATCAAATTTTCTAGTAAATAATTAATATCTTCTTGTAGATAAATCTTGATTAAATCTTCTTGTAAATAATTCATATATTCTTGTAGATAAATCTTGATCAAATCGTCTTGTAAATAACTCATATCTTTTTGTGATAAATATTGATCAAATCTTCTTGCAAATAATTCATATCTTCTTGTTGATAAGATCTTGATCATATCTTCTTTTCAACTTGGTCAAAGATTTTCTTTAATTATAAATCTGAATCAAATCTTATTTTAGATTTTCTTCAAAAACGTTGAATCTTCTTTCATATTATGTGAAGTCAAAATATATTGTTCTTATAAAATACTTTTGTTAACATCAAAACTCTAAGTATAAAACCAACGTGGTTCCAAAAGAGATCAATTTTGATAGAGGTACCAATCATCGATGCTATAGCCCAAATAATATTCTCATCATAATAAACAAGATTTACGCTAAGAATTTTAACCCAAACCAAAGTCTTATGGATCGTAGCTATCAACGCGTTGAAAGTGGACATCTATTTTTTAACCACTATGTAGTGATCGTAAATCATCCAAGGACCACCACTGAAAAAAGAATTTTCAATATTCATTAAATCTAGTCCTCCACACATGTCTCACTCACTTTCAAATTTATTTTTCATAATATTGAAACCTAACTTTTTACCGGGGAGTTTGACGATCAAAGCATCTTGCCATGGTATAGAGACCATATCCATAATTTTAGAATGAACATGAAGCATGGGCGATAGTCTACCTTCGATCAACTTCATAATTTTTCCTTTTTAGGCCAATTATCTTTTAAAAAGTACACAAAGTACCCATTTTTTCTTTAATTTTGCAGTTGAAAAACCCTGTTGTTGCTTGTGAAATGATATATTGAAGAAAAAATGGTAACTTTGTACACTTTTTAAAGCAAAATTGACCCAAAAAAAAAAAGATAAATGATTAAATTGTTACAAGTAAATAAGACTATAATGTATAATGTGATACGATATTTTAAGAAAAATCAAGCTATGAGTACGTTAATGAAAAACATGAAGATTTTTATATAATGTAACTATGAGAGTTAAATTGTTCAATTTACAATGCAAAATTACAATAAAAGTTCAAAAAGTAAAAAATTGGTTCAATTACAACAACAAATAAACTCAAATACACAAATAATATTATATTAATATATAAAAAAATTATCGATTTCACTCGTAATAAAATAATAAATAAAAAAATATAATACTATGAGTACGGTACGAATACCTATACCAGTGAAATATCCGTCATATAAAGTACTTCATACCATGCTTCGTAGAAATAAGATAAAGGACCTCAGGAATATTTTTGTTAAAAATTTAATATTAAATGATTTTGCTTTGCAAGCAAACAAGCGGAAGCATAACACTTGAGTGGAACTCAAAGAAAAATGAATAATTATCTTTTGCAAATTTACTTACACTAAGCAAGTTTTTAGTGATAAGACGAACATACAAGAAGTTATTGAGAACTAGGTTAACTTTAGGATTAAGAGGTGATGCAGAGGAGGTAGAGCTAGAGGGTGCTACAGAAAAACTTTGGCTATGAAAATTAGAGCCATCAATTAAATTTTAAAATTTAAGGACTTTCTTAAAAAATCTGATATTATTAGATTTTCTATTCAAATAATTTTTTAAATCCTTCATTTATTATTTTATTTTTTTTTTTTGAGTATAAGTGAGAGGTTCATAAATCCAATGTTTTATTAATTGACAATTTCTTTTAAAAAACTTTTGAAATTTATTTTTCTCAAAAAAATATAAAACCTTTTTTTTTCTTGAAAAAATTTTGCGAAAAAAATCAAAACTTTTTTTCTTGAAAAAAATTGATTTTTTCCC
>JBBPBQ010000001.1:14859222-14885875 GCA_037974755.1 Cicer yamashitae
ATCAATTTTTATCAAAAAATTTATTTCTCAGAAAAAATTAATTTTTTTTTGTCCATTTAAAAAAAAAAAGATAAATTTTAAAAAATGGACTCATAATCACTTAGCTCACAAAATTTTATGATCTTTTTATTTTTTTTAGTCTTTTTAGCTATGAAAAATTTTGCAAAAAAAACCAAAAAGTTTTCTTAAAAAATTATCGAATTCTTTTTTCTAAAAGAAAATCGATTTTTTTCTCGAATCAAAAAAATTATAAATATTTATAAATCAATTTTTGTCGAAAAATTTATTTTTCAGAAATTTTTTTATTTATTTTTGTCAATTTAAAAATACAAATCAAAAGATAAATTTTAAAAAATGGACTCACAAACCTCACTTACTTCACAAAATTTTATGATCTTTTTATTTTTTTAGTTTTTTTTTTATAGTTTTTTTTAGCTATAAAATTTTTTGACCCTCCCTATAAACAATAATTAGAGAGTTTGTAAAATTGACACTTATAATGAAGGAGCTTTATTGAGACCATGGAGTTGTGAGGTTACTAAACTGGGAAGGATCATCCTGTAGTTGCGTATGGACAATATCCTTTTCGAGACTTTATAAGATCCTTTATCGAAGGGAACAATGGAGCTCGGAGGGAAATGTTGAAAAACTCAGCATGGAAGAAACATTATAAGATATAATAAAAAAATCTAATGGTAAATAAAACTTGTGTACAATGTGGTACCTAATACCACGGTGTACGGTAGACAAAGTTTGTATTTAATACTCGTGCACATTAGAATTAGTCATAAAATAAATATTATTTATATTTTATTTAAATAGATCGTTTCTTTTAGAGTAAGAGATGTTTTTGAAAATGTTTATTAAAAAAATAAAAGTTTCTTTCAACTAAAAATCAATTACAAATACAAAATAATAGAATTGTCTAAATATTCGTTTTCAACTTCCAACACATTTATGATTAAGATAAAAATCGAATTGTGATTAAAAGCGTGAAATATAGGTTGTAAATAATTTTCTTAATTTTTCAACGGATCAAAAATCACACAAATTGGAGTTTTGGAATTTAAAATATGTCCAAAACAAAACAAAAATGTCATTTTCAATAAAATCATAATTTTAACAAGTCCAATTTTGTTATTCTTTCTACACATTGAACTTAATTATTTTTGTGAAGGTGTGCGTCTCATGCTTTCATCACCATTGTAAAACTAAATTCTCATTCATACTC
Source organism: Cicer yamashitae (assembly GCA_037974755.1). Taxonomy (NCBI): domain Eukaryota; kingdom Viridiplantae; phylum Streptophyta; class Magnoliopsida; order Fabales; family Fabaceae; genus Cicer; species Cicer yamashitae. Next base: position 14,860,454 of record JBBPBQ010000001.1, read on the forward strand.
ATCTTCTGGAGTAGTTTAAAAATTTGTGTCGGTATTTTCTTATCTTCAATTTCAAAAATCAATTTAAAATTTCAAAACACACTGGTTTAATATTTCAATGCACTCAATCGGGTCGCTAAGACAAAGTGGCATAAACTCACACGGAACTCATATTCTATTTATTTGGGTAGAATTGAGCATGTTTAGAGTAAGAGATGACAATTCAATCTAATTATCCACCATCTTTTTCAATATCTAATTATAAATTCATTCAATTCATCCATTTAATATCAGGATGGTCAATAATCCATCAAACTTAATTTAAAAATCCAATTGATCATATTTTTTTAAATGAAACCCAAGATCAACTTTTTAAGTTTTTTAAAATGAATTATTTATTATTAAGTTTTATTTTGCTATCAATTGATCACATTTATGTTTTAATACTACTAAAAAAGAATTATTCTATAAAAATAGATAAATAAATAAATAAAATTTGAATATTAAATATTTTATTAAACAGAAAATTTAAATATGTCACCACCAATAACCACCGCTCATTGCCACATTTCATAACCTACCTCCAGCCAGCTTCGCCACCGTGGCCATTGCCTCCATTGGTGCCGCCACCACCGTACTTAGTGAACTTATTAGTTAATGAACAATATACAATATTAATTAGTAAATAATTTAATTATAATTTTTAAATAATATAATAGTTGAAATAATATATTTGCATTTTTTTATCAATGATAAAAATGAAATAATTTTATGGATGGTTGGATATTCATCAATTAAAAAATTGAATGGATGGATTGAATTGTATTTTAGTTTTTAGTGATTGTAAATGAAATAATGAATTATTTTTATCCATCTATAAATCCATACAAAATTGATCCGATTATCCATTTTATCCATTTTGTACACGAGTATGCTTTGTACTTGCGCGTCGTAATATTTTTTAGTAAAACCTAACCATATTGGTAAATAAAACCAATTTCAAATATTAGATTTTGAACCATATCTAATATCTAAATTACCCTAGACAACCAGGTTGGCTTGTGACTAACCAAATATGAAAACTTTGAACTGATTTTTCAATACTAAGTTTCAAAAACTGGTATTTTCCAAAACAGTTAAAAAAGGGGATCTGAACTACAAAATCCAGTTTCAAGCTTCAAAAACCAATTTATAAAGAGTCAATTTGATACGGATAATAAAAAAAATGATTTTGACATTTAATAATTTTAGTGGAAAGAGAAAAGTCCAACAATACCTAAGCTATAGCTCAACAAACTATAAAATAAAATAAAAAATGAAAAGCCTGTTGTGTTGTACTACAGCTGTTTCAAGTAGAATTGCAAGATATATATATATATATATTTTTAAAGTAAAATTGCAAGATAACTTCCCTTGTAGGAATTAGGTTACAGTGATGAGACCACCAGATACACTAACAAGAATGATGGAGACAGTCTGAGCCATATTGTTCCAATTTAAGTTCCTTATATATCAAAACCTATACAAGAAAAAAAAAAAAAAAACAGAAGCATTCCCCAATATCTATGGGCACAATCATCTGCAGTATTGCCGAAAGTTGGATCAAGGGACTCCTTCACAATCACAACCTATGATTAAAATAAATTCAAATGCAATATTAAGAAATAATCAAGAAAGACTATTTGTTCTTCATACTATCTTGTGATAAGCATAAAAGTTAAACCCCAATGCCCCATCAGCAGAACTTTTATTAAGTATAAGAAATTATCATTGTTATTGTAGTATTTTGAAAGGAAGAAACATGGGGCTTCTCCCAGTCAAAAACAATTCAGATTTAAGTGGTATTATGTCACCAACAACCAACTTTCAGCATATTCAAATGTCTATTTGTCCAGTCGGCCTAGCTAGGTTACTCTTGTGAGCAGAAACAGTGGGCTTATGAACATTAGATCAAAAGATACATATATATTATAAGAGTATCCTTAATGGTGGAAGCTTAATAACCCATTAAGAAATTGTACCAAATAAGTACTCCACTATGGCCTAATTCCCAATGGTACCTAACCCACACAAGTACTCTTTCTTTTGTTTATTGGGGGATCAATGTGTCGGGTTTAACATCAAAGAGCCCAGGGTTGGGGTCCTAACATAATTTAATAAATTAGTGAATTATTGATGAAATATAATAATGTGGAATTATTGGTCTGGTCCATTTAATAAATTTATTGAACATGTTGGGTAGAAAGGATGAGATACTTATTAGGCACCTAAGTTGAAAAAGTAAAATAAGTAATGTGTACAAGTAAAACCTATTTAATAACTCCTATATATGAGCAGAGCTGCAGAAGCAATGGGCTGCTTCATTCAATAGTTTCTAATAATTTGAACGTCCTCCTCATACAAACAAGAATGTGGGTACATGTTGTTAGGACTCTGGATTTGGGCCTAAGTCTAATAACTAAGCTGAATACAAAAAGTTAGTTATTGACATGACATTAGAGCCGACTCAATTTTGTTAGTGAGTGGGGATATGAGGGCAGCAAGGGGAGTGAGGGAATCATTGAGGATTATTGTTGATTGTTAGTTAGGAGAGTATTCTCTCTGGTAGAAGCTTTGCTCTGGTTTATTTCATTTTCCCTTGTAGAGCCTTTGAGCTCCATTTTCAGTAAATAATACACATCTAATCTGTTGCCCACTCCATATTATTGGTTTCCCATTTAAGAGACTGATCCATTAACAGAAGCATGAAAAAAAAGTGGTAAAAGTCTTTTTGGGCTTACCTGGAAAATGGATAAGTAGCAGAAACCATATGTTAGACCTTACACAACCTTAATCCCTCACAACCATGTTCAAACATTAACTGAACTAAATTTCTTAGTATGAGCCCGCCCAATGCAAGCAAAAAAATGATAAAATGAGCAATTAAAAGAAAGAAAAGCTCTGGTTCTGTCAAAAGTAAAAGGGATCCAACACAGATGCACTATGACTTACATAAAAGTGTACAAAACAAGGCAAATATCATACTTGCAACGTATAAGGATACTGCAAATATTAGAACAGCCACATAACTTGAATAGGTAGGCACAAAAAGTTGCTCGTGTACAGCCACATAACTTGAATAAGATTTACACACCTCTGGTCCCCTAACAATCCAAGAACCTGATATATTATCATAAAATTTCTGTTTTTTTTACACTCTCTTATTCTGTCTGTTCCTCCTTGATATATTTATCATATACTGCCCAGTTATGAGTCACCAGCAGTTAAAAATGCAGTGTTATCAGTTTCAGTTGATACCTAAATCAGGTTGACAGCATAACATTTTTCAGCTCTATTTTATCAATGGATAATGCGTGAATAAATCTCCAATTTACAAGTTTCTTCTACTTGAAATATCTGAATAATCTGAATAGAATGTTATTAAAAGATACAAATGCTTTTATCTCCTGCTAGATTTACTTTAAAATTTACTGGTATTGACTGAAATTATATTGCCAAAAAGCATAATATTTAGGTATAAGTAGTATGCCCTAGTTTGAGTTTTACTTCTAAAGAGAATTAAGTATTTAGTTCCTAGCATAGATAAAAGCTAGCTATATATGAAAAAGTAAAACGAAGGAGCTTATGAAAAAATTGAAGTCCAACTACCAATTTTAACTTATGCAAGAAGGTATTAGTTAGAAAAACGCATAGTCAAATGTAAGATCATGTCAACATTTCTATTTCTATAAGTACAAGTTGCAAAGTTTATCCAATCCAACAGAAGAAATTAAGCACAATAATGTACTATACCTATCACATTAGAAACATTTCAATGCAAGATAACATACTCTGTGAGTTAGTTTCTTCTATCTTAAGGGAACTTCTCAAGCGAGTTAAGCATTTAGCTCCTAATGAAAAAGCTCTTCATAAGTTTAAAGCTGCTTATGAGTTATGAACAAGTTAGATAAGACTCTAAGAGATCTTTTGATAAAGTTGAAGTGCAAAAGAGAATTTCATTTTATACAAAAAGTAATCAGCTTCAGTTCAAAAAACCTAAAGACATTATTATAAGAACATTTCAGCATTTCTTTTCTAAAAGTACTTGTTTAAAAGTTTATCCAATCTTACAACAGAAACAAAGCAAATGTGTACATTAACATAAAAATAATAATGATAATAATATCATATGGTGTTGTCTAGAATAATATCACAAACCTTTCAATGCAAGACACATTCTAGTTGTGAACCATCCCGACCCATTCCGGAGGTGGCCAGAACAACTTGGAATAACTCGGAAAATCAGACAAAGGTGAGATCCGACGTTGATCCAAGTGAAAAATACTCATCTCAACCTCCGCATCATGCTTTAGATGAACATCATCCCAATACACAATACAATTCCCATTACCAACACACAAATCAGAAGCAGAAGCAGAAAAAGCACAACCATCCCCCAAAAACAAAACCCTATCCCCCAAATCAGTGACCTCCACCCACTTTTTGTCCTTCTCATGAAGCCTAAACACATCAAATCTGACAGCTCTCTCCATTTCAACCTCATAATAAAATTCACTATACCATCAAATACAAAATTATCAATATACTCCGAAAACCTATCCTCCCAATCAGAAGAGAAATACTTATCAACTAGCAACAATTCACCATCACTCTCCACGAAGTATTTAAATTCACTACCAAACACAGCCTCCGCCACCAAATCCAAACTTAAATCCGATCCGACGGCGACAGTCCGGCCGGTAGAATCAACGGCAATAGACCGGCCATTGAAAATACAGACATCGGTGAAAGGCGCCGGCGTTTCGGGAATAATCTTCCAGCGCTCGTCTCCGCATCGGAAAACAGCGAGTTTACTGGAAAAATTAATAGCGAGGACAACGGGAGAAGGAAGTTTGAGTTTGCCGTTGTGACACGTGTAATGATAGAGAATGAGTTTTTCGTCGTGGACTGTGTTTGGATTGGGAGAATGGGAAATGAAGTTACCGATGACGAATTCGTGTCCAAGATGGGTGACGTTGAGTTGGTTGAAGTCGATCACGTGAGGGGAATGAAGAGGGAAAGACGCGTAACGTGAGAAAGGGTGCCAGAGGTAAGTTTGGTGACGTGAGTTAGGACCGATTTTGACTATCCAAGGGTTTTGTAGGGTTTGAGGATGATCTGGAATTGGGGGTGGGGTGATGAGAAGGAGTGTTCGTCTGGAGAGAGGATAAGTGTCAAAATACTTGGTGTTGGTTTTGGTGTAGGAATAGTCCTTCATGGAGTGTACTGGGAATGGTAATTGGAAAGGGAGGTAGAGATGAATGTTGTTTGAGATGGAAGAGCGCCACGTAGAACATACGGATCGGAAACGAATGATATATAATTCGCTTTGGAGGAAGTCGCAGATAAGTTGGAGGAGTTCTCTAGGGAGTTCAGACCAATCTGCCATTAATGGATGGATGGAGTGATGCTCATTCTTTTTCTCTGGTAACAAGGAAATGAACACTAAGCACAAGGAAATGTCTTGGTTCGATGGATTTGGATTTTGGTTCACATATTATTATTATACATAGGATTAAAAAACTTTTTTAATTTTGTTACACACACCCTCTCTTTTGTTAGTTATACCATAATCTTTCTTAAATCGACTACATTTACCTTAATTGAGTTAATTACGTATTTTCATTACGTACTACAAAATTTTTAAATATATTTGAACTTAGTTTACATACATGTATATGAACTTAGTTTACCTAGATTTACGTTTTTTGAGTTTAGGTATGTATTTCTTCTACTCAATACAAAATTTTACATGTATTGAAACTCAAATTAAGTATACTTACATAAACTTAGTTATATACATTTATATGAAATGAGTTCAAGTACGCATTTCCCCTACTCATTATAAAATTTTATATGTACTTGAACTCAGTTTACGTACATATACATGACTTGAATTTATGTACATTTACGTGGACACAAAATACATAAAGGTACGTGATTTAAGTTTGTGTACAATATATAATTTACCACATACGTGAACTTATATAACATAAAATTATCATATTTAAAAAAAAAATACGAACTTAACATATCAGTAAGCATACCTTGTTGGTGGCTTTAAACATAATAAGAAGATGATAGTTATGAGGTGTAAGTTATGAGTAAGGGGTGTGATGTAAGTTATGAGATTGTCATCTTCTCAAGGACAATGTTTCGATGAAATTTTGTCATCTCATAGACAATTTGTGAGTAATTATAATTATGCATAAACTAGTCCACAAATTATTTCTTCAGAGGGCAGGAGCAGTTTGTCAATAATAACAACAATTTGCAACTGTTCATTTAGGGACATACCTTCAGAGATGATCTCATGAGCTATTTTTTGGATTTCATTGGAGTGTGCTTCCACTGATCTTTCATCTGTCATCTGTCATATGATATTTGAGGTAGCAACTAACAACATACTTTTTGGCTCCAGCTTCCTCAGTATCATATTTCTTCTTTAGAGCATCCTAAACTTGATTAACAGTTTTGCTATTACATAAGTAATCATTATGTTTCCATTGGGTTAATTCAGCAGCTTTCTTATCTTTTTCTGTTTGTTCACCTGTTTCTGGAACAACAAGAATGTCATCCTTTAGAACGTTGGCAACCTTTTTCATGTTTAAGAAAAATAACATCTTTTTTTGCCATCATTTGAAGTGAAATCCCTCAAATCGAAACAGTTTGTTGAAATCAGAAGCAGAAGAACCTGTCCTAGTAATTTCGTCGGTAGACATGGCAGAAGGAACATCTTAAAATTGTTATTTTTGAGTTTCAAAAACTGTTTGAAAATTAATTTATGCCACCGAAGATATTACTAGGTTGAGTCGCAGACTAGATCACTATCTTAAAGACGTTTCGTGGCACTGCCCAAATTGTGCAAGGTAGACTATCAACCACGAAGTCCCCAGGATTAAATAACCCAGACATACTGTATCGGAGTTCCACCGTACCGTAGAAAACCGTTATAGAATTACACCATCAATATGGCAATCAAAATACGGCCACTCGTAATATGGTACTATGACCACTCGAAAGAAAGTGAAGAAGAAATAAAGAAAGGGAAAAGCAAAGAAAAGCCTCATATTTCAAAGAACTTTTGGTGTGCTTTTCCAACTGCGGAGAGTCCTCTATTTATAAAGGAACTCTGCAACTGAAGAAGAGAAAATTTTGCGATCGGATCCACATAAATTTGCATTCCGAAATTCTCTAGGTTTTGACCGGTTAAAAACAAATGTGTGAATCCACAGAAGACTGGAACGCCAGAATTTCTAGGTTTTGACCAGGGCAAACTGATGCACGAATTTAGGAAGGGATTGACGGGATCAAATGTTGAAATAATGACTCGGTGGAGGGCAGATACATGTTCAACGTATCAACGAGATAACATCGCATGCATTTATTAAAAAATAAATAAATAATTTTTTTTAATTTTCTAGATTCTAAAAAATAATACACCACTTAGTCCAGGCTCGACCGAGCCAACCAACCAGACGGCGGCAGCGGTGCACGTGGTGGTCAATTTGCACGCGTTATCACCCCCTCACAAAATTGAGTACCCCTTGGGAAACACCCCAACTGTCATACCTCCACCTTATAAACATTACTAGTGTGTCTCATCCCTCCTATACGGGACTTTCTTATTTTTCCAATTCACACACCAACTAGCTCTTATGTTATCATCATAATTTCCAATAATCCCCCACTTGAATTTAAAAAATAAGTTTATGAAATAGCGTTAAACGCTTCTATAAGATTGTGCATAAATAGAGATGTCTATTGACTTGAACATTTGCATAGTAAGTAAGATTCAGATTCAACAAGAGTGACTCTTGACATCAAACCCACACACAACCTTTTCATAGGGTGTATTCTCAAAAGCCCGTGCGTAATGACCCTGCACGTATATCCTAGTATAGTGAACACTCTAGGAATTCTGCCTCGAAATTCCATAGGAAGTTGCCCCACTTCCACATTCACAGAGGTAAGTCTATCAAGAGTACTCATGTAGCTAGGTACTCCACTCCACATAGAGTATAGTTCTCATTAAGAGTTCCTATTACCTCATCCTTTCAACACTTCAAGAATCATGCTTCTTTAAGATATAATAGCATGTTCATCTTATATCACTATGACTTGTTATTACCCATTGAACCTAATTCTTGGGATCTCCAGTCTTTTAGGTCGGGTTACCATCATGAGTGACTCATTGATCTATAGGCAATAGTCTCATCCTTTTGGAAATATTTAAGACTTTCTCTCTAGCTAATCCTTTCGTCAAAAGAATCCGCTAAATTCTCATCAGTGCATATATGATCCACTATAGCAGCTCCTTTAGAAAGTAACTCTCTAATTGTGTTGTGCTTACTACGTATTTGTCTTCTTTTACCTTTGTAATAACGATTCTCTATTTTTGCAATAGTCGCGGTACTATCGTAGTTGATCCACACAGCTGGCATAGGTTTTTCCCATAAAGGGATCTCAGCTATCAAGCATCTCAACCAACTCGCTTCTTCACTAGTAGTAGCTAGTGCTATCATTTTAGACTCCATAATGGACTGAGCCAGTATCGTCTGTTTCTTCGAGTTCCATGATAAAACACTATCGACTATACTAAAAATATAGCCACTGGTTGCTTAGGAGTCACCTGATAAGGTGTTCCAATCAGCATCACTATATCCTTCAAGGACGACAGATTCTTTGATTAATGTAATCCGAGACTTATGGTCCTTTTTAGGTATCTCTTGACTCTTTCGATAGCGTGCCAATGCTCCATACTAGGTCTATTGGTAAACTTGTACAACAGTCCCATGACATAGGCAATGTCAGGTCCAGTACAATCAGTGGCATACATGAGGCTGCCAATGATGCTCGCATATTCAGTTTGTCTAACACCTTCACCAGTGTTCTTGAAAAGTTTCACACTTGGATCATATGGTATTTGTATTTCTTTAATATCTTTTCACGAGTGCAAGCAGGTTTACAGTCAAAGTATAATTATTTCTTTAAGATCTTTTCAACATAGTGAGATTGATCCAAAGAAATTCCCTTTTTTGACCTAGTAATCTTGATTCCAAGGATTACACTCACTTCTCCGAGGTCTTTCATATCAAAGTTGTTACTCAACAATGATTTCATAATATTTACAGCATGAATGTTTGAACCAAATATGAGTAAGTCGTCTACATAGAGACATGTGATAGTGCAAATGCCATCTTCAGATTTGTAATAAATACATTTGTCACTTTCATTGACTTTAAACTCATTTGATATAATCAAGTTATCAAGTTTTTCATGTCATTGCTTAGGACCTTGTTTAAGACCATATAGAGATTTATCTAACTCACAGACCTTGTCTTCTTGTCCATGAATTATAAAATCTTCAGGTTGTTCCATATTAATTTCTTCTTCGTGGTCACCATTTAAAAAAGTTTTTTTGACATCCATTTGGTGTATCACCAAGTTATGAATAGTTGCTAGAGAAATGAGTACCCTAATGGATATTATTCTAGTGACTGATGAAAAAGTGTTGAAGAAATCTATATTTTCTCTTTGTCTAAAACTTTTGGCTACAAGGCGTGCCTCATATTTATCAATAGTCCATCGGGTTTTAGTTTCTTTTTCAAAATCCAATTGCAACCTATTAGTTTGCAACCAGGAGACAAGTCTACTAAATGCCAGGTCATGTTATACTCTAAAGAATCCATCTCATCATTTATAACTTTTGTCATAAATTTGCATCCAAAGATGACAAAGCTTCTTGAAGATTTGCAAGATCCTCTTCTAAAGTATAGGTCGTATAAACGGGTCCATGATCTTTAGTAGGGAAAATTGTGCGATCCATCAAACCGGATCCACATAAATTTGCATTCCGAAATTCTCTAGGTTTTGACCGGGCAAAAAACGAATGCGCGAATCCACAAAAGACTAGAACGCGAGAATTTCTAGGTTTTTACCAGGGAAAATTGATGCACGAATTCAAGAAGGAATTGATCGGATCATATGTTTAATATTGACTCGGTGGAGGGTAGATACGTGTTCAACGTATCAATGAGATAAAAACGCAAGCATTTATTAAAAAATAAATAAATAATTTTTTTAATTTTCTAGATACTAAAAAATAATATACCACTTAACCCAAGCTCAGGCTCGACTAGACGAACGGCGGCGGCGACGCGTGTGGTGGTCAATTTATATGCGTTCTCATCCCTCCTATGTGAGATTTCCTTATATTTTCAATTCACACCAACTAACTCTAATGTTATGGTCATCATTTCCAACAAAGACAATTTAGTTTTTTCAACAAAAGAAAATGAGCTATTAACATCAATATTAAAATATCTAAGAATGCATTGAAATAAAACTATAAAGAAATCATATGTTCATCACAAAATAATAAATGACTTACTAATTAAAAAAAAATTGATGACAATTACAATTTTACTCAATAGTGAGAATTGGAGATTGTAGATTGATAGTGATAACGGATATTCAATACATTCTTGATGGTAGAATGTTTATAAATAGGTTGTTGTTCCCTAAGTTTCTCACTTAATTTTTCTATATATACCATCTATAGTAGGATAGTGAAAGCTTGAAAAAACTAATAAAATAGAAACTTGAAACTCTCCCTCTTTGTAATAATGACTAGAAGTAATTATTTTATGGAACGAATTTATTCAGTATTTGGTAACTAAGATTTTTGTAATGTTTTCAATAAAGTAAAGTAAAGAGATGTTAATAATTTTCTTACATTTTGGTATCAGAATAGTGTTTTGCCTTTGCCTTATTGGTTCTTTGGTTTTTTCTTTTTCGAGTATTTTATGATTTGATTTAGATTTTGAGTTTTAGAATATTTTATTTCAAAAATATCATAGAAAATCTTTAATTCATTAATTTTTATGTGTTTTTGGTGAATTAAAGTGCATGAATCAATTCAAGATAAAAAAATGCATGAAAGTAATTTGCTCTCTAGAAAAACATTTTTAAGATAAAATATTTAAATCAATTTTTAATTTGAAACTTTATTTTTCAAATTCCTTTTTAAAATATTATAGCAATAAGATAAAATACCACAAACGTCTTTTTTAAAAAAATTTTAAACAAATGGGTTTATTATTTAAAATAAAAACAATTTTTTTAACAAAATATACTATACCAAATAGCAATAATAATAATAATAATACTAATAATAATAATAATAATAATAATAATAATAATAATAATAATAATAATAATAATAATAATAATAATGTGGTCGTCGTCGTCAAAATTTAATAGACCCTCTCCTTAATTATTATAATAATTTTTATTTATTATTAGAGTCCAGACACAGACACACCATCTGTTTTTTTCAATATGCTAATACGTGTATGAATTTTATTATATTTTTATAATTTTGATTATGATGCGAATAAAAACTAGTTTGTGGAGGTTATTAAAAGGATAAAAAAATATTACTTTTTGAATGCGAAGCAGTTTGAACGTGGAGGTTGCATTTTTTTTAGGAAATTAGAGGTTCCAGTTTTTGACATTCTTATTTTGTTATTCAATTCGTCTAATTTCACTCTCTTTCTTTTCTTTTTGAATACAAAACCTTAAATTAAAAAATTAAAAAGGGTATTTCATATTTCATCTTCAATATTTTTAAATACACTTAAATATATGTTCGGATCGTCTAAGTTACACATATAAAATACACCTTCAAATTAATAAATTTAAACAAAATTTGGGGCTTTTGAAAAGAATTGAATGACAAAAAAAAAAAGTTTCAACTAAAATACTCAAATGGACTAAATATTTTACAATAGAGCCCAAAAGAAAAAGAGAGTCTTCCTCTAACCACACTCCTTATCACTAACCACACCTCTAATCATGGGTAATCCTATATTTAGCTAAATAAAGGGCTAGACATTTAGTCAGATACACACAAAAGTGAATATTTATCGTCCCTTTGATTTTGTTTCTCTACTTTTAAATACATTATCGAAAGCTAAGATTCGGTAGTATATTTTACGCTATCAAAAATTAGAATCTCATAAAAACTGAAAAAATTAGAGAATTGAATGCGCATTAAAAAATAGAGTTAAACATTTTTCAACCAGTTTATTTGAGAATTTTTTTTTCACTTATTTTTTGAGAAATTGGTCCATTTTTGTGAAATCGTGAAAACAATTTTTTCTTTTATTTTTTATTTTCTTATGGGTAATATCTTCTTGATTTTAGAGATAATATATTATTGTTCTGTTACCTCGAATCTAAACCAGGAATTGTTTGTTGTATCCTAGATAGATAATTCTTTAAGAGCACTTGAATCGACGCTTCGGATTTTGTAGAATTGTGTGGATCACCTTAAATTACAACAATGTATAGTACTACATGAATAACACTACCTTAATACCCATCTATTTATAATCTATTAAAATATTCCCACAAATCATTCTGATACCATCTCATTGTTAATTTTTTCATATACTTCTATTTTTATCAAGTCAATTATATCCTTATGTGTCACTCTAATTTTACTTGTATACAAGTTTTATTTGTAGCTCTACTATATTCTCCTTTAATTTTTTAACAGACTCATATTAATATCAATAATACCACATTTATTTAGCAGGTGATCATCCGGTCAAAACATGTTTTTCCTTCCTTCTGCACTATTTGCCATTTGTAAATATTTTTGTTCTAAAGGTTTCAATCAGTCTTTGGCATGTGATAGTTTATAGTTGATTGTTATTCTTCAACATTTGCTCGAAGTTATGTCTTAAGGGCTGGAAAATAGTATTGTGCGCATTCCTCTTTAGAGACCTTCATCATCTCTCCTTCCAGTGCGACCACTATGATCAGTGATTAGAACAAATGATTTTTCTTATTAAATATTTGGTTTCTTATTTGTTTATTTCATGTCTTTTCTTTTCTCTTCACATTTTCCTTTATCTAGATTTAAACATCGATAGTTACATGTAGCAAGACGTTTGTGTTTTACCTTTTAAAATTTGATCTACAATATAACTTAAAATATGATCATTCAACTTTCAATGTCTGACTAAGAATTAAACTGAGATTAGTAGGAAATGTTGTCTGCATGCAATTAATTTATGCATTTTGCATACTTCATGCTTTGGTTATTAACCATTTTTCATTATCTATAGGTTTACTCTAATGGCACATTATGTGAATGATATTAATTGAGTCAATTTTTTTTTTTTACTAAAGTGACACTCATTGTGAGACAAAGGGAGTATCATTCCAACGTACCATAATCCGCCTTAATAAGCATGATTAATGGGAAGAAAGTCAATAAGCTAATAGATTCTTCTTATCATGCAATTAATGAATAAGTTCACCTTGAGAGAGAAAGAGAAAATCAAAGAAAAGAAAGAGGAAGAGGAAGAGGAAAAAAAAAAGTTCTCTTTGAGAGAAAAAGTGAAAATTAAAGAAAATAAAGATGAACAAAATTTGAGAGACAAACACCAAGAAATTGAGTTTAACTATTTGCCTAACTTTGTTGATTCATATGTTCAAAAGCTAGAAGATATGTCTTCAAAAGAGGAATGTCCACAATCCATTGAAGTTAAAAGTGATTGACCAAAGATTTCTCAAAAGGATGTTTTCAAGGAAAATCTTGGTTTGAATCCTAGCAATTTTAATTCTTCTACTACTTTAATTCATGTTTCTCTTAAATTGTTTGATAAGTTTCTTCCTCTTATGCTTCATAGGTTTGCAAATATTCATGTTGAAATGTCTAACTTTTGTTATTTTCATAAGTCATTTGAAAGTTGAAACCATGATGCATCAATTGTTTAATCCATATTATTCTTCTAAACTTGATTTGAGAATTATGAGCCAAGACTTGAATGATTTTCTTGATAAATGTGTTGTTGTGCTTTCTAAAGTAAATTTGGTTCATGACAAAAAATTTGAAGAATGTGTTGACATTCTTAAAAAATATTTGTTTGCTAATTTGAATACTTACTCTTGTGTTAAAAATAAAGTTAGTATTTTGAGATTTTCTATGAAGTGTAAATGTTTGCATGTGGAATTAGTTGATAGTTGCACTACTACACCTCTCCTTACTATTTCATTTATTTGCAAATCTTTTAAACTTCCATATGATACTCCTAATTTGTTTGAGGAATTTGTCTTGTTTCAAAAAGAACCTTCATTGATTTATGACGAAAGAAATGTCCATGAGGCTCAACTTGTTTTGAAGTCTTTGGAAATACAAAGTAACTTCTTGTCTGTCACCAATTCCAATCTGAGGAAGGTAACATTGGTACTTAATGTCAATTTCAAGAGGTATAATTTTATCTCTATCTTGAAAACTTCTTATATTAAAAATGAATATGTTGAATTGGTGAATGCAAAAAGTGGAGTTGTATTTCTCCTACTTGGCACATTTGGTGGTTTTTCACAATTTCCATTTGATCCCGGTGGCAGCGTTAACATTGTTCTTCATGTCTTTGACTTGTATTTTTCTTCCTGTAGGTTATGACTGAGCTAAATTCAAGGTCAAATTTCTTCTAAGAAGGAGGGAATGATGAAGATCTAAATTATGAACATATTTTTAAATGTCCCTTTTGTTAGTAATGTTATAGGCTAAAGTGATTAACAAAAAATAAGACTAAATTAATTATCTAAAGACACACTTAAAGACCAATATGACTAATAAAAGATATATTTAAGTTTATTTTTATAATTTCAATACATTTAAAAACTATTATAAAAACATCCTTAGCCCTAGCAAAACTGGCAAATGCCGAGATTATTAGGTTGAATGTCTTGTCATGTTGAATTAATTATAGTAAAATTTATCATTTATTCTAAGATAAAAAAAATAATATTATAAAAACATTCACACATTTATTTATAAAAAAAATAAAAACATGGTATAAACACAATCAATAACGAATCTTTTTCTATATCATATATATATATATAAAATACTAAAAATATTTAATTTTTAACACTTTTTTTTAATTGTATGAGTTATGTTTGTGAAACTACAATTTTAAGCGACTTCCCTTTGGGCACATTTTCTTTTTACAAGATGGGCACATTGTTGAATATTGATTGAGTTTTATTTATGATTCAACCATTTTGGGTTATTGAGTATACTTTTCTCATTTTACTACTAAGTTATTTTGTGTTTGCCTTTATGGATTATTTTTACGAAATGTGATCTGCAGTGGTTGGATAACTTTGGATTTAATATGAGAATAGTCACCGCCATTGAAAATATAATTCCACAAACAACTTTTTGGTGGGTAAAAAATCCATACAACCACAAAAATGTTACGTCCGAAAAAAAAACTTAAAAAAGAGTGGCTTGCTATAGTGGGTAAATTTAAAAGGTGGACTTATAATTTTGGGGTCCTTAGTAGGGGCTTCTAAAATGTTAAATTATATATTGAATATTTTTAAAGTAATATATAATTTATAATTGTTTTTTTTTACAGGTAATCATATTTTATTATTCTAAAATCTAAATATTATTGTGTTCTGTTATAAAAAATAATAATTTAAATTTGTTTTTTATAAATATTTTTTTAAAAGAATACAATTACATTATTTTTAAAGAAACACGTAACACCTTTAATGAAAAAATAACTATTCAAAGATTTAGAAGAAATGAGACACTAAACATAAGATACAAGAAATAATAGTATATTTAGTTAGTCAAAACAAAAAGAAAAAAAGAAATAATATAGTACATTCAAGATAAAAAGTAAAATAAAAATAATAATCATATAAAAGCCAATGCTTATAAATTTCAATAAAAATCAATGCTTACAAAACATATATTCTATTTTTTTATAGAAAGAAAACAATCTAAAATGATTGAATGTTTAAAGCAAAATAAAATACATACAAACAATCACTTATCTTTTATTAATCATATATTTTAGAGTGAATATCAATCATTTTTTAGTACAAACTTTTCAATTGATTTCATTCTATTTTTTGCTTTTTTTTACACATTCAATTATTCATAAACTTAAAAATTTACAAATATTAAAATTTTTTAAAGTCAAATTAATACATTTATACACCATAAATATCATATTTAAATCTTTTAAAAGATTTACATTAAAAGTAAAGTTTAAAAATTATATTTGCGCAACACCCTAATTACATTCTAGTTTTATCATGTTTCATTGGATGGCAGTGCCACGAGGACCTAAAATATTGTACTAAGTTTCATCCAAACAAACAAGGATTAACCAATAGAATTGTAGGTGATTGTCTATCTAACTCTCAAATTTGCTCATAAAATATCAAATACATTACCTGAAGTACACTTCTGAACAATCACGAGTTGTATTAGAAAAAAGAAGGTCATTGGCTAATAAATCTATAAAAAAAATAATACTTAAATTTTACATAAAAAAATATAAATTTTAAAATTTTAAAACGTTGAATGCGTTACTTCCAAAGTCATTTATTTTTATTTATAATTTTTTAACAAGTGACTCAAAATCATTTATTAAAATTTGCTTATAAACATAATAGAAACTTAAACAATTAATCCAATGAAAAAATAACAAAATATTTAAAATATTAATATTAAGTATAAAATAAAAATAAATAAAAATAAAATTATATCGATAGAATAACAAAAACTGTTAATTACAATAGCTATATATATAAATAATAAAGTGACTATTACAACCAACTTCTAACTAATCTAACTAACTTGTAACTAATATAATTAATTTGCAATTAACATAAACTATCTATTAAAACAAACCCATAAACTATCTATTAAAACAAACCCAACCCAATTGAATGAACAGATTTCACTACACATATTTTGACCCACAAAAAACACAACATGTGGCAGTGGATAACTACCTCACCCAAACACACAAATCAGTTACACAAAACATAGCCATAACAAAAAACCATAACAAGCCATGGCTACTCTAAGCTTCAACTCCACCAAATTCAAAACCCCAACTTTCAAATACACCAACACCACCATCCCCAAACTTTCCTCTTCAAAACCCACCATCAAAATCCCATTTTTCACCATTTCCAAAAAACACTCCCTTCAATTCCAACCATGTTCTGTATCAGAAACCTCAGCAACAACAACAACACAGAAAGAGATTGAAGAAGAAAAAGATGACCCAACTGCTGAAACTTGTTATCTTGATCCAGAAGCTGATCCTGACACCATGTTAAGCTGGGAGTTGGATTTTTGTTCTAGACCTATTCTTGATGCTAGAGGAAAGAAACTTTGGGAGCTTGTTGTTTGTGATAAATCTTTGTCACTTCAATATACTAAGTATTTTCCAAATAATGTTATTAATAGTATCACTCTTAAGGATTCTATTGTTGCTATTTGTGATGACTTGGATCTTCCAATACCTAGAAACATTCGCTTCTTTAGGTAATTTTGATTAACTATATGACTCATTTAGTTTCAACTATGACACTTTTAATTTGTTTCCGTTACTTAATATATGCGTGTGTTTAGTATTGCGGTAACTTAAATTGATTTTTGAATGAATTGATTTTAGTTGAATGTAAAGTGATTTATGTTTACATATATTCAGGTAAAAGTGAGTTAAACAATAAATTTCAATGTTAAAATCATGTTTGAACTCAAAAGCTACAAATCATAGCTTCAAGTTAGAATCAATTATGGAGGTAAAATAAATTCTACTCAATAGCACCCAAACATGCCAAAATCCATTTTACACCTCTAGAATTGATTTTGGCTTCTCCAAAAGTGAAACCAAACATGAACTTCTGCTAGTTACTTGTTATGTTACATGTGATGTGTGCTCCTCACCATACATTATTTATAAAACAAAATTTAAAGAAAATAGATAAATAAACGCAAGAACACAACGATTGATCATGTAGTTCAACCAATTGTGTCTATGCCTCTTGACATAAGAGTGTTTGTTGTAATTTTTCTATTAAGCAATGCTTAAGGTTCTAGAGTTCAAGTTGTGTTTAAATACTTTGCTCTGCTATGCTCGAACGTTTCCCTACTTATTTATCGGATAAAACCACAAGTCCCGTGGTGATTAGTGATGTAGCCTAATTAGAGTTTATAAATTTTGTGCAATTCTTATCTTACAAGTCGGGATTGTGAGATTGAGTCAGTTCTAAAATCTAAGAATATTGTCAGCAAGAAATTTAGTACAGTTTGAATAAGAATTATTCTTTTATTTTTCTGTTTTTAGGTTCTTATGAAAAGGCATTTTCATATGTGGTGTCTTTAAAACTTATGACAGTTGTGACAAGGGTAGAATGAGAGGGAACAAGTTATTTTGTTTTGTTCTGCTCCTTCTGGTTTCATCCTTTTTCATGGAATCAAAATATACCATTTTATTTTTACCTTATATCCTGTTCCAGTTTACTTTTAACATGCATTAAACATAAAACTGAACTTATATGTTATGATGCCTCTTGTTATAGTTTTTCTACCAAATGCTGCTTTAAGACATTGTTTTATTCCGTGTTCATGTTAAAGTAAGGAATTTTGGTGAAGCTTACTTTTGTTGCTTTGTAGGTCACAGATGCAGACAATTATTACAAAAGCATGTAAGGAGCTTGGCATAAGAGCTCTTCCCAGTAAACGGGTGAGTTCGATTTCTTTTTCGCGGTTGATGTGAAATTTCATTGCTCAGCAGAAAACTATACAGGTCTTGTAATGTGGCTGACAAATCTTGGATC
Organism: Cicer yamashitae; assembly: GCA_037974755.1. NCBI lineage: Eukaryota > Viridiplantae > Streptophyta > Magnoliopsida > Fabales > Fabaceae > Cicer > Cicer yamashitae. The sequence continues at coordinate 14,879,153 of JBBPBQ010000001.1, forward strand.
AAAAAGCTTAACTTGTCCATTAGGGTGAAGGTTCCAGTAATAGGTTTCATATGTAATGTACTGATTCATGGAATGTGTCTATGACCTCTAACTCTAATTAACTTATGAAAGGGAAAGAGTTGATAAATATTCAATTTAATCACTTTAAGAAGAAGAAAAAAAGGTTGAAGGAATAGATATTTAATTGCAGTATCTCATGATGTAGAAAATTGACAACAATGGCAAGAGGGGACAATGCCAATTGTTAACAAATGAATTCATGTACTATATTTTGTTAATGTTTCATCCAAATGAAAGATTGGAAACCATACCCATCAAGGTTGTTGCTTTTTTATACTTTAGACTAGAAATTCTAGTTGTTGTATCAAACTAAACTGCACAATCCAAGTGGTTAATGAACTTCAGTTAAGACGAATCGATTAGAAGTACTCAAGTTTAAACTTTGGTTGGAACAACCTTTAGTTAGACTTCACCTCCCAGCCAAACACCAGATTAATGGAGCCGCTTTTCCCAGGGAGCCGGAGGGTTATAGGAAAAAGAAAACTAAACTGCACAAGGGTCATTTAGTTTTGCTTGTATAAAGACCAGAGTGGTTCAGGAAATTCAAATTTAACAATATGAAGTAATAAAAATATTTGTCTAATCATTTAAATGTTTTAAGAGGCATTTGTGGCACAAAAAGTAAATTATTGAAAATTGAAAATCTTTTGGCGACTATATTTTCCTTTTCAGAGGCGTATCGTTGTGTATTTTATGTGCTTCATTTGGTTCTTTTCAGTGTTTGTCATTACTTCTATGGCTAGAGGAACGCTATGAGACCGTATATATGATGCATCCTGGATTTCAAAAGGGATCTAAGCCTCTTTTGCCGTTAGACAACCCCTTCCCCACGAAACTTCCAGATGATCTTTTTGGGGAAAGATGGGCATTTGTTCAGTTACCTTACTCAGGTATAGAGTCATCAGTAGCTTTTATGTCATTTGTTTCACAATTTCATGACATGGTTTTTCATGTATAGTATACAAGTCAGTGTTGACAAATAGCAGCGCTATTGCACAACTTAATTCTAACAAACCGTTATTGTTCTATCTATGATACACAATTTAGTTCAAAATCTTGTCAAAATAGTGGTTATAACAGGACTAAGCATAGTGAAATTTAAACAGACAGTTATTTTCTGCGATCTGCAATTAAAAAAACTAATATAGGCAGCAGTCACATGTTTTTCTGGGGTAGAGGCATTCGGCATCTTCCATGTATATAGGGTCTCATGAACATGTTCTTTTTATTTTTATGATAATTTCTTTTCCTCTTATGTATGTTAATACTTTAAATTGTTTTTTCGAAGATACATGTCTTACTTTCTATAACCTATTTTAAAGCTGTTCGAGAGGAGGCCTCAGCCTCGGAAGAGAGATTTGGATATGGTTCTGGGCTAGATCTTGATTTATTGGGTATTGAAATCGATGACAAGACGTTGATCCCAGGACTCGCTGTTGCATCTTCTCGTGCTAAAATATTATCAGGTAAAGAACTTCAGTTTACATGTTTTCCTTATATATATATATATATATATGTGTGTGTGAATTTAATTCATATATGCCGTCAGTGTAAAGATTTTTACATTGTCAATCAATTGTCATATCCATAAAAAACGTTTGAATTTAATCACAATTAATTATATAGTCACAAATATGATTGATAGTGATTTGTTGATAACGTAAAACTTTTTATAGTGGCAGTATATTAAAAACTACCTGGGTTTAAAAATGATAGGAGTTAATAACATATGTTGTCAGACAGAAGTAGGATTTCCTCTACTTTAGTTACAAATGTATATAGATAGGTCCATACATAGTCATTCAACAAATTAGTTAAAGAATTAAAATCTATCTTGAGCTCAAACAGTATGCAGCACAGAACTGAAAATATCTAAATCATGCATTTTAATTTACTAGAGTACATCCAATTTTACAAATCCAATAAAACAATTTGCTAGCTAAGAAAAATTATGTCGCTCGAGTACACAGTAATTAGAATTCAGATCAAATTTTCCAATTCTACCATGTGATGCTTTGGTACTGGAACTTTTTCCTTAAAAAAATAGAATTCAGACCATTATTTGGTCAATTATCTCACTAAAATTCTGTAAATTTGTATGTCACTATGACAAAAAGATCGAAATGCCTGGTTTCTTTTGAGCATTGTAGCTGTAGGTTTTGGGTTATTTTCATGCTGAAAAGCTGTTATGTAATTTGTGTGTTCGGATGAGCTTATTTACAGCTTTTATTGGTTTATCTTATGACATAAACAAACACTTGTGCAAGTGGTTTATAGAACTTATGAAAATAGCTTATGACATGTTCATAAATTGTTTTTTCGTTTCTTTCAATAAACTCTCTAAAATAACTTATAATTTGGTTGTGTTTGGATAAATAGCTTAATTAAGTGTTTATAGCATAAACATTTGTTGTATAAGTGCTTATGCATAAGCTATTTCTACAGCAAAAGATAAAATAAAGTTAAACTGTTTTCATAAACTTACTTAGAAAGCAGTGCTGGCCCCATGTTTAGGGTGTGTGACCACATAGGACCCAAGTTTTCAGGGGCACCAAAATTTTTTTTACGGTATAAAACAATTATATAGTAAAAAAAATGACAAAGTTTGAGTGGTTCCATGTTTTTTTCTTCTTAAACTCCTAAAATTTTAAATTTATAAATTGTTATCCTTATGGTTGAATATGCACAAAAAATGATAGGTCATCTTTTTATCTTTATACTAAAATTAGCACCCTGATAAACAAAATAGTTGTCTTTCTCAATTTTCCTACTCTTGTGAAGAAGAACAAAAAAATCAAATTATTTTCATAAAAATCTCCTTTACCCAACAATTCATCGTCTCTACTCTCATCTCCAAAAAAATTATCTCTTGTTAAAATAATTGTTGAATGGGATTTTGTCATGCTTTTTGCATAACATTCAAGATAAATTGATTAATACGTATAAAAAAACATAACAAATTGATTAATATTACATCAAACATAATAAAATTCATTATCATTATATGACCTATAAAATAAATGAACCTGTATAAAAAAATATAGGGCACCAACTTTAAACTTTGCACAAGGCTGCTAGAAAGTTTATGGAAATTAGTCGAAAACAACTTATGAACATGTGATTAACTGTTTCCGTAAGTTCTCCTAGACAATTTCACTAGTGTTTTTACTAGTAGATAAACTTAAAGCTTATCCACATTCCTCGTTTGATTATAGAATTAGCTAATACATAAGCGCTTACTTAAGTTGTTTACTCAAACACACTCTCAATGTCATAACTACGTATGCTTTTTGTAATTGTCATTTCGTTTTATCAAAATAAAAGTGTAACCCTCACCATTTACTGTCACAGCTTTTATGAATGGATTGGAACTCTGTACTATTGAAGCGGACACCGCTCGTGCGAACCTGACGCTCTCGGTCGGAATTTCTACTCGGTATGTATACGCGACCTATAAGAAAAGTCCAACCTCAACTAAAGAAGCTGAAGCTTGGGAAGCAGCTAAGAAAGCTTCTGGTGGTTTGCATTTCCTTGCAATCCAAGATGAGTTAGATTCTGAAGATTGTATTGGCTTCTGGCTTTTGCTAGACTTGCCACCTCCACCTGTATAATCATACAAATTTTTATGGCTGAATATTCAGAGAACAAGATTATTATAATAGAATCATTAGAGCTTTTCCTTCACTGCAATATCTAATTCTACAACTGACTAGTTCGCTCGTTGGTTTGATCCTGTTTGTTTCGTAGTCTGATTGAACTAGGGTTGAATTGCAGTTGAACCACGATTAGTTCAACCGATTTTTTTTTTTATTTTTTTTTTTATTTTTTTTTTATCTATTTATTTATCATCTTATTCAACCGTAGTTAAAAGAAATGAACCAACTAAACTATGACCTAAAAGTCTCGTTGGTTTTGTAGCATTGCCATTCTCAATCGTTAACTAGATTTGATCACTCCTTGAAATAATTTGAGCATAGAGAATATTAAACCAATTGAATGTGTTACAAAGGAAAAAGGTACAAAGTTCTTGTTGTGGATTTGTTTTGCATGGTTTCTTATGCTGAATGGAAATATCAAGAAACAGGATTATCAACTTGGAGTTAATAAGCCTAATTTTATTTTTTACTCTTTTACCCAATGAAATTCAATTAAAATTTGTTTTTCTACTTTTTTATTCTTTCTCAGGGGTACTCTTTATGTAAATTTTTGTAATTCTTTCTTAATTAAAATTAATGGTTCTACTTTTTACTTGTTTTCTATTTCTCTGTCTACTCTAAGATTGGCCCAAGGACCAAACAATCCAAGATAGGGTTTAGGCCAATAAAATTTGAGCCGAAAAAACCTAAAAAACATATCAAATTAGTTATAAATATATAATATAACAAATTAGTTATAAACGTTCATTCAACAAAGTTAGTTAAAATGAGGGTCTCATATTATCTTTATGTTGATCTAAGTTCAAACCTTGCACTTATTTTATTTTATTGCTCCTCTCAAACGAATGCATATAGTCTTGTAGATGATACAAATTCCACTAATATTAATTATTTGCCTCTTTTTTTTTTGGACTTATTTATTCTTATTGCTTGTTGTATAACTATTAATTCTAAAGCAAGCCATTTTCATAGTCAACATGGAAGGTATAAAATAAATATTAAACACGAAGAAGTTTAAGAATGAGGTTTAATGTGAGTAGTTCGACATTTTCTAATACTTCAAAGTACAAAACTAATATTTTCCTTTCTCTACTAATAAAACTAACCACTAATTAAATTTATCTATATAGAAAAAAACTTCAAGCTAGAAATGAGATCTCTAGTCAATCTTTTTAGTGTTTTGTGTATAAATCTTTAAAGACAAAATAAATTAAAAACAATATGGTACTAATCTTATTTATAAAAAACAATTAAGCTATAATTTAATCAATAAAAATTGATGTTTTTGGTTCATAACTAATTGGGTTATAATTTAGTAATGAAAATTGATGTTTTTGATCATTAAGTTGATATATTTGGTTCAATAAGGACCAAATACACTTATTGACAAAATTATAACTCAATCTCTTATAAATAAAACCGAAGTACTTTTTTTAGTAATATTATTGAAATACAAGATGGGACTCAAATACAATACTTTCACATTTTATTTTAATAAAGCATGACTCCACTTTAATAATACCATCAATACCCCGTGGAGGATTTTGGGATTAGCCATGACAACATTGCACAAAGGCAGCACTATAGTACATATAAAAATATTTGAGTAAATCACCAAACATTGAAATCGTAGGAGTCGGACATTTATTCATGAAATTTAGTTGAAGTTGAACCGCGTCGGACAATATAGCTCCTCCCTTAGTTTGTTAAGTTAATAAGGTTGATATAGACGTTAATGGTTTATGTGGCGAGTCTAGTTGTTAGCCAACTCATTGTCACGTAAGAGATGGACTAATTTGTCTGATTATGAAAATATGAATGACTAATTTGCCTGATTTTAAAAACTCAATTTTTTATTTAAATTGAAACTCTATCATCATTGCAACAACAACATCTCCATCTATATAATTCATTCTTGTTCTTCTTCCATGATTTCATATCTTATTTTTCCAAAAACCTTCATTTATATAATCCACCTTGAAAGAAAAGTTGTTCTTGGAACTCGGAAGAATATATAAATGAAAGAAAGTTTAGAATGTAATATATAAATGAAGGTTCTTGGAAGAAGGAGATATGAAATTATAGAAAACAAAAAGGAATAAATTATATTGATGAACATGTTACACTTGCAATGAAGAGAGTTTTAGTTTTTTTTTTTTTTATAAAAAAATAATAAGTTTCCATTTTTTTTAAAAAAAAAATTGGACAAATAAACTCTTTACATTTCTAAAATCGGGACTCAGGCTTCTATAATTTCAGAGATCAATTTAGAGATTCACTCAAAAAAATAAAAATTCAATCCTAAAGGGACCAAAAATTATCAAACTCAAGTTTATTCCAAACATGATTTTTTTTAAGTCCATATATGACTTCTTAATCCATATCTATTATATATATTTAAAACAGAATTTGCTGCCACCTCACACTATTTCTTCCACATATACGAACATTTGCTACATCAGCTAAAGAACTGATGAACGTCTTTATAGAGAGTTTCCTTATTCACTTTCTAAATACCTTTTCCTCATATTTTGTGGAATTATTCATGTGCCATAAGTTACAAATTACAATACAATAAATATCAATTATTTGACACTCATTGGTCCTCCATTATTATTGATAACGGTTATTCCTCTATAAATATCTTCAAATTGAATATTATATAGTATCATTACTGAAGAAAAAAAAAATCTTTTAATGAAATTTATAATATCTACGAAATCTATCACATGTCACTTATTAGATAACTAAAATTAATATTTAAATCAAATAGAGAGATATAATTTAAAATTAGGCCAATAATTTGTTTTTCTATTTTTTCTTATTATACCAATACTGATATGGACTTAGAGAAAAATTTATATATTTTCTGAAATATTGATATTTTTATGTATGGTTATATACTAAAATATATTTTTAACTTTTTTCAAGTAGTAAATTATTTTTTTTTTTTGTACAACCAAACACATTTTTTCTAAGGACAAAATCGTAAAATCTTACTATTTTG
>JBBPBQ010000001.1:14891685-14904380 GCA_037974755.1 Cicer yamashitae
CATCTACTGCTCCTCCTTTAAAACAAATTGGATACGTTGTCTCAGGTACTGTATTTATTAATTTTTTGTTGTCACTAAAACTGATAAATTGTTACATAATAAATCATATAAAATCTATTCTTTTTTGAAATTTGTTGATCTGTTCTGTTTTGAAATCAGACTTGGAACTTGGTTTCCATTTTCCAATATTAGATATGTGTACTATAGATTGGTATAATGTTATCAGTAGCTTATTATTTGTGTAACTGTATTTATATAGGTCATATAAAATGGACCGGAAATGGATGTCTGCCAATCGATTGTCAAAAGAGTATTTTTATAAAATTAACAATATAATTCATTACGCCAAAAATGACATTTTATAGCGCGCCTTTTACAGCGCTTATTAAATACAAGCGCTGTTGTATAATATTTTAAAAATAACAGAGGATACAACAACGCTTTTTTGATAAGCGCTGTGGAAAAAGCGCTGTTGTAGGGTCATATAGAGTCACATAGCGCTTTCACATAATGTTTACAACTCTTTTACAGCGCTTTTTAAAAGGCGCTGTAAATTGAAGCGCTCTCACATAATGTTTACAGCGCTTTTTGAGCACTTTAAACACAAGCGCGGTAAAATGTAGCGCTCCCACCTTATGTTACTTAGCTTTTAAAACGCTTTTTGTAAAAGCGCTGTAAATTACATGCACTTTCATATAATTAAATGACATATTATAGCGCATTTTATACAAGCGCTGTAAAAGGCTTGCGCTTTCACATAATTAAAGGACCTATTATAGCGCTTTTGATACAAGTGCTGTAAAATCATTCACTTTAAATAAATAAAAACAAATTTAATATGTTGTCCTAACCCTACGAACCTTAATCTCCTCTACTCTGTGAACCCTCCTCTCCTCTACTGTGCGCCCATCTACTGCTCCTCCTTTAAAACAAATTGGATACGTTGTCTCAGGTACTGTATTCATTAATTTTTTGTTGTCACTAAAACTGATAAATTGTTACATAATAAATCATATAAAATCTATTCTTTTTTGAAATTTGTTGATATGTTATGTTTTGAAATCAGACTTGGACCTTGGTTTCCATTTTCCAATATTAGATATATGTACTATAGATTGGTATAATGTTATCAGTAACTTATATTTGTGTAACTGCATTTATATAGGTCATATAAAATGGACCGGAAATGGATGTCTGCCAATCGATTGTCAAAAGAGTATGAAAATGGAGTGAAAGAGTTTGTTGAGTTTGCAGTGAAGAATGCAAAAGATCCAAATAGAGTCGTTTGTCCTTGTTTAAAATGTTGTTTTGGAAAACGCATTAGAGTAGATAAATTGGAAAGACATTTAGTATGGCATGGAATTGATCAAAGCTATAGATGTTGGATAAGACATGGTGAGAAAAAAAAAAAGGAAACATTAATTTTGAGAATGGTTCGACATATGCTTCAACTGATTTCGACGCAGATACATATGAGTTGGACTGAGTTGAGGAGATTGCAGAAGCAGTTGAAGAAGATCTTCGGGATTGTCCTAAAATGTTTGAGAGCTTGTTGAGTGATGCAGAGAAACCATTATATAATGGTTGTACTAAATTCACAAGACTGTCGGTGATATTAAAGTTGTACAACTTAAAAGCAAGTAATGGATGGTCTGATAAAAGCTTCACAGAATTATTAACACTCTTAAAAGATATGTTGCCAGATGATAATGAACTTCCCAGTCGAACCTACGAGGCTAAACGAATTTTATGCTCTATTGGCATGAGTTACGAAAGGATTCATGCGTGTCCTAACAATTGCATTTTATTTCGAAACGAATATGAATTACTAAAGGCGTGTCCGAAATGCAATGTCTCTCGATATAAGAAGAAAGAATCTACTCCAGCAAAAGTCGTGTGGTATTTTCCTATAATACCAAGATTTAGGCGCATGTATCGCAGTGAAAAAGATTCAAAACACTTGACATGGCATGCAGATGAAAGAATTAGAGATGGAAAGTTTCGACACCTTGCAGATTCTCCACAATGGGCAAAAATTGATCACGAGTATCCTGAATTCGGGATAGAGTCAAGAAATCTACGACTTGCACTTTCTACTGATGGAATGAATCCACATGGTCTTCAAAGCACCTCACACAGCACGTGGCCTGTGATTTTGTTGATTTATAACCTACCTCCATGGTTATGTATGAAGCGTAAGTTTATGATGTTGTCTCTGTTAATTTCTGGACCCAAACAACCGGGGAATGATATTGACGTATACTTGGCTCCTTTAATTGAATATTTAAAAATTATGTGGGAGACATGTGTGGAAGTTTATGATGGGTATAAGAAAGAATGTTTCATTTTGAGGGCTATATTGTTCGGCATAATTAATGATTTTCTAGCATATGGTAATTCATCAGGATATAACATTAAAGGTCAGTGTGCATGTCCTATATGTGAAGAGAGTACAAATTGGATGCAGTTGAAACATTGTAAGAAGAATGTATTTCTTGGACATCGTAGATTTTTACCTTATAGTCATCAGTATCGTGGGTGGAGAAATGCATTCAATGGAAAATCAGAGGAAGATAAAGCTCCTTTAGCACCGACTGGATATCAAATACTTGAAAAAGTACAAGGTTTGGCCAATAAATTTGGCAAACTTTTTGCGGGAAAGCTGGTCAAAACTGGGTGGAAGAAAAAGTCAATTTTCTTTGAATTGCCATATTGGAAGTCATTGTATATAAGACATTTCCTCGATGTGATGCATATTGAAAAAAATGTATTTGATAGTGGAGTCACTCCTCGACAATTCCTCGATGTGATACATATTTTATACCAAAGAACAAGATGATCAAACCACTATGCAAAATAGGGGAGTCACTCTCGTAGCTGAAGCGATGCATATCTCAAGTGCAAAAGACAAAAACCTAATATATGCAAATCTATCATATTTTGGGGTTATCGAGCGCGTATGGGAGTTAGACTATACAATATTTCGTGTTCCCATATTTGGTTGCAAGTGGGTCGATAATAATAATAATGGCGTTCGGATTGATGAGTCAGGGTTCTTGCTTGTCGATTTTAATAGGGTGAGATACAAAGATGAGCCTTTTATTTTAGCGTCGCAAGCTCAACAAGTGTTTTATGTCACTGATCCTGCTGATGATAAATGGTCCGTTGTCCTATCGACCAATAAAATAAGTGATGATAACAATAATGATGAAGATGTTGGTAATGATCTTTTCTTTGCAACATCACAACCACATGAAATTGATTCAACTAATGATGGTTTATATCTTAGAGATGATCATGATGAGGGAATTTAGATTAATCCATCGTTTCGTGTCGTTAATGGACAAACAAATGTGAATCCCACCAGGAAAAGAAGAATGACATCTTAATGTGTTTAATTGTTTTATATAAGCCATGTAATCTGAACTGAGTTCATGTAATTTAATTGTTTGATCTGCCAAAATTGAGCATTTTAGTATTTAGCTTGAACTGTATTAGATTTTCTTCTTTTACTTATTTTCTGCTTATATTTAGCTTGATCTTAGTGTTTTATACTAAGTTCATGTAATTTAAGTGTTTGACCTGCCAGAACTGATTTTCTGCTTATATTGAACTTGAAAAAGCTTTGTTTGAGTACTGAGAATTTTTCTTGAACTGATCATCCCAATATGAGCTAATCATGTAATTTAGCATTGATATATATATATAGGTATAAGGAGGTCACATAGCGCTTGCACATAATAAAACAAAGAGGTCTATTAAAGCGCTTGTTGAAAAAGCGCTGTAAAAGGCTTTTAATAAAAAAAATAAGGAGGTCTTTTAAAGTGCTTGTTCTATAAACGCTGTAAAATGGTCACATAGCGCTTGCACATAATAAAATAAATAGGTCTTTTAAAGCGCTTTTTGGAAAAGCGCTGTAAAAGGCTTTTAATAAAATAAAATAAGGAGGTCTTTTAAAGTGCTTGTTGCATAAGCGCTGTAAAAGGGTCACATAGCGCTTGCACATAATAAAACAAAGAGGTCTTTTAAAGCGTTTTGTGGAAAAGCATTGTAAAAGACTTTTAAAAAATAAAATAAGGAGGTCTTTTACAACGCTTGTTACATAAGCGCTATAAAAGGGTCACATAGCCCTTGTTAGTTGTTACATAATAAAACAAAGAGGTCTTTTAAAGCGCTTTGTGGAAAAGCGCTATAAAAGACTTTTAAAAAAATAAAATAAGAAGGTCTTTTACAGCTCTTTTGGACAAGCGCTTTAAAAGGCTTCTAAAAAAACGTTGTAATAGGCTTTTAAAAAATAAAATAAGGAGGTCTTTTACAGCGTTTTTTCAAAAAAGCGCTGTAATAGGGTTTTTTTTATATAATAGTAAACCGCTTCGGTTTCCTCTTTATTACGTAAACTTCATACGCTTCAGTTTCCTCCTCCTCTTCATTGTCCTTCTCATTGCGAACCCTACAAACCATATTGCCAACCATCTCCATTGCGAACCATCTTTGTTACTATCTCTCATTGAAATACATACTCTTCTCATTGAAATATGTAACCCTCATTACGTATTTCTGCGAACCCTACTCTCCTATGAATCGTTCGTATTTCTGCGGTGTTCCTTCTTAAACGAAGCCATAACCCTACGAACCCTACGTATTTCTTCGCACTCTTCATGTATTGTATTTATTAATTTTTTGTTGTCACTAAAATGCATGTTGAACTTATACTGCTACGTACTTAGACTACTACATGTTGAACTTGTTGAAGTTATACTGAACTGCATGTTGAACTTGTTGTAGATAAATGGATACCAACAAGGATTTAGAACGTCAAAATGAGGAAGTTGTCAATATTAAGACTTATGAAAATGAAGTTAAACGTGGTGCAACCATTATGCATAATGTCATAAAAGCAAGAAGTAATGGCATAAATTTTGAGGTTTACTATACTTTGTTTGCTGTTTATTTTTTATCTTTTTTGAAAGCATGTACTTACTATATGAGTTTATTAGGTGGGATGGAATGAAAGTGGTCAGCCAATTGATCCCAACAGTTCTATGTTTGTAAGTTATATTGGTGGTGTTATTCGTCAGAATATCCCCATTACAATTGATGATTGAGAAGATAAGGCGTTGAAGGATGCAAAAGATATACTGTGGACTGATATACAAGTAACTTTTTTACTCCACTTTTTTGTTACTTATAATTTTTTCCATTGAAATACTTTACTCAAACTATATCTTTATTTGGTTTGCAGACTGCTTTTGAAGTTGATGAGGTGAGAAAAACTTACGTGCTTAGAGTTGCCGAAAAAATACACCGGGGATTTAGATCTCATCTGTCAAACTGCTATCTAAGAGATTGTGATGGAAATATGAATGTTGAAGCTCCAAAAATATATAAACATTATATATCCAATGACGAATGGAGCGCATTTGTAGCTAAACGTTCAGACCCCGCGTTTGTGGTAAGTGATTAATTTATTAGTATTTGTGTTTTATTATTCATATTCATAGCGTATTTTAAATTTTTACACGATTATTGTTTTTTTATATAGAGTATAAGTACGGCAAATCGCGAGAGGGCCAAAAACCAACGCATCCATACAAAAAATCTCGTATGGGATATGCACATTTAGAGCAAAAATTTGTAAGTAATTAAACATCACTTTTATATAATGTGGTACATTATAAACTATAGTTTCTAACTAATATTTTGTTTATGATCTTAACGAATAGCTACAAGAGACCCAATCCGATCAACCATTGGGTCGTCATATTTTGTGGAAGGAGGCTCGTGTAATTAAAGATGGAGTTGTTGATAATGAAAATGTTCAAAAAGTGATACAACTTTGTGTAAGTATATTATCACTTTAATATTTTTTTAATATTGTATTTTAAAAATAATATTGAATTTATCTTTTTAATCCTACGTGTATTTTAGGAGAATCTAGAACAAAGTTCGGAAAATCAAGAGGACAATAAAGTTAGTTGCAGGGACATACTCGGTAAAGTATTTAATGTTCCTGAATATTTCGGCCGCGTGAGGGGGAAAGGTTTTGGCGTAACTCCAAAAAGCTATTTTTCACAAGAGAATTGCTCAAATCCATCTAATGAGGAAGTATTAGAGAAGCTCAAAGTCCTAACAGAGCAAGTGGCACTCTTGGTGAAGACGAATAAAGAAAAGCAACTTTCGTATCAGCTCCAACGTGAAATACAAATGGAGAGTGAAAACGCTAGTTGCAACATTGGTCTTAAAAGTCTTCCCGAGGTAATTAATTACTTAATAAAATAAGAAATTCATTCAACCTAATTGTTTCACATACTTATGTATTAACCATTGATTTAGAGTGTCTCTCCTTGCGTGCTGTATTTATTCTCCCCTACTCATCGCAAGGTTGGAAAAGGAACATTGTACAATACTTTGGGACAAGTATTGCACAACATTCCGATCCCTGCCGGCCATGTCAAAGCATCACCCGTGATTGCTTTGGAACCAAATGCATCGTTGCCTATACCGGACAACGATGGAGATATGAAGTATTTGGGAGAAGCAATAGGTAGTTACGTGGCATGGCCCAAACATCTTGTTGCCCTTGATAAGATATGTTTAATTGAAATGTATGTTTAATTGATATGTATATTTAATTGCACGATATATGATTATGATTGATTATATTTAATTGCTGATTTTTTCCGCTATTAACTTTAATTTCACATTTATTTAGATTCATACAAAGTCTAAAGGGAATGACAAGAAGATTCCCCGCAACGAGTCAGTCATGTCACATTTATTCTGGCAGGTTTGTCATTTTTTCAAATTCAATTAACTAACAAACTGATTAACCTCATTTTTTCAGGTTCAATCAAAACCACCCGCACAGCAAACCAGCTGCCAGAATAAAGCCGCACCACAGCTGGATGTTCATGTTAAAAATAAAGCTGGCAAACTTCAAAAATTGGAGGGTAATAAAGCTGGCAAACTTCAAAAACTGGAGGGTAATAAAGCTGCCAAAGTTCAAAAACTGGATCGGGGAAAATCAGTTGCTGCTCCTAAAATAAGTCATCCACGCCTTGCTCGATTTGGGTCGTGTCTTGACATACAAGAAAAAACAAATATGGACAACAACGATTCACGCATCATAAGCATGGATAAAGTTATTTTCGGAGATGAGTATGAAGAACTACCTGAAAAAGAGCACATATACGAACTTCTCAATCATAAGGAGCTGAGTGCTACTGTCATCATACATTAAGTAAAAATTACTTTTAATTGCATTTATTGGTAATTAATTTAATTTATTGGTAATTAATCTAATTTGAAATTTTCATTGAAGGTTTTTGTATGAGAAGTTGGTGTGCACGCGCAAATTGTTAGATAGATTTTCATTCTTGTCTCCGCATAAGCTTTCAATGTTTAAACTCGATCTAGTTAATGTAAAGAAGTATGTTGTAGATATCCTATTGGGAAATAAAGAGAAGGATAAACTGTTCCTTGCGCCATATAATTCAAGGTAATTATATATTCTTTATTTTTATCTTTTTTAATTTATGAGATCTTAATTTATTAGTTGTGTAAACAAAATTGCCAACCAAATTTTTGTTGTTGTATGGCACATTGGGTGCTATTTGCAATCAATGCGACCTCTGAAGTCATATACTATTTAGATCCCTTGCACGGCCATTACAACAACCACTCGGATATAAACACTATCTTCGACACGTAAGTAATATTCATTTATTTCTTACATATATATATATATATATATATATATATATATATAGATTATAGATAATGTGTTTGTTAATGCTATAATAATCACATTTATTTATTTGATAGTGCTTTACAAGTTTTCCGAGCCCAAAGGGGTGCTACAGTGTCGAAGCAAAAGTCAAATAACATCACATAGACTGCGGGTACTATATGTTTTATTTTATAGTGCCCTCGTCAAACTAACAACATAGACTGCAGGTACTATATATTGCGATTCATGAAGGAGATTGTTGATATGAATCAAACTATAATCCCAGAAACGGTATGGTATTTTCATTATATTTTGATTTTCATATATAAACTATGTATATATTTGATTCTAACTTATTTAAGTTCAAATTTTATATCGCACAGTACTTTGACAATTCCAGTTCAACATACTCTGAAAGAGATCTAACTGAAATAAAGGAAGACTGGTGTCAGTATGTGATCGAAATGATAATTATTTGATTTGCTGGGAAATTGACATGCTGCAAGGTTGTGAATATGTAAATGTATATAGTCTGTGTCGATTCTGTCAATATGTAAATATGTAAATGTAAATTCTGTTGTTGTGAACTGATTGTTGATTCTGTGCTGATTGTTGTAAATTCTGCAAGTTATATAAATATGTAAATATGTAAATGTAAATGTAAATTCTGTGCTGATTGTTGTAAATTCTGCGAGTTATATAATTCTGTTGTTGTGTGTCAATATGTAAATGATTATGAACTAATTGTGAATTGATTCTGCATGAAAATGATTTTGGAAAAAGATTAAAAGACAGCGCTTTCTTAAAAAAATGCCATAAAAACCTCAAACAAGCGCTATTTTAAAAACTCCATTTACAGCGTTTTTTAATAAAACTAGAATAAGAATGCACCTATTACAGCGCTTTTTCAAAAAAGCGCTGTAAAAAGTGCATAATAATGCATCTATTATAGCGCTTTTTTTTGAAAAAGCGCTATAAAACGTGCATAAGAATGCACCTATTACAGCGCTTTTTTGAAAATGCGCTGTAAAACGTGCATAAGAATGCACCTATTACAGCACTTTTTTGAAAATGCGCTGTAAAACTAGTAGAACAACTAGCCTGTTTTTAGAAGGGATTTACAGCGCTTTTCAAAAAAGTGCTGTAAAACGAGTATAACAAACAGCGTGTTTGTAGATGGGATTTACAGCGCTTTTCAAAAAAACGTTGTAAAACGAGTATAACAAGCGCGCAATATATCCACCTATTTTGAAAAAGCGCTGTTAATGGCTTAAAAAAAGCGCTGTAAAATGCGCTTTTTCGCGCAGTGATTGATAAAACATTCAAATAATTTTACAGCGTTAGATACTACAGCGCTTATTTTTTTGAAAAACCGCTGTTAATGGCTTAAAAAAAGCGCTGTAAAATGCGCTTTTTCGCGCAGTGATTGATAAAACATTCAAATAATTTTAAATGCTTATTTAGATATTAAAAATAATCAATATACAACTTTTGTACCTTTTTATTATTATTAGCGTCGAGACTTATATATATTTACCATATATGTAGTGCACAAAAAACAATTAATCAATCTAATAAATAACTTTGGTGTCTTTTTCCCTTAATAGTTATCCATGCATGTATTTACCATGAGCATTTTCAAAATATTTTAAAATGTACAAGAAAAAATGTTACAATTTTAATAATTTCTACATAACTTTTATATATATATATATATATATATATATATTTTACTCAGATAACTTATATACTTTGATAAAAATAGAGTCTGCGATTATCAATTATATAAATGTTCACTTAAAATCATGGTTAATATTTCATGTCTATGAGGTGTCAGTTAAATGGTAAGATTTTGATATTGTAGATAGAGTTTAAATTCAACCAGAAACGATTGTAAAATGGTGATTAGTTCTACTTTGATTACTAATAATTTTTTCATCCCTAAAAATATTGTTAATTTTTTATGATTAAACTTTTGCAAAACATTGTTTTTAGCATATTATTTCAGGAGTAAAAATACTTATTTAATTACAAACTCTACAATTTCTTCTATCTCATTTATTCTTCTTATAACCTTACCTATTTGCAAAATTAATACATTAATAAATTATAAATATCACATTCAAAAAAATTTAAACATGCGCAAACTATTTTTAAGGTTAGAACAAGTCCTCCAAAATCTATTACTTGCATATTTTTGTGATGATTTATTTTCCAGGAGAATTCGAAAATTATGAAATGAAGGGCCTAAATTCATTGATTTGCTTTGGATAAAAAGGAGAGGTAGAGAGACATGAGATAGTAGATAGAGATTGGAGGGAGGGAAGGAGATAGATAGAGATGCATAAGAGTAGAGAGAAATATGAGTATTTAGAAAAATCAAGTATTTAAAAAATGTTTTCTTGAAAATCATTTTTTATATCATTTATGGTAATTTTGTAGTTTAAAAATTATTTTTATAATAGTAAACCAACAAGAGTTAAAAAGTCATTTTTTTTAAATCTCGAAAAAATAATCTCTAAAATATTTAAAACAAAAATTATTTTTATTTAAGCTCAAACAAATACACATCTCAATCACAATAATCGAGATTTACTATTTAAATAGATTCAAAATCATCAAATCTTAAAGTTGAAATTCAAATTAACGAGGTCTTAACAAAGATTTGTTTTGAATTAATTCTAGGAATTTCTTCAGGCAAATAAAACTCTTTTTTCTGCCCGTCCTTCAAGAAAATAAATTTACTTTTTGTTACAAATAAATTTAAGATGCATGAAATAAATTTATTCAAATAGAATTATAGTTTATTCAAATTGAAAAAGAAAAAAAAGACAGAAGACAGTATTAGCTAATACGATAAGATATTAAGAAAGAGAAAGGGAAAAAAGAAATCTCTAAAATAATGATCCGTATCCAAAATTTTACCGTTTCAATTTACTTGATTCCCAAGTTTTTTTCCTTTCATTATTTCAATATAGAAAACCGTTTATACTAATCAGATATTCTTTTTCCTATATACACTCATCTTTCTAACAAAAAAGTAACCTCTTTGTTATTCATTTTCACAATTCACCATGGATGATTACTATTGCAAAACATACCCTAATATTTATTCCACCGATCACACTACAAGAATTATTCCATCGTAATGCCCCAATTGCAATTACTTCAATGTAGAGTTTTAATACACAAATATGTATGTTTTAAATGCTAGAAAGTTTCAAACTTTTTGTGATACGGATGTTCACACTTTTTCAAATGTATCAATGGATAATAAAATGATGCAAGAATCTACTATTATTCCATGGCTTTCTAAAATTAATGTTCCTCAAGATGCTTTTTGGTTGGTTGTGGCGAATATCTTAGAATGTGCTAATGATATGGTTAGAAGGTCACGGAAAAACAAAAACCATAGGGTTTTTTCGATTCAAGTCGATTTTGTTGTTACAAGGGTTAGTGAAGATGAAAGTGATGAAGACGAAGACTACAAAAATGAAGATGAAGAAGATGAAGAGAGTGTTAGTTTTGAAGATGAAGAGAGTGTTAGTTTTGAAGATGAAATGGAAGTTGAAGAAGAAGAAATAATGGGTTGGTTCCGGCGGCTAAGTCATGTATTGAGGAATTGGAGATGGTAAAAGTTGAAGAAGTTGGAAAATGTCTAATTTGTTTTGAAGATTTTAATGTTTGTGTTCATATGCCATGTTTGCATATGTTTCATATGAATTGTATTCGTGATTCGTTGGAGGTAGGAAATTCTTGTCCTTTGTGTAGGTTTAAAATGCCTACTAATAAAATTGAATAAGGGGTTATCTTTTTTTTGTTACTATGTTTTTGGTAATTGTGGTTTTTCAAACATCTTATGAAAAATTGTGTTAATTGTTTTAGATGGATGTGAGCATGATTTGTTTTTGTTCAATGGTAGTTGTATACTGATTCTTAACAAGATGATGTGTTTGCTTTCAAGTTTGTGCCGTGCGGGAACGTTTGTTTGTTTTGTTTAGTGAAAGTGTTTATCAAGGTTTGATAATATAATTAATTTTTTTTTAATCTAACTTCGTTTTTTTAGGCAAGCTTTGTTTTTCTTAGGGGACCAAAATTTAATGCGAAAATTTGTAAGTGCATGAATTTCGTAAGTAGTAACAATATTGAATCTATAGGGCTATAATATTTAGTACCAATTAATTATAATTTCGTTAAATTAAATAGAAGTTATTAATTATTTTGAAACATGAGTTCTAACAAAACTAAAGAAACAAATCAAGATTCATAAAAATAAAAAACAAATCAAGTGAGTCCAAAAAAAAAATAAAAGAAACAAATCAAGTGGATAATAAAATTTATCAAGATTGTAAGCAATTGTCAAAGCCACATGGAATTTTTTAAAATAATTTAAAGACATTGAGTGCATTTGTTTCATATTTTTTCATTAAAAAATCTATTTTTTTAAATCAAAAATTATTTTATAGGGTTTGAAGGGTGTTTGTTTCAGATTTTTTAAAAATCATTTTGTTAAAAAAATCATTTTTGGCTAAAAATGAAAAGTTAGCTTCTCAAATTGGCTACTGAACTTAACTCACTGATGAAAGAAAATGATATAATTACCCTTACCCTTTTCCAAAATTACCCTCTTGAACTTAACTCACTGATGAAAGAAAATGATATAATTACCCTTACCCTTTTCCAAAATTACCCTCTTGTCAATCTTTATTAGGTTTTGTTTTCTCCATACTGCATCAGTTTCCCGCACTCAATTATGACAGTTTTGCATCAGTTTCCCGCACTCAATTATGACAGTTTTTCTCTTTCTATGAGACTCTCTGATATAGGTTTTTCACCAAGTAAATTTCCTTTTCTCCTTATATGAGACTCTGATATAGGTTTTTCACCAAGTAAGTTTCCTTCTCCTTTTTTTTTTTTCCGCATCGTTTTTTTTTATTGTTTCTACACCTTTTATTTGAATTATTTT
>JBBPBQ010000001.1:14904520-14937138 GCA_037974755.1 Cicer yamashitae
TTTTTTTGCTTTTGTGCGTTTATTTATTGTTTTTTGATGAGTACTTAAGGTACATTAATCAATTTTAAAATGCTTATAAAAAATGGATTAAACTTATAAATTTTGTAGGGTATTATAAAAGTAATGTCCTTTATGGTAACTTTGTAGTTTAAAAAATCACTTTTATAAAATTATATACAAACAGATTAAAAATCATTTTTTAAAAAAAATCATTTTTATGATAGTAAACAAACGGAAATAAAAAAAAAAAATCATTTTTAAACAAATCTCTACAAAATAATCTCTAAATTTTTTAAACTAAAAATCATTTTTATTTAAGTTTAAACAAACTCACCCATTATTGTTTATAAGTATGTAGCAGTGAATTAGAGATAACGATGAAACGTAACAATTTGTGATTCATCGATGTTTTTCGGTTTATTATTATTTTCCACACACTTTCACCAAATCCTCAAAAATTCACTATCACCTTTTCTTACAAATAAATTTGAGATGCATCAAATAAATTTATTCAAATTGGATTATATAATTTATTCAAATTAAAAAAAAAAACAAAGCAAAAAACACGAGACAGTATTAGATATAAGATAAGATATTAAGAAAGAGAAAGAGATAAAAATGATATCTCTTAAACAATGATCCGTATCTAAAATTGACCGTTTCAATTTACTCATTCTCAAACTTTTCTCCCTTCATTATTTCACTATCGAAAACCGTTTATACTCATCAGTTATTCTTTTTCCTATATACACTCATCATTCTAACTACAAAGTAACCTCTTTGTTATTCATTTTCACATCATCGTGGATAATTACTTTTGCAAAGAATACCTTAATATTTATTCCACCGATCACACTACAAAAATTGTATGAGAGTAGTATTTATAAATAATATGGACGATACGTTGGGAGCAGCGTACGTTGAGACTAGAAAACCACTTGAAAGATAAAAAGTACATTTGTTTAATATTTTTTTATTAAAAAATCTATTTTTTAAAACTAAAAATCATTTTGTTAAAAAATATTTTTTGGCTAAGAATGAAAAGTTAAAAATAGTAGCTTAAGAGAGAAAAATGACACAAAATTAAAAAATCCTAACTTAACTCAACTTCTCATCCGTTTTTTCTCCTTGCATGAGTTGTAATCTGACCTATAATTTTTGAGAAATTTTTACATATAAGTATGGAAGTATTTAAATTTTATAAGAAAAAAATATTTATGTTAAATATTGTGATGTATATGTATGTGCCTATGAACTTGCTTCTATAATCGGGTGTATTTTATGACAAAAATTGTGTGTGTATTTTATGATTAAAATTGTGGTTGTTGTGTTGCCGAAATGTATATTTGAGTCTAATATATATGTATATCATGTAAATTGGTAGCATCATGTAGATTGATGTGTATAGGGATTAAAACTTATTTTTCCAATTTTTTTAATTATTAAAATTGCATTTTTTTTATTAGGGTTCAATTTTTAAGATTAGCATAGGGCCTCCAAAAATACCGAAAATTACATATTTTTGTGATGATTTATTTATATGTTTATTTTTTAGGAGATTCAAAGATTATGAAAAGGAGGACCTAAATTCATTGATTTGTTTGGGATAAAAAGAAGAGGTAGAGAGATATGAGATAATAGAGAGGGAGAGATAGTAGATAGAGATTGAAGGGAGAGAGAGATGCATAAAAGAGCATAGAGAAATAGGTGTATTTAGAAAAATCATGTATTTAAAAAATATTTTTTCAAACAAATATGTTTTCTTGAAAATCATTTTTTTAGGTCCTTTATGATAATTTTGTAGTTTAAAAAATCACTTTAATAAAATTGTATACAAACAGGTTTAAAATCATTTTTTTTTAAATCATTTTTAAATAAAAATGATTTTTAGTTTAGAAAATTTAGAGATTATTTTTTTAGAGATTTATTTAAAAATAATTTTTTTGATTTCCGTTTGTTTACTATCATAAAAATGATTTTTTTTTTTATGATTTTTTATCCGTTTGTATATAATTTTATTAAAGTGATTTTTTAAATTACAAAATAATCATAAAGGATGTGGCATTCCTAAATACACGAATCTCTTTCTTTTCTAAAATTACCATAAACATACTGTAGTTTTTAACATAGTAGTTAGTACTCGTAGAATCTTTGTTATGTTAGGTGTCAATATCTAAAGTGAAATATAACAATTAAAATATTTCAAATTGCGTAGTTCAAAATTTATTACTTTAATCAATTTCTGATCCCCAACTCAAATTGATTAATGTACTTTAAGTACTCATCAATTAGCAATAACTAAACACACAAAAAGCAAAAGTAAATTCGTATCAACTTATGAATAATGTACAATTAAAAGACATATAAAAAAAACGATATGGAGAAATCGAAAAGGAGAGGAAAACTTACCTAGATCAGACTCGCATGGCAAGAGAAAAACAGCCACATCCTAATAAAGATGGTTTGAAGGCAATTTCAAATTTTCCAAAAAAGAGATAAGAGTAATTACATCATTTTCGTTTCGTGTTTTTAAATTTTGTGACATCTTTTTCTCTCATCTATGTGATAAGCTACTATTTTTAGCATTTGATTTTTAGCCATAAAATGAGTTTTTTAACTAAATGATTTTTAAAAAATATGAAATAAACACCATTCAAACAATAACTTTTTGTTTGAAAAGATAATTTTTTTAATAAAAAAATATGAAACAAATGCACCCAAACCAAGAGATTTTATATATATATATATATATATATATATTTATTTTTTAAAAAACTAACCAATATACCTCACCTTCAAGAATGTATACCAAAATACCTTACTTTTTATTTTGACCTTCAAGCTCGCATACCCGCACTACAATTAAATTTTCTTTGATGCAGTTTTAATTTTTTTTTTCATTTTAACAATTGAATAATTGTTAATTTAATACATAAAAAATAATAAAAATATATACATCAAACTTAATGCGGTTGAGTAGACGTGTCAAAACAAATAAATCGTACTATATTAATTTAACAACTCCATTCTATTTTTTTGCAACTTAATTCTATTTTGTTAACATAAAACAAAAACAAAAAACAAAAATGTGATATATTATTTTAACAATTCCATCTTATCTTGCAGATAAATTAGCAATTTAATTTTATTTTGTTAACAAGTCCCTCTTATTTTTTCTTCAAATCTAATAAATAATAATAATAATAATAATAATAAAATCAAATGTAAATTATATTAATAAAATCAAACAAAATACATTAAATCTAAGAAAAAAAACATCAAATTGAAGAAAAAAAAAAACATCAAATTTAAATTAATGATGTCCACCTATAGGTCAAATTCAAATTCAAACAATATAGGTGGACATCATTAATTTAAATTTCATGTTTTTTTTTCTTCAATTTGATGTATTTTATTGATTTTATTAATATAATTTACTTATTATTATTATTATTATTTATTAGATCGGGAGGAAAGATAGGAGGGAGTTGTTAACAAAATAAAATTAAATTGCTAATTTATCCTAAAATAAGAGGGAGTTGTTAAAATAATATATTACATTATTTATTTTGGCACATCTATTCAACCGCGTTACTTTTGATGTATTTTTTCTCTTCAATTTAATGTATTTTGTTTGATTTTATTAATATAATTTACTTTTTTTAATTATAATTATTTTTATTATTATTATTATTATTTATTATATCAGGAGAAAAAATAAGAAGGAGTAGTTAATAAAATAGAATTAAGTCGCTAATTTATCTGCAAAATAACAAGAAGTTGTTAAAATAGTATAGATTTATCTTCAAAATACAAAAGAGTTGTTAAAATAATATAACACCTTTATTTGTTTTTGCACATCTACTCACATTAACTTTAATTTATTTTTTTTATTTTATTATTATAATTTTATTTTTAAAAAAATATTTTAATTATTTTTTATATTGTAAAAATAAAAAATAAAAAATTTAAAACTAGATGGTCGCATCTCCTGTATGCGACCTCTTACCGCAATTCAGATGGTCACATGCGGGGATAGGAGATTTTAGTATATATTTTTCAAGAGTATATTAGTAATTTTTAAAAAAAATAGATATATATATATATAAATTACCCGAAAGTTAAAAAATAATTTTTTAAAAATCATTAAAGAAATAATTTCTAAATTATTTAAAACAAATTATTTTTATTACACTAAATCAAACGCATCTCTCGATCACAATAATTGAGATTTACTATTTAAATAGAATCGACAGTTTAAAATCATCAAATCTTAAGGTTGAAATTCAAATTAATGAGGTCTTAATAAAGATTTGTTTTGAATTAATTTTAGGAATTTCTTCAAGCAAATAAAACTCTTTTTTTAGTTTGTCCTTCAAGAAAATAAAGTTACTTTTTCTTCCAAATAAATTTGAGATGCATCAAATAAATTTATTCAAATTAAAAATAAAAAGGAGATATTATTAGATATTAAAAAAGAGAAAGGCATAAAAAGATATCCCTAAAATAATGTTCCGTATCCAAAATTGACTGTTTCAATTTATTTGATTCCCAAGTTTTTCTCCCTTCATTATTTCAATATCGAAAACAGTTTATACTCATCAGTTATTTTTTTTTCTTATATACACTCATCATTCTAACAACAAAGTAACCTCTTTGTTATTCATTTTCACAATTCATCATGGATGATTACTATTGCAAAGCATACCCTAATATTTATTCCACCGACCACATTACAAAAATTATTCCATCCTCATGCCCCAATTGCAATTACTTCAATATAGAGTTTGAGTACACAAATATGTACGTTTTAAATGCTAGAAAGTTTCAAACTTTTTGTGACACTGATGTTCACACTTTTTCAAATGTCTCAATGGATAATAAAATGATGCAAGAGTCTACTATTATTCCATGGCTTTCTAAAATTAATGTTCCTCAAGATGCTTTTCGGTTGGTTGTGGGGAATATCTTGGAATGTGCTAATGATATGGTTAGAAGTTCAAGGAAAAACAAAAACCATAGGGTTTTTTCGATTCGAGTCGATTTTGTTGTTACAAGGGCTAGTGAAGATGAAAGTGATGAAGACGACGATTACAAAAATGAAGATGAAGAAGATGAAGAGAGTGTTAGTTTTGAAGATGAAATGGAAGTTGAAGAAGAAGAAAATAATGGGTTGGTTCCGGCGGCTAAGTCATGTATTGAGGAATTGAAGATGCTAAAAGTTGAAGAAGTTGGAAAATGTCCAATTTGTTTTGAAGATTTTAATGTTTGTGTTCGAATGCCATGTTTGCATAAGTTTCATATGAATTGTATTCGTGATTGGTTGGAGGTAGGAAATTCTTGTCCTTTGTGTAGGTTTAAAATGCCTACTAGTAAAATTGAATAAGGGGTTATCTTTTTTTTTTTGTTACTATGTTTTTGGTAATTGTGGTTTCAAACATCTTATGAAAAATTGTGTTAATTGTTTTATATGGATGTGAGCATGATTTATTTTTGTTCAATGGTAGTTGGATACTGATTCTTAACAAGATGATGTGTTTGTTTTCACGTTTGTGCCGTGTTTTGTTTAATGAAAGTGTTTATTGATAATATAATCTAATTTTTTTAATCTAGCTTTTGTTTTTTTTAGGCAAGCTTTGTTTTTCTTAGGGCACCAAAATTTAATGTGAAAATTTGTTAGTGTATGAATTTCATTAGTAACAATATTGAATCTATAGGGACTATAATTTTTAGTACCGATTAATTATAATTCCGTTAAATTAAATAGAATTTATTAATTATTTTGAAACATGAGTTGTCAAGATTCATAAAATAAAATAAAAAAAAGAAACAAATCAAGTGAGTCCGAAAGAAAGAAAAAAAGAAGCAAATCATGTAGATAATAAAATTGATCAAGATTGTAAGCAATTGTCAAAGCCACATGGATTTTTTTTTTAATAATTTAAAGACATTGTTGCTTATAAGTATGTAGTATTAGAGATAGGGATAAAACGTAACAATTTGTGATTCATCCATGTTTTTCGGTTTATTATTACTTTCCACCCACTTTCACCAAATGCTCAAAAATTCACTATCACCTTATAATCCTTTATTGTCCTTAGACTACTCCTCTATTGTCTCCTTAAACAAAGCTATGAAATAATAACCATTGCCTTTCACAAAAAACATTTGGCGACAATTATTCATTAGCTAAACAAAAGTCACAAGGAAAAAAATGTTGTCCTTAGTGATTGAAACTTCAAAGAAAAAGAAGAAAAGAAACAAGATGATATAGACATAGGAAAAAGAGAAAGAAAAGATAGATTTTGATCAATTGATTTTGGCTTGTCAAGATGGCTTTTGGCTTGCCAATGCAAATGAGGCCAGCCACTTTATGTGCGGACAAATTGGCTAATCTTATCGTTGGACTCGCTAAAAACTTTACTCTATTTATAGCAATGGTGATTGTGTGCAATGGTTTTCATTTTCTTCTAAAGCCTT
Source organism: Cicer yamashitae (assembly GCA_037974755.1). Classification (NCBI taxonomy): domain Eukaryota; kingdom Viridiplantae; phylum Streptophyta; class Magnoliopsida; order Fabales; family Fabaceae; genus Cicer; species Cicer yamashitae. The sequence goes on from JBBPBQ010000001.1 coordinate 14,911,001, forward strand.
ATTCACAACCTAGACTTTCTTCTGACATACTTGTAAGTATTTCTATGTCAAACTAGATTATTTTAATATTTTGTTGGTCCGAATAGAACTGGACTCGCATCTTTTAAATAAGGTCTCAAGTTTGAACTTTGTGGATGGAAAAAATATAACTGGAACGGGAGACCCACTATAGGTGGTAGGTTCCGTGATGGATATTAGTCATTTAACAAAACAGGTGGATATTCACACCCTCTGTAGCACCTAAATATCTAATCGAAGACGTGTTGCAATGTCTGTCACGTGTTAGTGCCAGACACCGAAACATTAATTACATTTGATTAATTCATTTATTTTATATTATTACTAATCTCGATGTGTCAATGTCAGTTTCATATCTGGTGTCATATCTGATGTTTGTGTTAGTAATATAGTTCGCACCAATATCGTGTTTAATAGAAAACACTAAAATTGAAGATGAGATATTTTGTAATGATTATGATTCTTTTTTTTTTCTCATGCAGGTAGGACTAATTGTTGGAAACATAGGATTTGTACGTGATCTTTTTGAGAAATTCAACAAAACATTTGGATTCATCATAGATTTTGGCATGATGAGTTACATGTTTGCATTAGGTATAGAAATGGATCCATATGTATTCTTACAAAAACAAACAAGACATGTTAAAGTTGCATATTCAGGAATGATCACAACATTCATATTAGCAATCATTTTAAGTCCATTTGTAAGGTATTTTCCAAGCCTACACAAACTACTAGAATTCACCTCAGCTCTAGCCATCCTTCTAGCTAGCACCGATTCGCCGGTGCTAACGCGCTTACTAACGCAGCTCAAAATCGGAAAATCGGATATTGGGAAGCTTGTTATCGCGGCCGCAATGCACTCAGATTTCGTGTGTTATTGCATACTTTCCATTTGTTATATACTTACTCCACTCCCTGATATTTGCATGGATTTAACACAAGATTTTGATCATAAAAAAAGGACTAAAATGGCTTTTGCAGTTTTTGGAGAAGTAGTTTTCACATTAATGGTTTCACCTTTTTTTATGCATTGGGTTGATAATGAAAATCCAGATGGTAGACCTATGAAAGGACCACATTTAATACTTTCAATTGCATTTGTGGTATTAATGATTGCTTCTTCAGTGTTAACTGGTTTTAGTCCACTTTTAAGTGCTTTTATAGTTGGTGTTTGTTTTCCAAGAGAAGGTAGAGTTTCAAAATGGGTTATAACCAATATCAATTATTTGTTGAATACAATTTTTTTCCCAATTTTTTTCTTGTGGGTTGGTTTTGAAGCTGATTTTAGGCAATTTGAGGCAAATAATGTTAACACATGGATCAAAATTTTATTACTTTTGATTGTGTCAATAGTTGGAAAAGTTGTTGGAGCACTTTTTACTGGGAAAATGCTTGGAATTCATTGGCCTGAATCAGTTGCCATTGGATTGCTTCTAACTACAAAGGGTCATTTGCATATCTACTTGGCTATCAAAGTGGTAAATCCTTATGCCTATTTGTTTTTCCTTTTTGATATTCTCATACACTTTTTGGTTGTTTTAAATTGCGGTCCGCAACTGCAATTGCGACTGCAGTATTGTGGATTATAAAGTCTCTATAATGCCATCGCAGTTGCAATTTAGGCCGCATTTTTCCACGTAAACGTTTGCAGCAAAACCGCAACGGCAATTTAAAATCATATTTGTGAAATTTTAGCCATTACAATGTCTCAAAGGGATTTGATTTACTCATATTTGTGTGTGTCAAAAGGGTCATACATCGTTATTGTAAATCGATGTAGCAACATGCGATTTGACTCAAATGATTTGTTATGCATGTGCATATAATATCAACTATTTATTTATTTATCAACAGTTGATTACTCATTTTTCTTTCTTTAAAGTGAATTGTTCAATTTAGAAGTGTTTGATCCAGCAGCATGCGTCTAACATAAAGGCATTGACCAACCATTTGTACATGCTAAGCATAACCTAAATATGAAAGTAAAAAAACTCATGTCATTCATGTCAAATTGAAGTAAAAAATCAGATGATCATATGCACATTTGCACAATATGTTACTTCAATATCATATAGGCTCATAACTTGTTATTCCTGTGTTATTAACAGATGGGTTGTGGTAGTGTAACATCTATATCATCAGTCATTGGTATGATAATTGCAATCTTTATAACAGTTTTATACACACCATCGGTTGTAGCGCAAATCATAAAACGCGCAAAGAAAAGGGTGCCTACTCATCGCTTAGCGCTTCAATCGATCGATCCATCGAGCGAGCTAAGGATCCTTTTATGTGTTCATGGAACTCACAATGTACCTGCTTCCATAAACTTTGTAGAGATTTCAAAAGGGTCAGCCGATCCCGGCATTCTAGTATATGTCACTGATATGATTGAACTAACTAACGATATATCAGTAACTTTGGAAAAAGATGAAGGAGTACAAACAGCAACTGTGAAAGAGAAGGAAGTGATGGAAATGAGAGAAAAGATTACAAAATCATTCCAAGCACATGTGTTGGATAGTGGTGAAGGTATTACATTGAAAAGAACAATGGCATTGTCAACAATTAATAATATGCCACAAGATATTTGTGTTTTAGCAGAGGATTTGATGGTTGCTCTCATCATATTACCATTCCATAGGGGTCAGAGACATGATGGAACATTGGATGGTGGTAATCAAGGGTTCAGATATGTGAACAGAAAGGTAATATCTTCAAAATTGAAGAGAGAATGTTTATTTTGTAAAAATGTTTTGCTTTCATTTTTTTAGAATTTGTGTTAATTTTTAAGGTAAATTACTTTTTAGTCTTTAAAAGTGTAGGGTGTTCTCGCTTTGGTCCTTGACTCAGTAAAAAATTCAAATTAGTCGTCGTTTAATCAAAATAATCCCTGAAAGATATAACTTACAGTCAAAATAGTATTGGCCGTTATAACGTCAGAGACTAAAATTGTGGTTTACTCTAATTTTTACTGACAAGTAGATAAGAGTTCACGAAGTGGAAGTGAACAATTGTCTGCGTTTTTAGAAAACAATGAAAATGTCAAGAATTGTATTCATTATTTCCAGAAATACATCATTCTTAGCTAGTATTTCATATTCTCTTCATCACGATGGTTCATTTTAAGAGTCTCTTATTCTTATTAAGAAGTTAAGATGAAAACATGTTTTAGAATATTGAAACAAAAAATATTTTAAAAAATTAAACTGACAGACTTATATACAAAAAGCATTGCATTCGAGAAAATCCCCGCATTCACACAGTCGGTACATCCAGAATCGTTGGATCAAGATTAGATGGTTCAGATTTTAATACATTTTATGGATTTTAAAACAACTAAAATATCGAGCAAAAAAATCAGAACCATTTGATCTCGGTCCAAGGGTTCCGGATTTGTTGACTGCATGAATGCAAGCTTTTCCTGACTGCAGGAAATCTCAATCCGTGTCAATCGGGTCGGACATAGAGACCTTTCGAACACCAGACACACTTTCAATTTGAAGTGTCTACGTGTATGGCACACAACTTATATAGGTTTATATATGTCATCAATTTTAGTTACATGTAGCTAACCTCATATAATGATGAACAAAGTTTGATGATATTTGAACAGGTACTAAGAAGTGCACCTTGTTCAGTTGGAATTCTAGTAGACAGAGGCCTTGGAACATTTGAGCGTATATCAAGATGTCATGTAACAATAAACGTAGCAGTCATATTCATTGGTGGTAAAGACGACCGAGAAGCACTCGCCTACGCCGGTCGCGTATCGCGACACCCCGGCGTAAAACTAACCGTAATAAGATTCTTAGTAGACACAAATGCAGAATCCTCAAGATTAGTCGGTTACAGAATCATCCTCCCTGAACAAGAAAAAGAAATGCAGTTAGATGATGAATGTTTTGCAAATTTCTATGAAAAACATGTGATTGGTGGAAGGATTTCATACATGGAAAAACACCTTGCAAATGCAGCTGAGACATTTTCAATTTTGAAGTCATTTGAAGGACAATATTCATTGGTGATTGTAGGAAGAGAAGGTGGCGTTAACTCTATTTTAACAAGAGGGATGAATGATTGGCAACAGTGTCCTGAACTTGGACCTATAGGGGACGTTCTTTCAGGACCTGATTTTTCAATGACTGTTTCTGTGTTGATTATTCAACAACATAGACTTAAAGGGGAAATAGATGGATTAGATGAAGATTTTTCTGTTATGTCATATAATAAGATTTAGATAGAAAGATGGATATAGGTAGTGTGTATTATAGATGTAGACACAATTGTATGTAGCAACATGGAAATAGAAAACTAATATGTTAATCTGTGATATATATACATACAGGTAATGATTCAGAAAAGTGCAAATGATGCTTAATTAGAAATAGATAATCCACCCATTAAAATAATGTGATATATATAAGAAGGATTTAAAGGATGTGTTGAAGGAGTAGAGAAGTTCACAACCACTTTTTAGGGGTGTTAGATTTAGGCTCCCCTACACAATATTGATGATTTATATATGCAAATGTTAGACTGAGAACTGAAAACAAAAACAAAAATGGTGGAAACATATGTCAACTTCACTAAATGTCACCAGGCAAAACAACAACCAACATTGGCTGCTTGATAAATTGTAAATGTTCAGTAGATTCGGTATCTGGTGTTATAACATTGAAAAGATTTAGTATAGCACAAAATATGGAGGCAAATTATGATGTTGAAGCTAAGTTAATCGATGTTTCACAATTTGAGTTATTGCAACTCATGTCACTGTGGTTGAATAAGCTGCTAACAAATCAACCCAAGCATGTGCACAGATTTCGTCAGCATCATGTAGGCGACCCAATGATCGAATGAATGTTATAGATGCCAGTGGTTACATTATAGAGTAGAGAGCTAGCTCTTCATATTGATAGGAATGAACAGTGCACACATTATTGATGTCATGGATGAGGGGGATGTTCACAGTCTATAGGTGGAATAAGAAAATGTATGATGCAGGTTGAACCCTTTGATTAATTGAAAAAGGCAATAGCTGGTTAGGAATTGGAAAAGACATGAACTTGATACAACATCAGAAAAAAAACTATTAAATGCAAATCTTTTAAATAGCAATAATCTATTTTTTTTTATAAATGACAATAAATCAAAACAAAACTTGTTAGGATGAAAGGAGAATGTTTCCACCAGTAAGGTTCATCATACATTCGAAATTTGAATTTACATACAAACACTATAATGATGATAAGAGCATCCAAGTCAAGAAACCATCAAAGATAAGGTTAAGAAGAAAGATGGTTAGAGTCATAAATCTGTTTCATTAATGCTAACTAACTGCATTCATGTCTAGAGTCAGAAAACAAACTAAAACGAAAATCTGCAAGACACAGATCAATTTTTTACAGAATAATGCAGCCCCCATCAAGTTTCAATAATGCAAACTTCACCAACATTGTAACACCATTTAAGGAACAGTCTAATCTTCATCTTCATCAAAATCAGATAACTCAGCATCATCATCAGAATCATTGTCACTCTCAGTTTCACTCAAAACATATGTCTTTCGAGTACGATTGGCTCTCTGAGGTCTAGCTCTTGTTGGCTGTGGTGCAATCTCAACAACATCGTCATCTGCAGGAGAGTTAGAAGCAGAACCTGCAGACAAATCTGCAATTGGACTTATATCCTTGTTAGCAGCCCTCCCCAAAATAGAACCACTTTTCTTGTTGAAAGGAGACTCCCTCATCTTTCTCACTTTCTTCTCTGGTGATGTACCTGTGCCTTCAGCTGGCTGTAACATATCAGTTAATAATTTTTGACCCATTGTTTGTTTGCCACCTACATTTCTTTTCTTGGGGGCTGCAGGTGCCGCTGCCTTCTTGGTATTTCGAGCAGCAGGCTTTCTCCCTCCTCCTTTCTTTTTACCAGCTTCCGGAGCAGGAGCAGCCTTCTGTTGAACTTCGAAGTCGTCATCATCATCAATATTGTTAACTTCATTATCACTATCTGATTCATCCAACACTATGGTACTTGACTTCTTTTTTACACCACCCCTTCGGTTAATCGGTTTTCTCCCAGCAGGCACGGAGGGTTCTTCAGTTTCCATGGCTGTGGATGAAAACACCAACATCAGTACTAGCATGGTTAACCATAGGACTATATACTAGCAAAAAATACTTTGAAGATTCAGAACATTTAACTATTTCAGCATAAAAATATTTACCTGCCGACTTTTCACCCGACGATTCAAAGTTATATGCGGCGAGACGTTCTTGAAGAGATAGAATATCATCATCGGTTTCCTGATGATAGGCACATGAAAGTGTAAGCGCAAAACATGATTTTAAGGAAAACATGATTGTAAGGAAAACATGCAATGCAGGAATTTGGCAATTGGCATACCTTCTGAGTATTCTTAGAAACTGCACGTCCTTTTGGGTTTGCAACTTCAACAGCATTCTCTGAAGATGCAGCAAATTGAGAGAGTTCACACCCAAATAGGTATCAAAATTTTAAAGATTACACATAATACTAATAGTAATGATAGTAAATATTAAAACAACTCAAGCTTACCAATTTCCATTGAAGAATTATCATTCTCTGGCTCAACAGTTTTGGTCTTCTTAGTATTCTTTCGTGGTTGTGGTGGCTTCTTTGCAGCTTTACTAGCGAAACCATTGGCCTTTTTGCTTGCTTGGCTTGATCTCTTTCGCTCGTCTTCTGCATCTTTGGTATCAAGCTCCTGAAATACGCAGAGAAAATAATAACAATATTAAGAGATAATACATAATATTCTTAAGTTGTATTGGAAATAATGAATGTAAAGTAACTTACATCGAGTTTTGTTTCGAACTCATCTAGATCCTTCATCCACAATGACGTTGTTGGTGTTCCCATCAAAATCTCAAACTCCTTTTCCTTTTCAGCCTTTTCATCTCGCAGCTTCTGCACACTTTCAAGGGTCAAAGTTCCAATAGGCAAGGATAAAAGATACTCGTAGTCACCCCATGTTGCTCCTTCGACACTGACAGGCCGAGATACAGTTTCCTGTTCATCTTCCTGCTCTTCTGAATTGTCATCAATTGCCCCTGCTACTTGTGGTTCTGCAGATTTTCCTTTCCTCGGCATGGGAGTAAAACCTTTTTTCTTCAACTCAATCAACAAATCAGCTTTTTTCCGGTTGCTAACAATAATTTCTCCACTCACAACCCCTAATATAAACCTGACTTTGTTGTCCAAAATCAACAGAAGTCGTTCAAGGTTGGCCAGTATATATTTCTGCATGCATACACAAATTGCATTTCAGTTCAGATTAATTAATATGCATATATATAAAGATTCATAACAATATTTCAGTTACTAACCTTTCGCTTCTCATAATACTCCAGCCGAAGTGGAAAGAATTCGTCGAGAACTGTAGTGGCACAAAAAGTGAGCAGGTTAGACTTAATATTGTGAAAAACATTACATGTGAATCAAAACAATTATGATGGCAAATTTATACTAATAGTGCACTTCATATTGGGAAATTATACTTTGTTCTGGAGTGTCAAATTTCTTGATTTTTCCTTCAGCATCAAAAAGATGCATATTGCTAGTACTAATAGTGCTACTCAATTTAAATTTCTTGAATAGTCCTTCTTGCATTATCGTAGCAATTTTGTCTAGCTTCATCTTGACTTCGATGTCTACGATTGCATCATCTCCATTTTGCCTAAAATCCTACATCATAGAAAAATTTCAAATGAAATTTTTAAAAGTCACAAACTAACCTATCAGAGGATAATAATACTGAGGATATCAGAGGATAAAAATTTCAATGTTAAGGAAATAATACCTCAATGAGAGGATCCTTGACATTTGGCGCCCCATCTGTTACGGACTCAAGGAATTGTTTATAATCCTGAGTCCACTTCCGAATGGGAAGCTCAGTGATTCTAAAAGTTTGTTCATCTATTTCCATCACTGAGCCATTGACTATATACCCCCCTTCCTTGGCACTTTTCTCGATTGTTCCTCTGAATCCTCTGTACCATGGATCCATTGGCACCATTGCCTCACCATTCAACAAACGCCTCACATTGGCAATAATTTCCCGTGGGTTATAGTTGGGAATGTAAGAACTCCAACCTGTCCCAATTCCCTCACTACCATTGACAAGAACCAAAGGTATAATTGGTATGTACCTGCATGGTGACAAGCAGAACTTGAATCAGTTATACGTATATGGTGTTTCTTAGTTGTGACCAATGGTGTTGCTATATTTTTCTTTTAATAAATTTTTGCTTATCCTATAGAGACACATGTATATGGAATACAATGAATTGACACCTTGGTGTCAAAGTTAAGTTTAACATCAAATCTCATCCATTGATTTTACTAGATCAAATATTTAAAGATTTACAAAACAAACACTTACATCGTAATAAATTTTTAATCTTCATCATTCTATTTTTTTTAACGTTAGTAATCTTCATCACTTTTTATCTGCCATACCACTCACCCATCAACATGGATTATGTTTAACTTTTCTCGTAAAAAAAATACATAGATTCTATTTTATATGCCCTTCATTTTTATTTTCAAATATTCCCAATTTTTCCCAACTTCATATTTCATGTGTTTGAAACTCAACCTATGCACATGCCAAAATTGAATGGAAACAAAATCTTGGGATAAAAACGCTTTTTGATATTTTTTTAGGAGATGATACCCTTAATGATATATTGTTGCAAACGAAAACTCTGCGGCAAAACAAAAGATAGATCAAGGGAAATTTTTCGGTAATGGTCACTAAGGTGTAGAATCTTAGGAAACACACACACACACACACACACATATTTATATATATATATATATTTATGAAACTAGATAACCCTTTTGAAAGAAAGAAGAAAATACCAGTTTGGTTCAATGGACTTCCCATCCTCATTCAAGTATTCTAGCAGTTTGTCATCATCCTCATGAAAGAGGCACCGAGTAACAGCACTTAGCTCAGTGTAGATGTATCTAGAACTTGCATGGTCTTTTCCACCCTGGAAAGAGCAAAGTATCCAGTAAATACATATATTAAAAGGAAACAAGGTGAATATTGCCACAAAGGATATGCACGTTCATCTTACCAAGTTACGAGTACCAAATTGACCGTTTGGTTTGAGAAGATTGATGTTGTTGCTGCCAACAAAATCCTGTGCCATTCCAATAATTGTGCTAGCAAGACTTTGTTCACCATGGTGGTAACAAGAGTGCTCAGACACATAACCAATAAATTGGCCAACTTTTATTTCTTTGAACAACTTTTTCTTAAATGAACAAAAAAGAATCTTCCTCTGACCAGGCTTGAGCCCATCAACCATAGAGGGAATGGACCTTTGAAGATCCGCCCTAGAGAACAGGATAAGCTCTTTGTTAACAAAGTCCTTGTAGTTAATAAGTTTGGCATCATGATCACGAAAAGTACCAGGCTGCAACAACAGAAAATGGTAAACTTTTATTAGCGGATACACCCTAAGAAGGATAAACTTTTGGTTGCAGATTCCCCAGTTGGTAAACATCACACCTCAAAGTTTCGAATCCAAGTCTTTCTATCTTCAGCTTTTTTCTTACTGAAAGCTAACTCGATTGCATTTCCATCGAGTTCATCTTCCCAAATGAAGTCTTTTCTGTGCTTATCAAGATCTCGAAAGTACTCTCTTCCTTCCTGAGGAGTACTTGTACCCAACCCCTACAGAAAAACAAGAAACAAAATAAGAAAACACTGAAAGCAAAAAATTCTAAACGTAGCATGTAGGTTCTCCATGCTTACAACAACAACAAACCTTATAGTACTTTATCTTCCAACTATTTGCACTGTTCCCCAATCTTTCTCTCCATCCTTCATATTCCGGCATGGAATAAAATGATAATTTTGTCCCGTTTGAATGAGAAGCCTGCATAGAAAAAATGTAGATATTATATCCAAAAATGACGTTATAATCAAAAGAATGTAAAGCTCTCAATATATTATTTATTACCCGTATAATCGGAGTGGTAAATTCTACCATGAATGATGGAACCTTTAGCAGCGATGGCCAAAATGCGTGAATGAAGTTTATCAGTAGCCCTTTGATGTGAGAGCCATCATGATCCTAAATTGCAAAGAATTACATCAAAGCGATTATTACCTCGATGAATTAGGAATAAAAAAAACTCACTGAATACAGAAAACATTGATAACACATGCACTGATGCACGTGCCTCGTCATAATATTCTACTGAAATTGAACATATACTATAATTAGTAACTAAGGAGTTTACTCTCACCTGATCAGCCATAATCATCAAATGACCGTATCTCAAAGACTTCACGCTTGTGTACTCCTTGTTTTGCTGCAGTCCAAGAATCTTCTTTATATTTTGAATTTCTTCATTATCCATTATCTGTTTACTGCTAGCTTCCCGCACATTGAGCATTTTGCCCCTCAATGGAAACACACCATAGTGGTCTCGACCCACAACAGAGAGCCCAGCCATCTTCATACAGAAAAGAAAAAATCAAATTTAAATGACTACATATTGTAAACACCAAAAACTTAAAAAAAAATCAATTGATATATAGACAATAGACAACAACTTACAGCAAGGGCCTTGGCAGAGTCTCCCTCTGTCAATATCAAGGTACATTTGTCAGAGTTCCTTCCACCAGCATCATTGGCGTCCTCAAGCTTTACAATCCCACGAAGCCTCTGTGTCTTGGTTCCATCGGTTTTCTTCAAATCTTTACTTTGCTTAAAGTCTGCCCATGATAGGAGGGTGTCCACTATTCCAGATTTTTCGACTGCAAATATTTACAACATGTGAGTGTAAAGCGCCATTTCCAGATAATTGATCACATTACACAAAACAAATAAGCACTACGGACCTTCCTTCATAGTTGATTCTGGAACATCGCATTTAGAACCAAAACTGGCTGGTCTAGTTGTCAACGTCTCCTTAGTTTGAGAATCAAAAGCAGGGTTGTCAATCAAAGCATTGACAAAAACCCACAAATGATTCTTCACATTGTGAGCTTTCACATTGGCATCCTTCTTTTTCTTGTTTACTTTATTCATTACATAGGTAGTAATCTGATTGGTGATGTAATCGACATGAGTCCCACCCTTGATTGTAGCAATGGAGTTAACAAAGCTGACCTGGTAAAAAACAAAATTAACGTGTGTAACACAATAAATTAATATCAATGAACCTCCAAGTTACTAGTATACTTCAGTAAATAACTAATCACCTGTTGAAATTGCCCATCACTTAGACTCACACAAATTTCCCACCTATCACCAACTTTGGCATGAATCCTAATAACAACAATCAAAATCAAGTTAAATAGAAAAACAGAGGAAAACACACACACGCACATGTTGAGTTTTCAAACAATATATCTATAGATACAAACCTTGGCAGTGGCGTGGGTTTGGACTTCTCAGCAGATTTCATGAACAAATCGGCATAATCCCGGAACGACTTGATACGAAGCAAGGTTCCATTGAGTTCAACCTTAACAGTCTTTCCAAGGCAGCCAGCCATGTCCAGCACACGCTTTTTCATTAAAGCAACAACGTCCTCTTCAAGATAGGTCATTTTGAACTTCTCCAAGTCAGGCTTAAAGGTCACCTTGGTCCAGTTTTCACTAGATTTGCATTTGGTTATCACTGGCTCAGACTTATTCCCCATATTGTTTGAGAACACCTTCATAAGAAAACCAATCAATCAATACTCATATAAATTACAACAAACAGCTTCATAAATGGTCCATAAAGTTTTACAGAGAAGATGGAACCATCAAACATACACAAACTTCAGTTAATCATCATTAAGAAAAGAACTAGCAGAAACTTCATATATCGAAGACTGAAAATTCAAATAAACACTGATACGACAAAAATGATAGCAAAAATTGAGAATCTACATCAAAATAAAAATAATCAAATAAACCACAACTTCAGTTCATTTCCATTATTAAAATTAAAAGCCCTATCAGGATCATGGAAAGAACCAAAATTAAAAACCTCAACTGATCACCGACTCTTTATACTTCTACTGACATTATAAAAAACCCTGTAAGAACCTTAGTCAACAAATTCAATTTCAGTTCATCATCGCAAACATGAAAAAACCCTATCGAACCTAAACCTTCAACAACAAAAATCTAACAATCAACAATTCGCTACCTGTTTATACTTCTTCTGACGACGTCCATCAGCAGTCTCGATAACAAACTCAGTCGAAAAGATATTCGTGAGCTTCGCACCATAACCATTACGACCACCAGTAGTTTTCTTCACGTTATCATCGTAGTTACTACTAGTAAGAAGGTGACCGAAGATCAACTCCGGAACATAAACCTTCTCTTCCTGATGAATCTCAACCGGAACACCGTCACCGTTATTGTAAACAGAAACCGTATTCGCCTCCGGATCAATCGTAACTTTCAACGAATCCATTGACGGATCTCTCTGTTTGTTATCCGCTGCGTTGACGAGAATCTCGTCGAAGATTTTGTAGAGTCCAGGAACGTATGAGATTGAACGGTGAATCATTTCGTCGTTTTCGTAAATCCAGAGACTTTGAGTGTGTTTTTCAATTGAACCGACGTAGGTATCTGGACGGAGGAGAATGTGTTCTAGCTGCGTTTTCTTTTGGTACATTTCTTCGATTGTTTTCGAAGGAATGTTGGTGGCGTTGCTTGTTTGGAGAGGTCGTTTCTCCATGGTGGTGGTGGTGGTGGTTGACACGGAGGTAGTGTCGTCGGTGGTGTTTGTTTGAGAGGAGAGAAATGAGAAATGAGAAACGAGAAACGAGAAACGAGAGAGAGTGATGAATGGTGAAATGAATGGAAGGGTTTGATTTATTAATTTGAATTGAGTAGAGAGGATGGAAGGATCTAACGGTTGTTTTGGTGTTTGAATTTTGAATAGAGGGTTAGAAGCGGGAGTTTGAAATTTGAATGAGGGTTAATTTGGTATTCGGGTTTGGGTTTGGGTTTGGGTTTGGGTTTGGGTTTCAGCGGTGGGTGATTCGTTTGACTGATGAAGGAAAGTGACGTTTGTATGTGTCTAATTAAAGTTCAAATTTAATTTTTCTTTTTTAAATAATATTTTCAACACACTCTTTAAGACATAATTTTTAACGTATTTTTTTTATTAGTTAAAATTTACATAAACCTCACTAAATTGTGTATGATCTTATATAATTTGGTGCGACTTATGTAAATTTTAGAAAATGCATTGCCTGAATAAAATAAGTCTGATATAATTTTATTTAGTACCCAATCTTTTAAGCATTTTGCTATCATCAATATCACTCATTTACTCAACCCATACCATTTTTATGAAACGATTCAGATTGGGTTGGTCGGATTAACCCTACACATATACAACCTTAAAAGTAACTTAGCAACTTAAAAGATCTAATTGTTATGAAAAAAAGATATAAATGATAAAATTATTATTCTCGTGATTTACATTGTGAAAATAATAAAATAAAGAGGTGAATGATGAGTTTGGGTCGGAGCATCTACCGGATGTGGGTGAATATTTTGTGAATATTTTAGCTATGTAGGTGCTTGTAAAAAAAGGAGAAAATTAATTGTGGATTTCATTGAGTAATATTAAGGATAAAATTTAAGTGTTTTTGGTGTTTGTTCTTGATTTAAAATATTCATAATACTTTAATTTTTCTCAAATTGATAATTTTTTAAAAATTTATTTTAATTAAAAAAATGTATTTTAAGTTAAGTGTTACACCAAAAACATATAAAAAAATGCCCTTAAATTTTGTCTGAATAAATTATCAAATTTATCATTGATTTTGTAAGACAATCTCGAATAATTCTACGAGATTATAGATATTTGAAGTATATTTTTGACTCCGTGAAATAATATTTACGTTCATCTTTATGTTAAATACCATATATATAAATTGTCAAGTTGGTGTCTATATTTAATCATTTATTATCAGTTAGATATCTATATTTAACCACTTACTGTTAATTTTGGTCCCCTAATAAAATGGTGTTAATCAAAAGAGATTGATAGATCTACGGATGTGAATACCATTTGATAGAATCGGGAACATATTCGAAACATATATAATTTTAGAGACCAATTTGATAGCATCTTACAAAGTCAATAATGAATTCGGTGGTTTACTCGGATTTTATTAGAAAAGTTTGATATGAGTTGCAAGGTAAATCTATATCCGAAAATTATAATAGAAGATGTTGGAAAACATGAGATTGGGGGTTTGAATTATGTTGACCATTTATGAAAATCAAATTCTATTGTTCAATAGAAAGATATGTTCTTTATCAAAACACTCAACTTATGATTGCAAATCAATTTGAGTATAATAAAGTTGAATCATAAAGAACTTAAATCAAATAACAGAGTTGAGGTAGAGAAGCGACACATGTGTTTTTATAATAGGTCACAACAATTGCTATTACATATAATCCTCCCCTTACAAATATTTTGTCTCAGTACAGTGGATAACTTAATTCACTATTAAATCAATAGCATAAAAGTAGTTTTTGTTCTACCTCTTTAAGCTACGAGTATTCTTTTCTTTGCCTCTCGAGACTATACCACTAGAAAACTTTCTAGTCTTTTCAATATTCTAGCAACTGCAGTTGACGATTTTAAGTATTCTTTCACTTCTTTATGTTCATCTTTTGAATTAAAGAGTTGATATCACTATTGAGCTTTTATTCAAGTATGTGTCTAAGTTGACACATAGTATTTCTTCGGATGTTTAACTCTCATTGAGAGGATAATACAATTCAAATCCTATATCAATTTAAGTGGATAAAAACAACTTGATTGGTTTACATCAATTTCTAATAGGCAAAATACACCCCACGATCCTTATTTTTTATCTTAGAAGATATGGTAAATTTCAACATAATTAACTCGCACAACTGTGAGGTCCCGGGTTCGAGTTCGGGACAAAATGTCCAACTTAACAATATTGACATTTGTCAATTGAGCTATGGCTTAAGGACCACCCCATAATCATTTAAGTTACATGAAAATAACATATTAGTCATTTATCTTTTTTTTTGTCAAGTTTGTCATTTATGTTTGTAAATGTTTACATCAATTATCATAATTTCAAACCTGCAAAATTGAAATCCAAAATTTTCCCAATTTTTTCAATAAACTCGTGTAGTTCTTAAGGGGTTTTGATTGCAATAATCACAAGAACATAAACTCTCACTCAAATTTTAAACAAGAGAGAATTTGAGTGAGATAGATTTTATGGTTCTTGAAATTACACACAAAATTCTCTCAATCTATGTTGTTTTTTATATGATTGATAACAAAACATATAGTACCATTTTAAAAATCTCTAACTAAAAATAATTGAAATAAGGTTAAGACTAAAAATAGTTCAACATTGTAACTTTTACAAACATAAAAGACTAACTTCATACAAAAAATAGTTAAATGATCAATTTGATATTTTCGTGTACACGATGTATTTAGCCTTTCTAATAACTCTTAACAAAGAGAATTTCCATTAATTATTTTCTTTTGATGTGTTCATAGCTTTTTCAGAATTCTTCTTTGAATATTGTCTTTTTCTTTTTATATATTAATTATTTTGAAATGTTCTTTTCTTGTATCAAATTCTTATCCTCAAGATATTCATGATTGGATAATTTATTTTTGAACGATGAAGATCATTGAGATTATGATGATCAACTTTGTTGATTATCGTTCTTCATAATAACTAGTATTATTAGGGATCTTGACACGTAACAATAGCACTCTGAACCATTTAAAAGACTTGTACTATTTATAGTATTATTCTAGGTTGTTGTTGAACCATATAGATAGTTGTATTATACTAACCATATGATATAAATTATTTCCATGTTCTAAGGACACGTCATCAAAAGAACAAAATTCTTTCACTTAAAATTTTGTCCTCAGACGAATATCAATAACTTAAGTCATTCTTTAATGTTGACTTATTGACCAAAGGCATTGACTTTTCCAGGTGATAGCTCCACTAGAGGAACTATTACTTCATAGTCGTTCCAAAGTCTTTTACTTCATCAGAGGGTTTGATTTTTATTAGACATTGACTTCTTCAGAGGCTTGATTCAGATGTTATTCTTGTTATTTGAATTAGATGATCAATAAAAGTCTTGACTTATAGTTGACTTTTGTTATAAAGAGACGATCCAATTTGTTTTCTTTTCTTTTGCGATAAGATGATCATTCATTGACTTATATATCATTGTCTTTAACGTTTTGATTCGAACCGTAGATTATTAAATGTTTGTTGTAATGTTTCTTATTGATATATATGGTGACTTGCTCTGTTAGTAAATATAATTACTCGTGCATTAGGTATTAATATTTTTTCGTGGTAATGAACACTCAAATTATTATATTTAACTTACTCATAATATGCTACCTTAAAATAGATAGTCATTACTATAAATCATATATTCTAACTTAATATACACGCTAGCAAATATAATTAGGGGATAATTGTTTTTGTTATCATTAAAACATCAATGATAATTGTAGTTAAAATCAATTTTGCAATAACAATAGTATTCAAAACAAAACTAATAACTAACATTAGGTTTGTGAACTAGATGTTCACATGATATTTGTTCTTATGACTCACTTGATGTTGATGTGTTGGTTTATAAAAACAAGACAAAACAAATAGTTAAGTATTAAGATGCATGTGGTACTTAATTTTAAGCAAAAACTTATTAAATTTATTGGACTTAATTATAAGCAAATGTCGACTAATCCACCAAATATGTCTTGTTATATTAAATTTTCTATAATTTTACCATTTTTTGACAATTGTATATATACATTATATAATTTTCCTCATATATATAATAATATAAGTAATTATTGTTATAATATTTATTGAGATGTAAATCAATTACACCCAAATAAAATACATCAATTATCTATTATTATTTATATTATATAAAAGATGGATTGTGCAATTAATCGCATTCAGCAGCATGTTTGATACTAAATTTTCAACAATTAATTATTCTGTTATTTTTTATTTTAAAAAATACATCAATAAATCAATTTAAATTCATTAAATTAATATATATATATATATATATATATATATATATTAAATTTTCTTTAACTTTGTCATTTTTTACAAATGTATATATTGCAAAATCCGTTGATGATCAAATTAATTTACTTATTCATCATACAAGATATGCTTTCACGTATATTTTACTGCGGAAACTTAATAGTCAAATAAGCCTGCTATAAAATATTAAGAATAACCATAAAATCTTGATTATTTTAGAATCTACGACATATTGATTTATCAAAAATATTAAGAATACCTGATTTATCACTTTCATAGTTTCTCGACAGCAATCCTAAATAATCTCTAAGCATTGATTCTGAAAAATTATTTTTAAATTTTTATAAATGTTTGTCAATAAAGAATCAGTAAAAATTAATGTTTTTTTTAAATATCATCAACATAAAAACAAGATCAATTATAATACACTAACGATAATTTTTTTATGTTGTTTGTTTGAAAATGTGTCGCTAAAAAAGCTGATGAAACTGGTGAAACATATATAATCATACATGGGATAAATGTTCGTCATTAATCAAAATTAATATTTTTTATATCTTATAAATAAAAATGATAATAATTATAATTTATTATAAAAACTGTACACAAGAATAAAACACATTTTTTTATTATGTAGGGACTAAAATCAAATTTCATACATTTTGCAGAGACTAAAATGAAACTTTTATTTTGTAAGGATTAAAAACAAATTTCTTGAATTTTGCATGGACTATGTTTAAAGTCATTAATTACTCAACTGTAAAAAAACTAATGGTGTTATGCATTAGGTACTAAAACGAAAACGTTTGCATTAGAAGTCTCACATTGCTTAGAAAAGTGATGGTTGAGCAACATATAAGTGAGAGGACTCATAAGTCCACCTTAAGGTTTTGGGTTAAGATTGGTGTCCAACACACTTCTGTGGTTACTCTTGGTCCAATGTGGATGATCTCTCGGGCTACCCTCATGACCCAACAGGGTGTCTATTCCCGATGCAGATTGTCTATCGGATATAATGAATGTTGTGTTGAAGAACTGAAGAGGGTACATCTTTAGGGTTCTAAAGATGTATTTCTCTAGGTTATATCTTGCAAGATTAGAAGTGGGATATTTGTCTTGAATATAGGGGTCAACATTTTTGGATAATTGTTTCAATATTTTGATACAATAGCATTTAAGAATAAGGATTGGTGTGCATGTGTACGTAACAATTGATTATGGATCTTGTAAATGTTTGAAATCAAAAATTAAAGGAAGAAACTCTAATTCGGTTGAAAGGGGGCTTAATGCACTCTACATGCGAGGATGAAGTAGAGGAACCGGTATAAATCACCGTGTGATCCTCTCTTTTCCTAATCTTTTTAATTTATGTAATTTACTTTGTTAATTGATTTTGTTCATATTGGTGTTTGATGGTGAATTTTTTATTTTGTGCGAAAATTAATAGAAAGAATGTGCCCTTAGAAGTTTATGTTTTGGAATCTTATCTTGATTTCAATTGTTAAGTGAAAATTTTGTTTTATATTATTCTCAACATCTTTGATTTGATTCATATCAAAATAATTCTCCTTTATATGTAGAAGACGAATTTCAATACTCATTTGTACGCGAGTCCAACATATTTTAAAATATGTTTGTTGTTGTTGTGTGACTCGAAAAGATTTTAAAATTATTTGAAAAGTTCAAAATTCAACCCCCTTTTAATGTTCGTTGCAAGTCATTTTGTGAGTAACATATAAAAAATGGACTATGCAATAAATCAATTGCATGACACATGTTAGATACTAAATTTTCAATTAATTATTAAGACATTTTCTATTTTCTATTTTAAAATCATAGATTGTTCGTCATTTGAAAATTAAAGATGTCCTTAACATATTTGATAAGTTATCCGTGAAGAATACTTTTTATTGAATCGTTTCTTTTGAGGGCCTTTGTGAAGGTGCGAAATACGAGAAGAGGGGTTGAATTGTGTTTGCACAAGGTTGATAACTTTTTGATAATTTATAAATAATTAAAAATTAGTTTGGTTTTGGTGACTTACTTGGATTAGAAGCAATAAGATTTAGAGGCAGCAAGCAATGAAATCATAAATAATTTGACGCGGAGAATTATCCTGGTTCACCACTAACTTGGCTACATCTAGTCCCTTCATTCAGAAGGCTTTAATCCACTAATTCAAAAACCTTGAATTACAAAGCATCTGACCCTCCAAGCCAGTCTTCCCAAACAGCCTGACAACCCCAGACTTTTGAGGAACAACACCACCTTGACCCTACAAGCCAAGTCTTCTCCTAACAACCTGACAACCTCATATTGAAGAAGGAACTAAACCACTATCGGGTTGGATACAAGAGATTGAAACTTGAGTAGTTGCTTCTAACAAAGCTGATAATAACAATAACTCTCACACTTTAAGAAAAGAACACTCAAAAGATCTTTCTAACTTGAACAAGTGTTTCTCTCTTTGAACTCTAAGATGAATTGAGAACTTTGAGCTAGAGTTACTCTTTTCTGCTTTTCGATGTTTTTCTCCTTCAGCCTTGAGTGTCTATTTATAGTGAAAATTTGGCCTTCAATTTAGTCCTTATTTAATTCTGAATTGTATCTTATTTAGATTGAGTTTGTAAATTCTTCATATTGATTTTGTTCCTATTTTGTATAGATTGATTTTGTAAATTCTTCAGAATGATTCTGTTCCTATTTTGTGTAGATTGACTTTGTAAATTCTTCAAATCAAATATTCTTCAAATCTTCATTAAATATTGATCAAATATTCTTCAAATCTTCATTCAATTGTTGATCAAATATTCTTCAAATCTTCATTAAATGTAGATCAAATATTCTTCAAATCTTCATTAAATGTTGATCAAATATTCTTCAAATCTTCAATTAAATGTTGATCAAATATTCTTCAAATCTTCTTCAAATTTTGACCATATTTTCTTTTCAACTTGGTCAAAGATTTTCTTCAATTATAAATTTGAATCAAATCTTATTTTAGATTTTCATCAATTATAATTTTGAATCAAATCTTATTTAAGATTTTCTTCAATTATAAATTTGAATCAAATCTTATTTTAGATTTTCTTCAAAAACATGAATCTTCTTTCATACTCTTTGAAGTCAAATATATTGTTCTCATAAAATACTTTTGTTAACATCAAAACTCTATATATAAAACCAACTTGGTTCCAACACTTTGGATTTGGCCTGTGAGTACATCGACTTGTGATGAAAAAATATTATAATAAGGAGTTTTGGTTTTTCCTTTTAATAAGGAGGTTTTGTTTTCCCTTTCAATAAGGAGTCTTGTATTTTCCTTTCAATAAGGAGTTTTTGGGGCTATCAAAGACAATGTGTTACATAACATGGAATTGTCGTGGGCTTGGAAACTGATGGATAGTTAGAGTGTTCAAAAATCTTTTACGAGATAAAGATCCCACATGTGTATTCCTCTCGGACACTATGATTTTATTTTTTTGAGATGAATTAGTTTTGAAATGTACAAAGTTTATTCGGAGTTGTTGTTGTTAGTTGAGCATGAGAAGCTAAAAGACGTGTTGGCGATCTTGCAATGTTTTGAAAGGAAGGTTTCGAGGTGGAGGTATTATCTTTTTCTCCTAATCATATTGATGTCTTAATTGTTATGGATAATGGAGATGAGAAATGGAGGTTGACTAAGGTGTACGGTTTTTCAGAGTCTCAAATGAAACATAAAATCTGTGAATTAATTGACCAGTTAGTATTCGTGGAAAACACCAAGAAGGGGCTTCTCATGGGGGATTTCAATATGATTCTTTTACAAGATGAAAAGGAAGGTGGGAATTTTAGTAACTCTCATTTTATTTCAATGTTTCGGGACACTATTCAAAATCACAATATTTCTAACTTAGGATTTCAGGGTGATAAATTTACTTGGAATAGTAACCAGGATGAAGTTTCTAATATTAAGGCCCATCTTGATAGGATGGTAGCTACACCAGCATGGTCCTCATTTTACCCTTCGACTTCAGTGGTGGTTTTACGAGGCATGCTTCATATCACTCGCCTCTCTGTTTACGACTTGCTTCTAGGAAGCCAAAGTAAAAACAAAATATTCTTAAGTTACAATGGTTTGAGGAATGCTGGTTACGTTATAGTTGAATTGCAGAAGTAGTAAGGGCTGCTTGGGAGATATCATGAGGTTGTATGTATGATAGAATCAGTCTTTGTGTTAACAATCTTTCTAATTGAGGCTAGGATCGTTTTGGTGATGTTCCCAACCAGATAAAATTGCTTGTAAGAAGTTGAACAATCTTAATAAACAATCACAACAAGAGGGAGTAATTTCATAAACTAGAAGAATGGAGGCTAGATTGGATGATTTGGTGGAGAGTGAGGAGATTTGGTGGGATCAGAGGTCTTGTGCTTTATGGTTAAAGCATGGAGATAAAAATAAAATAAAAAATCATCAAAAAGTTTCTCATAAAAAATCTAGAAATTGGATGGATTGTATCTAGAATGATCATGTAGAAAAATTTGATGATGGAGAACATATTGCCTTAGTTTTTAATAATTTCTTTCGGGATCTTTTCTCTACTAGTCATCCTGAAAAAGTTTATGAAGTTATGGAAGTAGTCAAAAATAGACTGTCAAATTCTTTGCGTAACATACGGGAAGTAGACTTCACAAAAAATGAAATTTTCTTAGCTGTTAAAAATTTAAAGCCTCATGCTGCCTCGGGTCTTGACGAAATTTCAATTTTGTTTTATCAATTATTTTGGAGTACAGTTGGTAAGGATGTGACTTCTTTTGCTTTGGAGATTCTCAATGGTGGTGGAAATCCAAGTAGCATTAATTATACTTATATTTGTCTCATTCCATAAAAAAAAGTCGAAGGTGCCATGTGATTTTAGACCTATTTCTCTTTGCAATGTCGTTTTTAAAATAATTACAAAAACAATTGCAAATAGATTGAAATTGATTATTCCGTATATTATTAGAAAGTTCAAAAGTGCTTGTGTGCCAGGACATTTTATAACTGATAATGTCTTACTAGCTTTTGAGTCTTTTCATTTTGAGGAAAAAATAAAGGCAAAAAGTGGTTTGTTGACCTAAAGTTGGATACGTCAAAGGCATATAATCGCATTGAGTGGAATTTTATCAATTGAGGTTTTTTAGTCTATGGATTTCTCTAAAAAAATGGCAAAGGTTGATTTTTAATTGTATTTCCCAGTCTCTTTTTCTATTTTGCTTAATGGAAGTCTTTATCAAAAGTTTTATCCTTAACGTGGTCTTCGTCAAAGATACCTTTTGTCTCCTTATCTTTTTATCTTATGTGCAGAGATATTTTTTTATCTTTTAAATAAGGCACAAGAAAATAAGGTCTTTCCTGGAATTCAAATTGCAAGAGGGGCTCCAAAAATTAATTATTTGTTTTTTGCATATGATAGCCTCATTTTTTGTAGGGGTTCTGTTCAAGTTGTTCAGACCATTCAAGGATAGCTTAATACTTATCAATCTACTTCTGGTCAACTTATCAATTTGGATAAATCAGAAATCTCTTTCAGCCGAAATGTATCGGATGATCGTAAAATTTTGTTCCAAGGTTGGATACAAATTAAGGCTGTTGAGTGTCATTCGAAGTATCTGAGGGTACCTTCTTTTGTTGGTAGGTCTAAGCGACACATATTTAATTTGGTCCAAGATTGGGTATGGAAGAAGGTGAAGGGATGGAAGTAAATATTTTTATCAACTACAAGGTGAGAAGTTTTGATCAAAGCAATGATTCAAACAATTCATGCATATGTTATGAGTTGCTTTCTACTTCCGATGGGTTTATATGAGCACATTGAAAGTATGATTTGTAAGTTTTGGTGAACAAGGTGGACATGTAATTCATTGGACTAATTGGGATACATTATGTAAGGAAAAAAGGAAAGGTGAGATGGACTTTAGAACATTTCATGATTTCACCCTTTCAATGTTGTCTAAACAAAGGTGTCGTGTCGTGCATAATGACGATTTATTGATCTCACAATGTCTAGAAGCAAAGTATTTTTGTAGGAGCAATTTCATGAGAGCCTCAATTAGTTACTGCCCAAGTTATACATGGAGAAGTATTTTGCAAGCTTGTTTATATGTTATTGAGAAAACTGGTATTTGGAGAGTAAGGGATGATCATCAAATTTGTGTATAGGAGGACAATTGGCTTCTTTATCCAAATGGTCACAATATTTGGTCTCCTAAACCTTCTAATTATGATATTATGTTTGCCTCATATCTCATACATCATGACATTCCCCTTAATGAATGAAGTTTTTCTTCCTTTTGAAGCTCAACAAGTTCTTCAATTGTCACTTTCTTTCTCTCAACTACAAGATAAGTTTCTGTGGGGTGTTTCATGATCTGCTATTTTCATTTAAGAGTTCATATGATTTCTTAAAGGCAAGGCGTGAGGTATCTGCCTCTTATAATTCAGAGCAAAATATTGATCAACAAGTGTGGAAAATAAAAAATATTCCAAAACGCACTCGTTTTTTTGGACGATTCTACATGCAAAAATACCAGTAAAAAATGATATTTTTAAAAGAGGAATCAATTGTTTTCCATTGTGTGCTTTTTGTGGACAATATAATGAGACAGTTTCACATCTCTTTATGGAGTATCACTTGTCAAAGCAAGTATGGTTTGCTTCCCCATTAGGTTTGGTATTTAATTCACATGATTTCAGATATGTACCATTGTAGGAGTGGTTGGAAAGAAATATTATTGATGCAAATGAGAATGTAACTGTACATGTATTGGCCTAGTGTTATGAAATATGGTGTACTAGAAATAAAAAATATTTTGAGGGGACTAATGTTGATGCGACTACCATTGTTCAAAAGGCACGTAGATCTAGTGTTAATTTATAGAGTGCTAGTGCGATGTTATTGGAAGCGCTAAGTGGAGGTCCCAGTTTTCCTATATCTGATGTTTGTTGGATACCCCTATTTAGTGTTGTTATAAGCTTAATGTTTGATGTAGTAGGTCCGATAGATGGGGATAAATGGGGTGTTGGTTCTGTAAAGAGATATGTTGATGGTGTAGTAGTTGCTGACTAATCATTTCATTACCAAATTCAGAGGTAGCAGAAGCTTAAGCTATTCGAAAGAATTTGGAATTTGCTAAATACATGTTTTTTTTTAATCTTATAGTAGAATTAGATGCTTCAAATGTGGTTTTGGCGTTGAACGCTCATCAACAATCTCCCACCTATGTTGGTTCTGTTATTGGAGATTGTGTTAATTTTAATATTTGCTTTCATAGTTTAAATATTTTACATGTTTCGCGTGAGGTCAACCAAGCTGCACATTATTTAGCTAAATACGATCTTTATAATCTGAATTGTATGTGGATTGATGTATGTCCCTTGAGATTATAATATCGTACTCTTACCACTAAATTGATATCTTTGAACATTCCAAACTACCTAATATTTAGTTTTCACATTTGATATTTTTTTTTCGACTTCTTGTTCCATCCAATTTCTCTGTAGGAAACTTGGATTGTTGTGTATTTTTCCTTCGGTTTGATTTTTCCTCTCAGATATTTGTTTTTTATATATATATATATATATATATATATATATATATATAAAACTACACCCCAAAACATTAATACATGCCAAGAAAATAATTTATGAATCTCTTATTACAAAATATAAAAGATATAAATTATATCTAATATCTATTAAAACATTATATAAAAGATTGTTTATGCAATTAATCACAATATGTGTTAGACACTAAACTATTCAACAAATTTTTTATAAGCAAAAAATTTGATCAAGAAAAAAAGTAAAAACAAAAATTAGGGAGATAAACCTAATTCAAGAAAAAAATAAAAAATGCTTGAAAAATTTCACATATTAAGCAACTTTTCTAACCCTTAATTATATAATGCAATTTTCTTCTGCATATTTGTTTCTTTTACCTTAGAAATCACCTCTATAAAAGATTCTTCACTAGTAATGAAATGATTCTGCAAATATTTAACAGTTGTCGAATTCTCTACTTAATCAGTATATCTCCCTCAAACTTTTGTTTTGTTAGCATACCTCTTTTTAAAAATTTCTTCAATATATATATATTGAAAATGTCATAGATTAGCCATCAAATCTCTTGAATGTACATTTGCTTCGAAATTCCATGAACTTTGATGATTATGAACAACATTCTCATTATACACTGCATCACTCCAAGTGTTGGGTCCAAAACCTTAAGAAAATGGGCATATAGATCATCACTCTTATATATCCAACAACTACCATGCTTATAGTCAATGTGGAACTTGACCATACACACTTGAACTCAACATTCTCCCCCTTAAGTGTTAGTCTCCCACATCCTATACTTGTATCACCGTTATTACCAACGGGACCCGCCTCCTAACAACATCATTAGGAAGACTTTTGATACAAGGATCCAACACTAGAATCTACAAGAGACTTTGACACCACATCTTAAAGAGAAAATTCTTTCCTGGTTGGAGTGAGAAAATTCTTGAATAACTGTGTT
The DNA here is from genome assembly GCA_037974755.1 of Cicer yamashitae. Classification (NCBI taxonomy): domain Eukaryota; kingdom Viridiplantae; phylum Streptophyta; class Magnoliopsida; order Fabales; family Fabaceae; genus Cicer; species Cicer yamashitae. The sequence goes on from JBBPBQ010000001.1 coordinate 14,936,695, forward strand.
GCCACCTAATTCAATGTTAGAGATATGATCAATCGATGGCGAAATTGGTTGAAACATTAATGTTTTTAGGGACATACTTTTTACCAACCTATTGACGAATGCAATTTTATTTAAAAAATATATATCAATTGAATTTAATTCATTGCATTTTCTTAAAAAATAATTCATTAACTTGATATGACTGGTAGATTAAATTGTTTATAAATTTGATTTTTTTTAAAAATAAAATATATACATTATACATTCTTCCATATATATAATAATAGTTGTTGAAATATCATTTAATTAAATAAATGATATATGTCAAGAGAAAATAAATTATAAATTTCACGTTACAAAGTATAAAATATTTTCATAAATAATTATTTTATATATATAGGTACACACATATAAAAATTATTTCAAAATAAAAATATCTCATTATAAGATTATATATATATATAT
>JBBPBQ010000001.1:14940192-14977813 GCA_037974755.1 Cicer yamashitae
GGGGGGGGGGAGTATTGGCGGGAAGGTCGTACGTGAACGGCAAAATCGATATCGTTGGGACGTTCGGGTTGTATATTGACACCTTATCGATAGACTCTCTAGTTCGTTGGGCAAGAGGTGTCTTCTCTGCTTGCACTAAACCGTAGTAATTGGATCCATGTGTCGGAGTTAGTTGGTGATTAGGTAGGATTACATCCTATGTGTACTTGCATTAGTGAAGTCGCTAGGATATGTGTTATATGTGCATTGTTATTATATGATTACGTATGTGTTGATGATAAGTTAATTGAATTAAATGTTAATAATAATTGATAATAGACAAAATAATGTTGCATGTTGTTTGAGTGTCTGTTACGCTATTTCTATATGTTTTATATACTTGCGTTGTGATTGTCACCGTGCAAACCAATATTTTTTCAGATGTGCTATGGTGTACATATCTTCGTGAAGTTCTCACAATGTGATGTCAAGGGTTAATGACTTACAATTCTTATATTCTAGTTACATTAGACTCTGACCAAGTAACAAGAGGTTTCATAGTTTTTTGTAATTAGATATTTAGAAAAAGTTTAACTGATACCCTTTACAAGTTATATGATATGATTGAAATAAATAAAAATATTAAATTTTCACCAATTTTTCTTATTATTTACTTATCTTCTGCAAATATGGGTAAAAGTTGTTACGAATCACCAATCAAAATTGTTTTTTTCCTTCTCTTTTATTTAAATAAGTGATTTCACACATATTTTATTTTTCTTATGTTTTTTTTTTGTGATTTCGTCATCTCAGTACGACGCTGTGTTTGTTCGTCGTCTTAGTGCGACACTGTTTTGATTTCATGTTTCGATGCAATGTTAATTTGATTCAGATTGAGAGATCAACTTTAATCGATTCAGTACAAATTCAACAAATAATAAATTAATACAAGATCATCTATTATTGATAATAAAATATAAGAATATCCCAATGGATCAAAAAGCATCATTGTGGATAAAATACAAAAAAAATATCTGTTTGTTCCACTTGCGTTTTTGTTTGCAAGTAACTAGAATCTTGAGGCATAAGCGATTAAGAATCATATCTAAAGAGAAATGAGTACACTATTATAAATATACACCCATAATAGTAAAACGTAAATTCAGCAACATAGTGAAAATTAAATAAATTAAATAGATCTATAGTAACAAAGTTTACAATGGATGCAATTTATGTAGCATGGTTGGGTCTAGTGGTTGGTTGTGTGTTATGGTGGTGGAATGAATATTGGTATGTTATTCCTCTCAAGTTCAAATGCTTAAGTTCTTCCACAAAGTTGCCACCTGGACATATGGGTTTCCCTTTCATTGGGGAAATGATTAACTTTCTTTGGTACTTCAAAATTCTTCGACGACCAGATGAATTCATTAATGCTAAGAGACGCAAGTAAGTTTTAGGCTTTAAGACCCCTCTCAAGGGCCACCTTTTAATTTAGAATGACAAAATATAAATAATAAAGATAAAGATTAATATAGAGAATTGTGAATAATCAAATTATATGCGAAGAATTATCAGATATAATTTAAATTCGGGTTATCCTAGTAGATATATATTCAATTGAATTCAAAAAAATATTTAAACGTTATCACTTAATCTGTGATATCAATCTCAATTATTTTAACGACAATTAATTTACGGTGAAAAAATGATTCTTGTTTTTATATGTATTGAAAATTTTTAAGACATTAATTTTAACGTATTTATATTACATATCACTTTTGTTTTTTGAAAAGCCAAAACAAAAAATCATTTAAAAAATATATTTATTGGCATCATGATCACTCAATTGTTGATAAAAAATGAAACAGATATGGTGATGGAGTAGGCATGTTCAGAACACACCTCTTTGGGGTACCATCAATTATAGTATACACTCCAGCTGCTCACAAATATGTGTTCTTTTCAGAGGACAAGTTCAAAGCAGAATGGCCCACTGTTGAACTTATGGGCCGAACTTCATTAGTGTCTGTCCATGGAAAAGCCCATTTACGGGTCCGCAACCTTGTCAGCAATACCATCAATCGGCCCGAGGCCCTAAACCGCATTGCTGCTCTTGTCCAACCTCGCATGCTTCATGCTCTTCAATCTTGGGCTCAAATGGGTAAAATCAATGCCAAGTTTGAAACCCAAAAGGTATTTATTTACAACTTAATATATCTTAAACATATTAATTTTATATATATATATATATATATATATCATTCGGTCTCAAATATAAATAAAATCAAGTTAACGAAAATTGATGTATTTAACTTTAATTTTAAACTAAATATATCATCAATTTTTATTGACTAATTTGTATTTGTATTTGAGATCAAAGTAATATATATTTTCATATAAATAAAAAAGTATGTATAAGTAGGATAGTCATCTACAACTTTTCATTTTAATTTTATCTCAAACAATGCAATTATGCCACCATTTTTTCTAACATGATCACTTTTAGCCATTGATCACCTGCTTGTTACAATTTTTTAAAAAATGAAAATTTTAAATAATAAGAGATTATTTTTTAAAATGAAATAAGAGATGATTTTAAGTAGTGTGTCATATGTATCATTTTTGATAAATGATTTTTATATAAAAAGCAATTTTCAATACGATAAACAAATATAAAATAGAATGTGTTTTTCTTGAATATTTATAAAAAAATTTAAATTATTAAAATTCAAAATTATTTATTATTTTTAAGGTAACAAACAGGCTCTATATATATTAATGTGTAATTTCTGATTTAGAACTTATAGAGTTTAAAATCATTATTAAATATTAAATGCAGCTGACATTTGAAAACATTGGGAAATTATTCATGGGCAAGAGGCCAGGACCTCTTCTACATTCCTTGGATAAACTCTATCAAGGCTTGCTTTTAGGAGTGAGAGCCTATCCAATCAACATTCCTGGTTTTACATACCACCATGCTCTTCAGGTTTATTTTAACTATATCCACTCCAATCACCAAATATTTGATCTAAAATTTAAACAAAATATATCGATTTTTGTTGCTTTAACTTTCTTTTATATATAGAATCAGCACTATATTGCACTTTATAATTAAAATAATCCATCAACTTGTTCTCTAAACTATCATTTTCTCTTCAATTTAATTCGCGAACTATATAAATATTATAAGGAGTCTTTGAACTATTATTAATCTATCAATTTAGTTTCTCTATTGTTTTAAAAATATATGATAAAATAATAATTCAATGAATAACTTGATGAATTTTAAAATAGTTTTACGAACTATTTATTACATTTTTGTAGTTCAAGAATCAAATTGAAGAGAGAATAATGACTTAGGGACAAGTTTATTCTTATAATTAACATGTGTATTTAAAATTTTAGTGTAGAAGAAAGCTCGAGGACTTTTTCTCGATAGAATTAGATAAAAGAAAGAATGACAATAAGGTGGAAACAATTGATCTAATGGATGGGTTGATTCAAGTTGAAGATGATGAAGGTGACAAATTGAGTGACAAAGAAGTTGTAGATAACATTGTCTCTCTAGTGGCTGCTGGATATATGTCTACTTCACTTGCATCTACATGGGCTATATACCTTCTTGCCAAGTATCCAATTGTGCTTGAAAAGCTTAGGGTATTACTCAATTTGTGTCTTATAATTATCATTTTAAATTGTGGATTTGCAACATCATAACAATAATTAATATAATTACAACAACTTATTAAGTTTGTTATTGATAGAGTAGTTTAGTGGTTTGAGTTGTGACATTGAAGGAGATCTGCAGTTTAATCTCTACTATTAATATTTTCTTCTCCCCTTAATATATATATACTAACTAACTAATATTTTTCTAAAACAAAACAATTTGTTAACTTTTTAACTTTGTCTACAACTTTATTTGCAATTGCAGGAAGAGAACATGGCTTTCAAAAAGGGAAGTCCAGAGGATTTTCTTACACCTAAAGATGTTTCGAATTTAAAATACACAAACAAGGTTTGGTTTTGCAATATATAATTTATCTATATTCATAGAAAATATCAAATTTTTGTGTGACTTTTTTCTAATATATTTTATCTTTCATTTTAACTATTTTAATTCTAATTTATGTACCTTACAAGTCTAACATCTTACCAATAAGTAAGCACCTCAAGTGTTATTTATTGAATAGTTGAGTTTGTTATATATCTATACCTTTATATAAAATGATACAAAATTTTGGTTTAACATTTTTTTCTTTCACATTTATTTTTCATTTAAATTATTTTATTTATAATTTTATTATTTCTTATCCATCAGATATTGATTTTCTAAATAATTATATAAATTTAATTTTTTTATAAAAAATATAAATAAATGGACACTCACGTGCCTCTCTACACGCTAGCCCATATAAACAAAGAAAATACTAAAAAGTACTTTAAGAGTACATATTAAGAAATCAGATATATTTCAAAACAAAATTTTTATTTATAGATATCAGAACTTGAGTATTTAACATGTACCCTCACAACACTTTGTGTTTCATCGGTTTCATAAATTAATTTGAACACAGGTTGTTGAAGAAGTGATAAGAATGGCCAATATTGCTGCTTGTGTTTTCAGAAAAGTTGATACTGAAGTCGACTATAAAGGTACCCGGTTGCACTTTGAGAAAGTTTGTTTTCACAATTAATTTAATAGCTATACTCACATACTTTAAATTTTAATTAGTGGGGTCCAAATCATATAGCATAAATAATTTTTATAGAAAACATATCAATACATGATAAGGGATAAAATATACATCATTGTCTTTTATAAAAAAAACATTGAAAATAATAAAACTATACATTATATATCTAAAAAATTGAAGACACCCATTTAAGAATGATTATTACTCTCTCACACAATTGTTCATTTAGTTCTTCATAAATAAAAGTATATAATAAATTTTAGTGAGCGAAATATATATTTTTTAATAGCAACTAATATATAATTATTCAATGAATTGGAAAAAAATAAATATTTTAGTGCGATAGTTATGGAACAAGTCATTTGTTTTTTTTTATCATGTAAGTAATTTATTCTAAACAGACTATCACTTTTAATTTCTAATACACTTTTAATTTATTTTTCCAATTATACAATTTAATTAATACTTCGTGTATCACTCTCAATGTATTATTTTACTGTTTTATATTTATGATAATAAAAATATACAATGGTTAATTAGGATAATTTGAAAAATAGTAGCGATTTACTTTGTGAAAATATTTTCTGTTTTTGTTTACTAAAAGGTGTATTCATTTTAGTCTATTATCTCTCTTTATGATAGTAAGATTTGTGAAATGCCAACTACATTGAATTTGCAAAAGTGTAATTAATAATTTCTTAATATTCTAAAATATTTTCTCTGTCCCTCAATAATTGTCATATTTGCAAAAAGATTTTTTTTCAAAAAGACTCCAATTTTCAATTTCTAATGCAATTTTGATTTCACTTTTCTAGTTATACAATTTAATTAATACTATGCGCACCGCTTTCAATGTATTATTATCTTAATTTGCATTTACTATAAATGAATACATCAATAATCAATAAGGATAATTTGTTAAAAGGATTATTCTATCTATTTCATTTGTAATATTTTCTTAATTTATGCAAGTGATCACATGCAATAGTTTCTTTTGGACGAAGAGAAATAGCAATTTGAGAAAAACATATATTTAAAAACTCGTACACAATATGATATATATTTAGAAAATTAGACAAAAGAAGAATCATAGTTTAATTAGTTCAACTAGATGATAAATATATATTGAGATATAGCAACATAGATCAAATAACAGTACTCTATTGTTGTTGACATCCCCAAATACTAGTACTCCCTCTAGTCATAAATAAATATAAGTAAAAATATATATAATATTTTAAATATATGTAAGTAAAATATATATATTTAAAAAATGGTACACAATATGTTACAACTGGAGTATATAAAATAATATTTAGAAAACCGAAAGAAGATCAATTATAGTTTAATTGGTTCAACTAAATGATAAATATATTTTGAGATATAACAACATATCAAATACTAGTACTCTATATTTTTGCTCAAGCCCATAGAGACACATATGGTGTTGGCTTCATACAAGATATGGTGTTGGTACAATTGAAACATAGCTATCCAAACATGTCTACTAAAATCATCCAAGATAGTTATGGAGTATCTATATCCATGAATTGGACTTTATCAAGATGAATCATGTCAAAAATATCCTTTGCATTATTTTTACTAATAGGAAATGGCAGCTTCTTTTGCCTTGACATATGTAAAACATCACATTCTGCATTTTCAACAGTTGGTACCTAAGCATATTTTCTACTCAGTAACATTCTATCATCATATAAGTGGCCTAGTCTTAAATGCCAAAAGATGGCATGAGATGAAGAAATTTTATTTACATCATCAATAGCAATTAAACTATAAACTAAACCTAATATCTAATTCACTTCAAAGTAATAGAGACCATCTAATAGAATCCACTATTACTAGTTGGAAGTGCGTGTCTCAATTTCCTAACTTCTTTGCTTGTTAATCATGAAATCACAATAATTTTTGTGTGTAGGTTATAAGATTCCAAAGGGATGGAATGTAATTCTCCTCATTCGTTATCTTCATACAGATCCGGATAACTTTAAGGATCCCTTGTATTTCAACCCTGATAGATGGAACGTATGTATAATAACTCTTCCTTTATTTACTTTTCAATGTTTTATATATGTTAGTTAATGTTTTTTTATAAGCAAATTAACAGTGTATAAAAATTAATCTCATGTTTATTTCCTAAATTACTTTTTGTTAAGAAAATAATCAATAAGTGATATCTTATATATATAAATTGTTAGGAGCCAGCAAAGTCCGGAACATACCAAGTTTTTGGCGGTGGACAAAGACTATGCCCTGGAAACATGCTTGTGAAAATTCAACTTGCACTTCTACTTCATCATTTGTCCATAGGATACAAGTAATGTTTAATCTTTGTATTTTGGTATATAACATGTTTTTAACTTTGCTAACAACTTATATATAAGAGAATATCACTGGATTCTTTAAACATATACAAATTATGAAAATATTTTTGGGTTATATAGCTGAAAATATATTTAAAGACCAGACTGATTAATAAAAAATACATTCGATGATCAGACTGATTAAAAAAAAAACATATTTTATTTTTTCAAAAAAGAAAAGACACATTTTTACATATATTTTTTATTTATAATTTTAATACATTTAAGAATTATAGTGATACTACTTATTGACTAAAAAACTCTTTACTCCAAAAGAATATTTCAAGTTACAATCTAATTGATTTTTTTATGTGAATTTAATATAGGTGGGAGCTGCTTAATCCAAAAGCAGATATAATTTATCTCTCACATCCTGTTCCGATTGACGGGGTCGAGGTTAAATTTAGCAAATTGTGAAAGAAAAAACCTTGAAAAATGTATTGTGGTTAAATACATGTTTTTCCCCTACATGCATGTATAATTGTAGACAATTAAAATGGAAATGTTAAACTGTTATGTTAGTTACTACTAAAGTGACAATTATTTGTTTGTGCTCAATTTCTATCACACTTAACATGTCTATTTTATCGTACTTATTGTGTAATATTTATTTCAATTTAAAATAGACAAACACTGATATGTGTCCTTAGTGCACGTGTTAAAAGAATTAAAAGTAGAAATTTTGTCTTATAACAATTTTGTCTTATAAAGTATAATGAAGTTGGAATTGGAGCAAGTATCTACTACTATTGAAACATGCTATATATTGAAATAATTGAAACACAAGTAGATACTTTTTTGTTTTTTTTTTCAACGGTCAATATTAATAATTAGTATTGTTAATATTGTTAATATTTTTGCTGAGTGGAGATCAAATTCGCAACCTCCTTATCACTCCACTCCTTACATCTCATACCTCAGCCACCAAATCAACCTTATATCACGGCTCTAGAGTCCACAAATAACTCTTACATGATTGCTAAAAACAAATACTTAGGCTTCGTTAGGTTTGGCGGTGGAACATATTTTCTCGCATTCCAAGACAGTTACAACGTAAAAAATACAAAGCTATAAATTGAAGAATGCGTGGTGTGAATACAAACACACGCTCATACTAGGAACATGTTAGGAAGAAAAACGTAGAGTGTAGGAATGACTCAAAATGATAGAAACAGAAACTTAATAATGAGAGGCTAAAAGGGAAGATCATAAAAACAATTGTCAAAACCCTAAAAATCTACTTAATATAAAGATTTCATGCGATCCCATAAACCTATATTGTTGGAAATGATGATATTAATGGAAGATTGTTGAAAATAATGATGACATTAATGAGAGAGCTAGTGTTGTTGTGAATTGAAAAAATAAAGAAGTTCCACATATGAGGGATATCACACACTAGTAGTGTATATAAGGTGGAGGTATGGACCTTGGGGTGTGTCCCAAGGGGTACCCAAATTTTGTAAAGGAGGAAGAACGCATGGAAAGTTGACCACCATACACGCGCGCGCCGCCGCCGTCCGTCCGGTCGGGCCTTGGCCTTGACCTTGGCTAAGTGGTGTATTATTTTTAGTATATAAAAAATTAATAAATTATTTATTTATTTAATTTTAAAAGAATGCTTGCGTTTTTATCTCTTATTGTTACGTTAATTACGCAACTGCTCTCTACCGAGTCTACATTAAATATTTGATCCAGTCTTCCTTCCTGAATTCGTGCGTATGTTTTTTGTAACACCCCGGATTTTTAATCCAAAGCGTTACTTAAAAATATATTGATTTGAAAGATTTACGACAATTTTTTTTTTATCTAACTTCCTAACACTCATTCATGCAAATAATTAGTAACAGCCACGTTTATTTAATTTTATTAAGAAAATGTTTATTCAAGGCTGTAACAAGAAAAACAATAATTCCTAACGGAAGGGAACCCACTTCCATATTTCTAGAATCCTATTGCATTTTAAAAGTTGGTGACAAAAGATTAAAAATAAACTTAGAAATATCACTGCAATTCTATCATTACAAAATTGTATTGAAAACCCATTTTTATCCCCCCGTTCGCCGCACATTAATACTCATCAACTACTCTTGAATCTCCTCGAACTCATTAGTACCTAAAATGTTGTTGTAAGGGTCAGTTTTATCCATCATCCACATCAAACCAAAGTTAAACATATAGAAGAATAACACAAAATATATAAGAGTAAAAACTTCCAATTTAAAAGAAAATACACAAACCAATAAATTGCATAACAAAAATATATACATATGCATGCTCCTAAAACTATATGATCCGGATATACCTGCCACTAAGGCAACTTCCACACAGAAAATTCACCCATACCAATGGGGAAAACCTGCCACTAAGGCAACTTCCACACAGATCACCCATACCAATGGGGAAAAACCTGCCACTAAGGCAACTTCCACGAAGATGCATATGCCATGACATGATATGATGATATATTATCAAAGAGATATATTTCCACACAGCCCACTAAGAATCATGTCATAAGCATTCAAATCACTTTTCAAAATCATCATCTTATTCACATATCACTAAGATCACATATCCATTAACAAATAATCATGAAAATCATAACTTCCACCACATACACACAAAAATCAAGACTTGGTATCATACACACCATAAAAATTAACACGTTAACATATATAACGACAAGATTCAACTCCAACTCATACATCATCATAAAACTTTGTCACATACAACATACAAATTCAACTCTTCCTTCATATTCATTATAAAAATTAAAACTTTATTATATATAACATAAAATTCATACTTTACTTCATATTCGCCATAAAAATCAAAACTTCATCACATATAACATCAAAATTCATACTTTACTTCCAAAAATCATATATTATATAATAAACTTAACACAAAGGATTGGGGGTTTCATTATTTTAATTCATTAGTCTACATATTATTCCTTTCAAAAAGCAAGCAATTACAATTATTAATTTCATGCCATCCAACCAACGGTCTAACTATAATTTGTGTGGGGAAAAGCCCTTACCTTGGCCGCTTTTCTTCCTAGTACAAATCTCTAAGCCCCACGAAGTTGTTTACAAGGAAAAAGAAGTTCCAAGCTTTTGATGCACGAAGAAAAAGAGGTGATGGTGATGGTGGCTAGAATTTTGGTATTCTTTACATAATCTTGTTTGTAAAGGGTTTGTGAAATAGGATTTGTGTATGTGGCTAGGGTTTCAGTATTCCTTTCTATTTAAAGTGAATATTATTGGATAGATAGTGTTGGGCCTGAATAAGGAATAAAAGGGAGAAAATATTATTATAATTCTTATTATTATTATTATTATTATTATTATTATTATTATTATTATTATTATTATTATTATTATTATTATTATTATTATTATTATTAGTTAACCTTCATCAAAAACAAGGCATAAACTCCCAGCCCAACTTCCTACTCATTCAAATGGGCCGTGTGATACCAAGCCACAACCCTTAGCCCAAATTCTTCTTGCCTTAGAAATAAAAATACATTTACTAAATAATTCTTACTAAAAACTTTACTACAATAAGGCAAACAAGGCGAATAATTACCACACCTAATTTAATATTGGAAAATATATTTATAGATCCAAATTATTTTAATTAATGATTTTAGAGGATGTTACAATACTCACCCCCTTAAATTTAGTTTCGTCCTCGAAACTAGTTAGACATGAAAAGATTAGGGTGGAGCTCTCTCATTTTTTCCTCTAATTCCCAGGTTGCATCTCCAGTCGTTTGGTCCCAAATCACCTTGACCAAGGCGATCTCTTTGCCTCGTAAGTGCTTAGTAGTCCTATCCGCAATGCTCAGCGGCGGAACTGCAAACGAAAAGTTCTCCTCTAACTGTATATCATATGGCACGATAATATGGGAAGGATCAACGATGTACTTCCTCAGTTGTGACACATGGAACACGTCGTGCAGTTTGGCTAGATTTGGAGGCAAAGCAATCTGATAAGCTACGAGACCCACACGTCGGAGGATCTGGTACGGGCCAATGAATTTAGGAGTTAGCTTTTTAGACTTTAGTGCCCTACCAACTCCAGTAGTAGGCGTCACTCTTAAAAATACATGTTCACCCTCTTGAAACTCCAATGGTTTCCTTCGTTGGTCGGCATAACTCTTTTGTCTACTTTGCACTATCTTCATCCTTTCTTGGATCAAACGGACCTTATTTGTGGTCTGTTGTACCAATTCTGGCCCTACAATTAGGTTCTCACCATCCTGATACCAACACAATGGGGTTTGACACTTACGCCCATACAGGGCTTCATACGGTGCCATCCCAATGCTCGCATGGTAGCTGTTATTATAAGTGAACTCAACGAGAGGCAACATGTTATCCCAACTTCCTTGCTCATCCAACACACACGCTCTTAGTAAATCCTCCAAGGTCTGAATAGTTCTTTCTGTTTGTCCATCGGTTTGAGGGTGATAGGCCGAACTCAATCTCAACTTAGTACCCAACGCCTCATGTAATGCTCTCCACAAACGAGAAATGAACTACGGATCTCTATCCGACACAATGCTAGACGGCACCCCATGTAGTCTGACAATCTCGGCAATGTAGATCTCTGCAAGCTTAGTCACATCATAAGTAGTCCTTACGGGTATGAAATGGGCAGATTTGGTCAGCCTATCGACAATTACCCAAATGGAGTCAAACTTCCGTTGAGTCTTAGGCAATGCTACCACGAAATCCATGGATATACTATCCCATTTCCATACAGGAATATCTAATGGCATTAGTAGTCCCCCTGGCTTCTGATGCTCTACCTTAGCTTTCTAACAAGTCAAACACGAAGCCACATATTCTGCTACTTGTTTCTTCATTCCCGACCACCAAAACTTCAGCTTAAGGTCTTTATACATTTTGGTGATACCAGGGTGAATACTCAGCTTGCTTTTGTGGGCCTCATCCAAGATAGTCCTCCTCAACTCTACATTGTCAGGTATACAAACACGTCCGCTACATCTCAAAATATCGTCGGGGCCCACCTTGAATTCAGGTGCCTTGCCAACCTCGATCAACTTCCTTTATTCTTGAGTCGACACGTTTGTAACTTGGAGAACTTTAATCTCATTCATCAATTCACTATTTATAACAATCATTCCACAGTGTAGTTTCTCCAATGCAGAATCCAAATAAAGATCCAAGTCACGAAACTTCTCTAATAACTCCAACCCCTTCATTGATACAAACGAGAGATGAACTCGCTTCCTGCTTAGGGCATCAGCCACCACGTTTGCTTTCCCTGGATGGTAATGCAACGTGAACGGCCCACCTTGAATTCAGGTGCCTTGCCAACCTCGATCAACTTCCTTTATTCTTGAGTCGACACGTTTGTAACTTGGAGAACTTTAATCTCATTCATCAATTCACTATTTATAACAATCATTCCACAGTGTAGTTTCTCCAATGCAGAATCCAAATAAAGATCCAAGTCACGAAACTTCTCTAATAACTCCAACCCCTTCATTGATACAAACGAGAGATGAACTCGCTTCCTACTTAGGGCATCAGCCACCACGTTTGCTTTCCCTGGATGGTAATGCAACGTGAACTCATAATCTTTAATGAACTCCATCAATCTCCTCTGCCTAATGTTAAGTTCCTTTTGATCAAATAAGTATTTCAAACTCTTATGGTCACTGAATACATCAAAACTACACCCGTATAGATAGTGTCTCCAAATTTTCAATGCGAAAACAATTGCAGCTAACTCTAAGTCATGAGTGGGATAATTATTTTCATGCGCCTTCAATTGCCTTGAGGCATAGGCCACTACTTGTTTGTTCTGCATCAGAACACAACCCAAACCCTGATAGGAAGCATCACAATAAACCTCGTAAGGCTCTTCTAGTTGTGGCAACACTAACACTGGGGACGTAGTTAGCTTTTCTTTCATCAGTTGGAAACTTTTCTCACACGCCTCAGTCCAAGCATAAATCTGGTTCTTCCTCGTAAGGTGTGTCAATGGGGCAGCAATCTTGGCAAATCCCTTAATAAATCTCCTATAGTACCCGGCCAAACCTAGAAAACTCCTAATCTTTGTGACTGTTTGCGGTTGTTTCCATGCCATCACGGCTTCTACCTTGGATGGGTCGACAGCAATCCCTTCCTTAGAAATTACATGTCCTAAGAACTTCACTTCTTCCAACCAAAATTCGCACTTTCCTAGATTGGCATATAGTTGTTGATCCTTCAGTATTTGTAGAACTTGATGCAGATGTTCCTCATGTTCCTCCTGACTCTTGGAATAGATCAAGATGTCATCAATAAAAATCACCACAGACTTGTCTAAGAATAGACGGAAAATATTGTTCATATAATCCATGAAGATAGCTGGCGCATTGGTCACTCCGAAGGGCATCACCAAGTACTCATATTGCCCATATCGCGTTCTAAAGGCTGTCTTGGATATATCATCTTCTTTCACTCGAATCTGATGGTATCCCGACTTTAGATCGATCTTAGAAAACACCTCTGCTCCTCTGAGTTGGTCCATTAAGTCATCAATGCGGGGTAAGGGGTATCTGTTTTTTATTGTGACTTTGTTGAGCTGTCGGTAATCAACACACAGTCTCGACTTTCCATCCTTCTTCTTGACCAATAGTACGGGGGCTCCCCATGGTGACACACTAGGCCAAATGAATTGTTTAGACAAAAGGTCTTCCAGTTGGTTCTTTAGTTCTGATAGCTCTAAGGGGGCCATTCTGTAAGGAGCCATAGAAATGGGTCCCGTACCCGGAATAACGTCAATAGAAAATTCGACGTCGCGAACTGGGGGTAGTCCTGGTACGTCTGGTGGAAAGACTTCAGAGAAATCCCTCACCACTGGGATATCATCGACAGTAACCTCTGGATTCATACTGATTGGACTCCTCCCTTCAGAGAAAACTTCAGTCTGTTGGTTGAGAAGAACTTCGAAATATCGGGATCCGGAAATATCACATTCCGTCGAGCACAGTCTAATAGGACGTAGTTGTTAGACAACCAATCCATTCCTAGAATTACTCCCATATCTAATTGTAATCGTAGGGTTGTAAGGAAATATTTTATTCACGATTATACGATAAGTTCAGGTCACACCGTAAGCCGTGTATTAGAGGGGTTCCCAAGAAAGAGAGGTGGGTCGACGGACCACTTAATAACCAAGTCTTTCCTTAGCCAGAATCCCACTAATACAACTTTTACGGTATTACCCTTCCCTTATATTATGGGGATTCCAAAATTTTAAATAGGTTAGAGGTTTTAAAACATTGTCCTTATTACAAAAGTTTAAATCATAAATCAAAATTTAAGTAATTACGGAATATTTATATTCATTATAAATTTAATTGCCATAATTAATAACATCATTAAACCACGAGTAGTAAATTAGTAAAAATTTCAAATATAGGATCAAGAATTCAAGGCATATCATAATTGTAATTAATTGAAAGAAAATTTCTGTTTTTGAGAATGATTTTTTTTTTTATTAACATTAAAAGAGATCAAGTAATCAATTCATAATGTTAATTTTCCCTATATAAATACATATATAACAAAATTAATAATGAATCATAAAATAAAAATACAACAAAGTCAAGCATCACACATAAATCAAGGCATAAATCAAGGCATACATAACAAAGTCAAGCATCACACATAAATCAAGGCATAAATAACAAAGTCAAGCATCACACATAAATCAAGGCATAAATCAAGGCATAAATAACAAAGTCAAGCATCACACATAAATCAAGGCATAAATCAAGGCAAGCGTCATACAAAATCGTCCCACCCCAAAATTTCTGAGGATTATTGCTCTGATACCAATTGTAACACCCCGGATTTTTAATCCAAAGCATTACTTAAAAATATATTGATTTGAAAGATTTACGACAATTTTTTTTTTTATCTAACTTCCTAACACTCATTCATGCAAATAATTAGTAACAACCACGTTTATTTAATTTTATTAAGAAAATGTTTATTCAAGGCTGTAACAAGAAAAACAATAATTCCTAACGGAAGGGAACCCACTTCCATATTTCTAGAATCCTATTGCATTTTAAAAGTTGGTGACAAAAGATTAAAAATAAACTTAGAAATATCGCTGCAATTCTATCATTACAAAATTGTATTGAAAACCCATTTTTATCCCCCCGTTCGCCGCACATTAATACTCATCAACTACTCTTGAATCTCCTCGAATTCATTAGTACCTAAAATGTTGTTGTAAGGGTCAGTTTTATCCATCATCCACATCAAACCAAAGTTAAACATATAGAAGAATAACACAAAATATATAAGAGTAAAAACTTCCAATTTAAAAGAAAATACACAAACCAATAAATTGCATAACAAAAATATATACATATGCATGCCCCTAAAACTATATATAACATAAAATTCATACTTTACTTCATATTCGCCATAAAAATCAAAACTTCATCACATATAACATCAAAATTCATACTTTACTTCCAAAAATCATATATTATATAATAAACTTAACACAAAGGATTGGGGGTTTCATTATTTTAATTCATTAGTCTACATATTATTCATTTCAAAAAGCAAGCAATCACAATTATTAATTTCATGTCATCCAACCAACGGTCTAACTATAATTTGTGTGGAGAAAAGCCCTTACCTTGGCCGCTTTTCTTCCTAGTACAAATCTCTAAGCCCCACGAAGTTGTTCACAAGGAAAAAGAAGTTCCAAGCTTTTGATGCACGAAGAAAAAGAGGTGATGGTGATGGTGGCTAGAATTTTGGTATTCTTTACATAATCTTGTTTGTAAAGGGTTTGTGAAATAGGATTTGTGATTGTGGTTGGAAAATATATTTATAGATCCAAATTATTTTAATTAATGATTTTAGAGGATGTTACAATACTCTTATGTAACACCCCGGCCATTACCGTTACCGGCGATGCTACCTCACGATCTTCTCACTCCCCCCTTTCCCTCCCACCGTTGGAAATCTAACGAGTTTTGCCTTCCGCGGGATTCGAGCCCGGTACCTAGGGGATAAGTACCGCCTCCACACAGTCCCACTACCAATGGATCGCGCCTTTTTCTCTGATCCAGTTGCAGATTTCCTCTATAAATAGAGGGTTTTCCTCAGTTGGAAAATCACACCAAAAGCACTTCGTATTTGAGGCTTTTCTCTCTTCTCCCCCTTTCTTACTCACTTCTTATTTTTTCTTTGAGTGGTCTTAGTGCCATATTGAGGGTGTAATCCTAGAACGGTTTTCTACGGTGCAGTAGAACTCCGATACAGTGATCTGAGTTGTTTTATCCTAGGGACTTCGTGGTTGATAGTCTGCCTTGCACAATTTGGGCAGTGCCTTAAAATGTCTTAAAGATAGCGACCTAGTCCGCGACTCAACCCAATAATATTTTCGGTGGCATAAATTGTTTTTTCAAAGTTTTATTTCAAAATTCAAAACTAACAATTTTAAGACGATTTCGAACTGCCATGTCTACCGATGAAATTACTGGGACAAGTTCTTCTGCTTATGAGTACAAAAAACCATTTCAGTTTGAAGGATGTTACTTCAAACGATGGCAACAAAAGATGTTATTTTTTCTAACAACGAAAAAAGTTGTCAACGTTTTGAAGGATGACATTCCTGTTGTTCTAGAAACAGCTGAGCAAACAGAAAAGGATAAGATAGCTGCTGAATTAACCCAATGGGAACATAATGATTACTTATGTAAGAATTATATTCTGAATGGACTTGCTGATGATCTGTATGATTACTACAGTTCCGACAGCAATACTGCTAAATAGGTTTAGGATGCTCTAAATAAGAAATATGATACATAGGAAGCTGGAGCCAAAAAGTATGCTGTTAGCCGCTACCTCAGATATTAGATGACAGATTAGTGGAAGCTCAGTCTCATGAAATCCAGAAAATTGCTCACGAAATCATCTCTGAAGGTATGTCCCTCGATGAACAGTTTCAAATTACTGTTATTATTAACAAACTGCCCCCTACTTGGAAAGATTTTAAAAATTCTCTCAGGCATAAAACAAAAGAATTTTCTCTAGAAAGTCTGATAACTCGCCTTAGAATTGAGGAAGAATCCCGTAAGCAAGACTAGAAAGATGAAGTTCTTCTTGTGGTAAATAACAAGAAAAAGAAATTCATCGGAGCAGTTCTGAAGCCAAACGGAAAACAACTAAAGAATCAGAATCGCACTTCAAAGAATAGCAACAAGAATGGGAACCCTCTAAAGGCCCCAATTGCAAGGCAGCAACCACCTCCTAGAAATGGCCTTCTCCCTTTTCTCTGTTTTCACTGTGGGAAAGAGGGTCATATGGCACGCAAGTGTAGGAACAAGCCAGGCCCTACTAATCAGGCTAACTTGATAGAAGAGCAATTCGTTGCTATG
The DNA here is from genome assembly GCA_037974755.1 of Cicer yamashitae. Lineage (NCBI taxonomy): Eukaryota > Viridiplantae > Streptophyta > Magnoliopsida > Fabales > Fabaceae > Cicer > Cicer yamashitae. The sequence continues at coordinate 14,957,690 of JBBPBQ010000001.1, forward strand.
ACAACTGAGATCAATCTTGTTGGTGGATCAGATGGATGGTGGATAGACACCGGCGCCTCACGCCATGTCTATTATGATCGTGCTATGTTTAAAACATACACTGCTGCTGAAGATAAGAAAGTGCTGTTGGGAGATTCCCACACCACTAATGTTGCTGGTATTGGAAATGTAGAACTAGCATTCACCTCTGGAAAGACCTTGATTCTGAAAGATGTCATGCTCACTCCAGAAATAAGGAAGAATATGGTTTATGGGTTTCTTCTCAGTAAGACAGGGTTTACTCAGTCTATAGGGGCAGATTTGTACACCATTTCTAAAAATGGTATTTTTGTGGGGAAAGGGTACGCCACTGATGGCATGTTAAAATTGAATGTTGAAATCAATAAAATGTTTCCTTCTGCTTACATGTTGTGTGATTTTAATATTTGGCATGCTAGACTCTGTCATATGAATAAACATGTGATTTCAAACTTAAGTAACTTAGGCTTAATTCCAAAGTTATCTTTAAAGGATTTTGAAAAATGTGATTTTTGCAATCAAGCTAAAATAACTAAGAGTTCCTATAAATCAATAGTTAGAGAATCTGAACCTTTAGACTTAATACACTCTGATATATGTGAACTTGATGGGACGTTAACTAGAAATGGAAAACGTTATTTCATCACTTTTATTGACGATTGTTCTGACTATACTTTTTATATCTTATGAAAAATAAAAGTGAAACGCTTGACATGTTTAATATCTTTGTAACTGGAATTGAAAATCAATTTAGTAAAAAGATTAAGAGGTTTCGTAGTGATAAAGGAACACAAAGTATGATTCCAGTTTATTTAATGAGTTTTATAAAACCCAAGGAATTATACATGAAACTACTGCACCATATTCACCTAAAATGAATGGTAAAGCTGAAAGGAAGAATATAACTCTTACTGAACTAGTTGTTGCTATTATGCTTAACTCTGGTGCTGCCTCTCACTGGTGGGGGAATTATTTTGACTGTTTGTTATGTTTTGAATAGAATTCCTAAATCTAAAAGCAAAACATCTCCTTATGAGATAATGAAGAATAGACAACCCAACTTGTCTTATGTTCGAACTTGGGGCTGTCTGGCTTATGTCAGAATCCCCGATCCCAAGCGAATTAAACTCGCTAGTAGAGCCTATGAATGTGTATTCATTGGGTATGCAATAAATAGTAAAGCGTATAGGTTTTATGACCTAAATGCTAAAGGGATCATAGAATCAAATGATGTTGACTTCTATGAAAATAAATTCCCTTTCAAATCGAGAAATAGTGGGGGCAGCGAACCTAGTCAAGTTCCTGTGACAAGAAGCACTGAAAGCAACAAACAAGATGAAACAGAAACTCGAATGAGTAAGAGAGTTAGAGTTGCTAAAGATTATGGACCCGAATATATGGCCTATAATTTAGAAGAGGATCTTGCAAATCTTAAAGAAGCTCTGTCATCATTGGATGCAGATTTATGGCAAGAAGCTGTAAACGATGAAATGGATTCTCTAGAGTCTAACAAGACTTGGCATTTAGTAGACTTGCCTCCTGGCTGCAAACCAATAGGTTGTAAATGGATTTTGAAAAATAAACTAAAACCCGATGGATCTGTTGATAAGTACAAGGCACGCCTTGTAGCCAAAGGTTTTACACAAAGAGAAAATATAGATTTCTTCGACACTTTTTCACCAATCACTAGAATAACATCCATTAGGGTGCTCATATCACTTGCGGCTATTCATAACTTAGTGATACACCAGATGGATGTTAAAACAACTTTTTTAAATGGTGACTTGGAAGAAGAAATCTATATGGAACAACCTGGAGGTTTTGTAATACATGGACAAGAAGACAAGGTTTGTTAGTTAGATAAGTCTCTATATGGTCTTAAACAAGCTCCTAAGCAATGGCATGAAAAATTTGATAACTTGATTTTGTCGAATGAGTTTAAAGTGAATGAAAGTGACAAATGTATTTATTAGAAATTTGAAAATGACATTTGCACTATCATATGTCTCTATGTAGACGACTTACTCATATTTGGTTCAAACATTCATGCTGTAAATAATGTGAAATCACTGTTGGGTAACAACTTTGATATGAAAGACCTCAGAGAAGTGAGTGTAATCCTTGGAATCAAGATTATTAGGTTAGAAAAGGGAAATTATTTGGATCAATCTCACTATGTTGAAAAGATCCTAAAGAAATATAATTACTTTCATTGTAAACCTGCTTGCACACCATATGATCCAAGTGTGAAACTTTTCAAGAACACTGGTGAAGGTGTTAGACAAACTAAATATTCACATCATTGGCAGCCTCAGGTATGCCACTGATTGTACTAAACTCGACATTGCCTATGTCGTGGTATTGTTGTGCAGGTTTACTAGTAGACCTAGTATGGAGCATTGGCACGCTATCGAAAGAGTCATGAGATACCTTAAAAGGACCATGAGTCTCGAATTACATTATCAAAGATTTCCTGCTGTCCTTGAAGGATACAGTGATGCTGATTGGAACAACTTATCAAATGACTCCAAAGCAACCAGTGGCTATATTTTCAGTATAGCCTGTGGTGTTGTATCTTCGAAATCGAAGAAATAGATGATACTGGATCCGTGCACCATGGAGTCTGAAATGATAGCATTAGCTACTGCTAGTGAAGAAACAAGCTGGTTGAGATGCTTGCTAGCTGAGATCCTTTTATGGGAAAAACGTTTGCCAACTGTGTTGATCCACTGCGATGTACCGCGACTATTGCAAAGATTGAGAACCGTTATTACAACGGTAAGAGACGACAAATACATCGTAAGCACATAACAATTAGAGAATTACTTTCTAAAGGAGCTGTTATAGTGGATCATGTACACACTGATGAAAATTTAGCAGATCCTTTGACGAAAGGATTAGCTAGAGAGAAAGTCCTAAATACATCCAAAAGGATGGGACTAATTCCTATAGATCAATGAGTCACTTATGATGGTAACCCGACCTAAAAGACTATAGATCCCACGAATTAGGTTCAATGGGTAATAACAAGTCATAGTGATATGAGATGAACATGTTATATTATATATGAGAGAAGCATGATTCCTGAAGCGATATAAGAATGAGATAATAGAAACTCTTAATGAGATCTATACTCTATGTGGAGTGGAGTACCTAGCTACAGGGGTACTCTTGATAGACTCACCTATGTGAATGTGGAAGTGGGAGTCGCTTCCTATGGAATTTTGAGGCAGAATTCCTAGAGCGTTCACTATACTAGGATACACATGCATGGCCTAGAATGCACGGGCTTTTGAGAATACACCCAATGAAAAGGTTGTGTGTGGGTTTGATGTTAGAGATAGAGTTCAAGATTACGAGTCACTCTTGTTGAATCTGAATCTTACTTGCTATGCAAAGGTTCAAGTCAAGAGACACATTTGTTTATGCACAATCTTATAGAAGCGTTTGACGCTATTTCAGAAACCTTCTTTTTTAAATTCAAGTGGGGGATTGTTGGAAATGATGATGATATAATGGAAGATTGTTGGAAATAATGATGACATTAATGAGAGAGCTAGTGTTGTTGTGAATTGAAAAAATAAAGAAGTCCCACATATGAGGGATATCACACACTAGTAGTGTATATAAGGTGGAGGTATGGACCTTGGGGTGTGCCGCAAGGGGTACCCCAATTTTGTAAAGGAGGAAGAACGCATGGAAAGTTGACCACTACACACGCGCGCGCGCCGCCGCCGTCCTTCCTGCCGGGCCTTGGCTAAGTGGTGTATTATTTTTAGTATATGAAAAATTAATAAATTATTTATTTATTTAATTTTAAAAGAATGTTTGCGTTTTTATCTCTTATTGTTACGTTAATTATGTAATTGCCCTCCACCGAGTCTACATTAAATATCTGATCCAGTCTTCCTTCCTGAATTCATGCGTTTGTTTTTGCTCGGTCAAAACCCTAATCTTTGGTCTCACGTATCATTTGTTTCCCGGTCAAAACTCAGTCAAAACCCTAAGTTTGGAGCGCACGTTTTGGTAGTCAACTGAATTGGAGTGCACGTTTATGTGGTCAATTGGAGCGCACGTTTAGTGTATCAGACCTAATGGATCGCACCTTTTTCTCTGATCCAGTTGCGAATTTCCTCAGTTGGAAAATCACACCAAAAGCATTCCGTATCTGAGGCTCTTCTCTCTTCTCCCCCTTTCTTACTCACTTCTTCTTTTTTCTTTCGAGTGGTCTTAGTGTCATATTACGAGTGGCAGTCATTCGACTGCCATATTGAGGGTGTAATCCTAGAACTATTTTCTACGGTGCAATAAAACTCTGATACAGTGATCTGGGCTGTTTTATCCTGGGGACTTTGTGGTTGATAGTCTGCCTTGTACAATTTGGGCAGTGCCTCGAAACGTCTTAAAGAGAGCGACCTATTCCGCGACTCAACCTAGTAATATTTTCGGTAGCATAAATTGTTTTTTCAAAGTCTTTTTTTTGAAATTCAAAACTAACATATATCTTTACTAATATTATCTTATAATGTCTAAGAAGAAAAGTTGACGCCAAAACTATCAATAAAAAGAGTGATACTCAAAGTTGGATTTTGCATGATTAATGCAAAGATGGTGCACTCATGACCTTATTTCTTATTATATGTCAGCTTGCACCTATATATTTAGATGACCCTATACATAGTGGCCATCAAATACACATGCGCATCAAAAGGAATTTTTTCCCATTGGACTATTAGCCTAGTCCATTGCAATAAAAAACCATCTCATCTAAAGATTAAAATACTTGCATTTTGGTTTGGATGGCAACCTTAAAAAATTCTGATCCAAATTAATCCAGTTAAATTGAATTTATTTTTGATTGATCTAAATTATAGTTTGTAAAACATTATTTTAATATTAATAATTGAAAATTACATTAAAGTAACAAATTTAAAATAAAATATAATATACTAAAAAACTAATATTACAAAATAACAGGACTGACCCAAGGATAAGGTCACCAAAATTATTACTTTAGACCTAAAAAATAAAAATTTTACTTAATAAAAAGACCTCTAAAAATATTTTGTACTTATAAAAAAACTTCATATTCTAATATATATTCAAATCTAAAAGTTATAAAATCTTATAATAAATTAATTGATCGAATTATCAATTGAAAAAAAAATATTATACAAAATCGAATTTTATTAATTGAATAAATGTTTTTTTTTATTCAAAAGAATTTAAAAAAATAAATTTTTATAATTTTATTAAAATACTATTATAGACTTTAAAAGACATCATATTAAAATCCCCTTAATACAATATCTTATACTAATAAAAAATAAATAAGAATTAAAATTTATATATATGGTTTGTCAAAAAAATTCAAGGTGACCTATGGCCTGTCGTCAAGACCGACAATTAACATGTGCAACTAGAACATTGACACATGACCCCTAATTAGGAAGGGTCCCAATTTTTTTTATAGTATAGCCTGACCTTTGAAAAATTGCATTGATATACTTAAGTTTGTATGCTGAACACTCTAAAATTTTATATATACATCTTATATCTAGAATAAATACTCAAGTTTCTCATCAATGTGAGTCTGTGACAGCGGCTGCAACTTATCAGACTCTACCACCTTAGAATCTTGATGTTAGAGTTTTGTGATTTTAGGAGTCCAATTTTTAGATTCAAACAGGGTCTCCAAAATATTAAGACGATCATGTCTGTCGTGGGCTTACTTTTTATGTCTGAATAAGTAATCAGACATATCTTTAAATAGACTAACGAGTTAATATGTCAATGAAATTAAGTTATATTTTGATAGTTCACCTATGATATTTAAAAAATCTGACTTTATATTACATCCTATTTGAATTCTATTTGATAATAATACATTTAAATAAATAAAAACAAAAAATTAATATGACTAAATTATTAAAAATTTAATATTTAATATAAAATCAAAATTTAATATAATAATTATAATACTAATAAAAAATATTATATTATTTATTTAAATAAGCCGGTATCACTTGCCATATGTAGGTTTTTGGATGGTGCCCACATTGCCAAATACACGTTTTTTGTGTTTAGAGACATGTCATTAATACTAACTCCACCACGCACGTTGAGGCAGATCTATATGACATGCTAAACATTACCCCTCTTAGGTAGATTGCTCTTTGTTTTCCAATGCAAACTATTGTATGCATGAGCCGCTAAAATCATTACTTCTTTACATGCTTACTTAACATCCTATACTAGCTACCATATAAAGGTTTACCTTTTCAAAATCAAACCGAGCAGTGATAATTGTATACTTATAACTTTTTTTACACTTATTTAATACTTTATTTTTTTTATCTTTCTCTTTTTAAGATTTTACTAATATATCACATTATTTTCTTTATATTTTTTATATCTATGATATAAATTGGTATTTGGGTGTATAACGATTATTTCTCAATATTCAAATGAGACAATGAGAAATTTAATCAACATACAATGCTTTGTTTGAATCATACGATCATCATATATAATGTAATGTTTTAAAAATTGAACCAAATCAATCGATTCAATTGGAAACTGGACTTATGTCTGGTTCGGTCATTATAAAAAACCGTTGAGCCGTAAAATCAAGAAAAAATTGAGAAAATCGGGTTAGACCGGTTAGACTACTAAGTTGGGCCCAATTTTAGAAAATCGTTTAGTTTTTTTAAAATATCCATATTTTTTATGTTTACAAAAGAAAAATCAGTTTTTTAAATAATTTTTTTTAAGTTAATTTTAACAAAAAAAACTTTTATTTCACTCAAATATTTATTTCACTTAATCAGCAAAGCACATGTGATCCATATGAGATTTGATGCTTGAATTTATAATATGAAAGTTTTTCTTTGTTGTGAATTTTAATGTATTTATTATAAATATTGAATATTTGTTATAAATTTTATGATTTTTTATTTTATAAGTTATGAAAATTTTTATATTTAAATATATTTCGTGTATTTTTTTATTATTTAATTATTGAACGGTTCATTAAACGATTCGACTGTGATTCAATTAATTGAATCAATTGAACCATGATCTAGAGATCTAGTCGGTTCAATCACCGTGACTTTTAAAACTTTGATATAATGATGTGCACACATTCAAATTTTTTAACACAGTTATTACTTTTGGTCTTCTAGATGAGGTATGGAAACTAAATTTAATATTCTGATTACTAAATGTCCAACCATTTATGTAGAGACCAAACCCGTATAAATACATTTTGTCCACCAAACTGAACAAAAATCTAATGTGAACCAAAATTTGAAACTGATAGAGTAAAAAATTTACTCTAACAACACCTACCTTACTGTAGAAGCACCAACTATGTAATCAAAAAAGCAAAAACAAAAAAGAAGCACCAATTAGTTGAATATCATCCCTCCAACTATGTGATTAAAGTCATAGCAATTATTAAAGCATAATAGAATTCAAGAAAAGTAATAGGATGCTCTACTGTTGGGAACTAAGAAAATATGCATAACTGAGTTCCTCATAATGCATTTTACAAATACAACTGAAAAGTATGTAAATGACACTATTGCCTACAAACCTTAATGATTTCCCCTAATTCAGAATCTATAATTCGTGTAGAGTTAAAGCTATCTACTATGAGTCCAATTCCAAGATCACATTTTTAATGGATAAATAAAAAGTATAATATTGTATTGTATATAAGAATTTTAAGTCGTAAATTTATAAAAATATATCGACGATTAAACTCTTAATGTTTATTGTAGTGAGGTAGTATATCAAATTTTAATTGATTTTTAATAATTAAAAATTAGTTTTTGAAAATCTATTTTTTTTTCAAACATTAAATTTTTTAGAGTTTATTGTTATATTTTGTCAGTGTAAATTTTTTTTACAATGTGAGCATATCACAAACATTCATAAATGTGACTTTAAAAATAATTATGATAAAAGTGAAACTGATTTATTAATTTGATGGTTATCATTAATTGACACTGTAAAATATTTTTAGATCGTCTATGCATACAAATTAAATCTAAATTTATACATTATTAATACAACTTTCTTAACTACTAGGAAAAACCTTAAATGTTAATAAATATATGCTAATTTCGACTAGACCTAATGTGACATATGTTAATAAATATATGCTAATTTCGACTAGACCTGGTATTATGGTATATTTTGTCGTAATTTAGGGTTTTATAATTGATAGATTTTACGAGTAAAATTATTTTTATGAGTAGAACTGTGATTGTTGTGTTATCGTGAAATGTATGTTTGAGTCTAATATATAAAAGTGACATGTTATCAGTGCATCATGTACACTCATATGTGTATATGAAGTAAAATTTATTTTATCAAATATTTTAATTATTAAAATTGCACTTTTTTTATTGCCCAATTTTAAATAGGGTCTCCAAAATCTTTAAAACGACATTGGACCAAATACATCATTTTTTGTTGACCAAATTATAATTCAAATGTCTTTTATAAAACAAAAAAAAAACTAGAGGGAATAATTTATAAAACAAATTACAAAACAACTATTATAATTATAAAATAAAATAAATTTTATAACCTAAATTCCAACTATTTGATTTGTGAGTTTTATCTAGAGATATAAAAATCAAACCAAATGATCATATGATCGCAATAATTTAACCAAAACTAATTAAATTAGTTTGATATTTTTTTGTGGGTTTGAGTCTAAGTTGAACTAAACCAATAAATTCGACATTTATTGATTTGAAATATAGTTTCACGTGATTTTAAAATAGATTGTTTAATAATCAGACCAAACTATTATCTTTTATCAACACTATGTCAATATTGGTATCTTAAATAATGTGTTGTATTTAAATGTATTTTAATAATTATATATATTGTTTTTTCCTAGTAGTTAAGAAAGTTGTATTAATAATGTAAAATTTTAGATTTAATTTGTATGCATAGACGATGTAAAAATATTTTACAGTGTCAATTAATCATAACCATCAAATTAATAAATCAGTTTCACTTTTATTATAATTATTTTTAAATTCACATTTATGAATGTTTGTGATGTGCTGACATTGTAAAAAAAAAATCACACCAAATCACACCGACAAAACATAACAATAAACTCTAAAAATTTTAATGTTTGAAAAAAAAATAGATTTTTAAAAACTAATTTTTAATTATTAAAAATCAATTAAAATTTGATATACTACCTCACTATAATAAACGTTAAGAGTTTGATCATCAATATATTTTTGTAAATTTACGACTTAAATTTTTTATATACAATACAATATTATACTTTTTATCTATCCTTTAAAAATATCATCTTTGAATTGGACTCACATATTGTAGTAGATAGCTTTAACTCTACACGAATTATAGATTCCGAATTAGGGGAGATCATTAAGGTTTGTAGGCAACAATGTTAAGTGTCATTTACATACTTTTCAGTTGTATTTGTAAAATGCATTATGAGGAACTCAGTTATGCATATTTTCTTAGTTCCCAACAGTAGAGCATCCTATTACTTTTCTTGAATTATACTATGCTTTAATAATTGCAATGACTTTACTTGGTAGAAATTAGAGGTAGTACATTTTTCCTTTCACATAGTTGGAGAGTTGATCTTCATCTAATTGGTGCTTCTTTTTTGTTTTTGCTTTTTTGTGATTACATAGTTGGTGCTTCTACAGTAAGGTAGGTGTTGTTAGAGTAAATTTTTTACTCTGTCTGTTTCAAATTTTGGTTCACATTAGATTTTTGTTCAGTTTGGTGGACAAAATGTATTTATACAGGTTTGTCGAAATTCATTAACATATGAAAGATCAGATTTAGGAAAAATTCATTTAGCATATATCAAAATACAATTATCCTATAGACTTGTTTAATTGGGTTTTCACAACCATGTCACAATTAATAATTATTCATTTTTCAATTTTTTTAACATCAATAATTTTTAAAATTTGTCTACTTTTATACATTCAATCAAATTCATAAATAAAAGTTTTCTCAAAATCATATGTCAGATCACAATTTTTTTTGAGATATCCATTTTATACGAGGAGATGAGAGAAGTAGGGTTACTATATTTAGAGATAAGATAGAGAGGAGATAAGGAGGAAACAAAGAAAAATGTCCAATGAGATTACAAGAGTAATTTCATAATTTGAATATTCTAAACATAAAATACAAACATAAAATTTTAGAGTAGTCATAGTGTAAAAATTAAGGATATCAATAAAAATTTTAAAAGTTCAATTATACTATAAAAGCAATTTGATCTATAAAATAAATCAAATAGATAAATCTTTGTTAATCAAATTATAACTTAAAAGATTTCTTAAAAAACAAGTTTTTGAAAAAATATTGAAAATTTTGGGTCACTGTGGGGTGTCCTAGAGAAGCTGTTTGTCCCTGTTTGTTGTTGACATATAGCAATCAGATCTGATATGATTGTGTTTATTAGTTGATTTTCTATTTAAGTTTATTTGTATTTTGGGAAATAATCAAATCACTCTGATTTGATTTATTTCCTAATTTATTTTTACTTTTTTCTGCATTCATTAGATAGCTGGCAGCATTGTATATATATATATATATATTTGTACTGTTTCAGTTTCAATAACAATAATAAGAAATTTTCCTTCCCTCCTGTTTTAACCTAGCTGCACCCTAAAACACATGGTATCAGAGCTTCGGCTCTGATCCTGTGGCAGCCCACCATGTCCTTACAAGAAACTGAAAAAAATTGTTCCTCCACTACTACAATACCAGAAAAAAATTCTGGTGACCCTAAAATCGTGTCAACCCCTACCACAAATGATCCAATATCCATAAACTCTTGTTTACAACTTCTAATCCAAAAGCTGAATGGCAGAAACTATGTTGAATGGGCCCAGACTGTGAAGTTAGCTCTTGATGGCAAGGGAAAGTTAGGCTACTTGACTGGAGATATTCCTCAACCAGAGAAGACCGATCCAGCCTACCAAAAATGGAAGTCAGAGAACTCCCTAATCATTGGGTGGCTGATTCACTCAATGGAATCTTCCATTGGGAAGCCCTACCTATTCATTACCACTGCAAAAGAGGTGTGGGAAGCTGTACGCGATTGTTATTCCGACTTGGAGAACTCCTCACATATTTATGAACTTAAGACTCGTTTGTGGCAGTCCAAACAAGGAGATAAAAATGTCACAACATTTTTTAATCTCATGGTTGTCCTTTGGCAGGAGCTTGACCAATGTTATGAGGATGATTGGGAGAATTCCAAAGATGCAAACAGATTTAAGAAAAGAGAAGAGAATGATAGGGTTTATATGTTTCTAGCAGGACTCAATCCAGAACTTGATGAAGTCCGTGGTCGAATTTTGGGCAGAAAACTGTTGCCTTCATTGAGGGAAGTATTTTCTGAAGTAAGGAGGGAGGAATCCAGAAGGAAAGTTATGCTGCAAAACTCTGATAGTACAAGGGTGCAAGAAACTGAGAGTTCGGCTATGGCTGCAAAGGGATATGAAGCAGATGGAGAAAGAAAAAACTGACCTTGGTGTGATCATTGTAGACGACCATGGCACACTAAGGAAACATGTTGGAAACTTAACGGAAAACCACCCAACTGGAAGAAGAAGCCAAATGGAGAGGGTAGGGCCTTCCAAGCTGCAAATGGAGAAAATGTGGAGAATAAAGTTAGCTCTGAGGCATCTCCTTTCTCTAAGGAACAACTAGAGCACCTGTATAAGCTCTTTACCTCTATGTCAGTTACTTATTCATCCTCTCTTGCTCAAAAAGGTATCTCTTTCTCTTCTGCTCTTTTGAGTTCCAAACCAAATTAAAAACTCCATGGATCATCGATTCTGGAGCCACTGATCATATGACAGATTGCTCAAAATTGTTTTCCACTTATAGTACTTGTGCAGGTCATAAAAAGGTAAAGATAGCTGATGGTACTTTTTCCACCATAGCTGGAGTTGGTTCTATTCCTATTTCTAAAACTCTAACTCTTCACAATGTCCTTCATGTTCCAAATTTGTCATGTAACTTGTTGTCCATAAGCAAATTAACACAAGATCTTAACTGTTTGGCTATTTTTAACCTAGTTAATTGTCAATTTCAGGAGTTGAAATCGGGGAGGATGATTGGCAGTGCTAAAGAGGTCAATGGTCTCTATCTCTTCGATGATGAGGCTGATCTTAAAGAGGAATTTCATAGTAATTTTCTCAACTCAGTTTTGGTTCATAATAATGAAGAAATGATGTTATGGCATTATAGGCTAGGACACCCAAATTTTTTGTATTTGATGCACTTATTTCCCGAGTATTTTAAGAATAAAAATCCAGATCAGTTTTTCTATGAAGTTTGCCAATTTGCAAAGCATCATCGTTCTTCCTATTCTCCTCAGGTGCATAAACCATCTAGTCCATTCACATTAATTCATAGTGATGTTTGGGGACCTTGTAGGGACCCTACTCCTAATGGAAGAAGATAGTTTATTACCTTCATAGATGATCACACTCGATTAACTTGGGTTTACTTAATGACAACAAAATCTGAAGTTGAAAGTATCTTGAAAAGTTTTTTTCAAATGATTTTGACCCAATTTCAAGTAAAAATCAAAATTCTCCGTAGTGATAATGGAAGAGAATATTTTAATAAACACTTAAATGAGTTTTTCCTACAACAAGGTATCATTCATCAAAGTTCATGTGTGGATACTCCACAACAAAATGGAGTGGCTGAACGAAAAAAGAAACATCTCCTTGAAGTTGCTAGGGCATTGTTGTTTCAAAATAAGGTTCCAAAGTATCTTTGGGGAGAAGCAATTCTCACTGGAACATATTTAATAAATAGGATGCCTACCAAAATTTTAGATTACAAAACTCCTTTTGATGTTTTCACATGTCTATTTCCTTATAATAAACTTTCATACACTCTACCCCTAAAGATATTCGGATTACTGTTTTTGTTCATATTCATGATCCGAATCAAGGAAAACTTGAGCCTAGAGCAAGAAAATGTGTTTTTATTGGCTATGCATCCAATCAAAAAGGATACAAATGTTTTGAACCTATTTTCAAAAAGATTTTTGTGACAATGGATGCCACTTTCTTTGAAAAAACTCCTTTTTTTGGTAATCATCTTCAAATGGGGATAATTGAAGAAGATGATGTTCAATATTTAAAAATTGCAAATTTGGATTTTCTAAACAATTTGGAAAAAACAGATTGTGAGAAAAGTAACATAACAGAATCCTATTTGAAAATACTAGAAATTGAGGAAAATAACAAAACAAAATCTTTGGGTGAATCTAGTCAAGAAAGCGATGAACATAATAATCAAGAAAATGTTTTGACAGAACCAGAAGTTGAGAATGAGACAGTTGAAATTGGTAACAAAGGTATCCAACCATTTGACCACGTATACTTAAGAAAAAAAAGTGCCTCAGAGAAGAGAACATCAACACTGCCAAACATCCAAGGATCCAACAGGTAAGAGTCTTTCTAATTCTGTTGTACCCTTTCAAAATTCTGAAAATTTTGATCATAATAATCTTGTTTTTGCTGAACCTGTTCCCAATAATTTTGTTCCTTTAGAACCTACCTTTGATGATTCTAGTCTACCCATTGCTGTTAGAAAAGGGATAAGAGCATGTACAAAACATCCTATCAGTAACTTTATATCTTATGACAAATTGTCCCCCACTTTTAGAGCTTTTACTTGTGAACTGACAAAAATAGAGATCCCAAGAGATATACAACAAGCTCTAAGGGTTCCTAAGTGGAAAGAAGCTGTCTTGGAGGAGATGAGTGCTCTTATAAAAAATCAAACTTGGAAAGAGGTGGATCTACCTAGGGGAAAGAAAACTGTGGGGTGCAAATGGGTGTTTACCATAAAACACAAGGCTGATGGATCAGTAGAGAGGTATAATGCCAGGCTAGTTGCCAAAGGCTTTACACAAACTTATGGTATTGATTACTCAGAAACTTTTGCTCCTGTTGCAAAACTTAACACCATTAGAGTTCTTTTATCTTTAGCGGTTAACTTGGATTGGCCATTACAGCAGCTAGACGTAAAAAATGCGTTTTTAAATGGAGATTTAGAGGAGGAAGTCTATATGGATTCACCCCCGGGGTTTGAATTTAAATTTAACCAAAAGGTCTGCAAGCTTCAGAAGTCTCTTTATGGCTTGAAACAGTCACCTCAAGCGTGGTTTGAAAGATTCACCCAATTTGTTAAGAAGCAGGGATATTCTCAGTGTCAAAGCGATCACACCATGTTTGTGAAACATTCTTCTGAAGGTAAAATGGCTATATTGATCGTTTATGTAGATGATATTGTTATCACTGGGGATGATTCTAATGAAATAAAAAATTTGAAAGCATCTCTTGCTGCTGAGTTTGAAATTAAAGATCTTGGGTCTTTAAAATATTTTTTGGGAATGGAAGTTGCAAGATCAAAGAAAGGGATTGTTGTATCACAACAGAAATATATTTTAGACCTTCTAAAAGAAACCGGGATGATGGGTTGTAGGCCAGCTGATACTCCAATAGATCCTAATTAGAAAATTGGTAGAGATGGCAGTGGTGATCCAGTGGATACATCTCGGTATCAAAGATTAGTAGGAAGACTAATTTATCTATCTCATACTCGTCCAGATATAGCATTTGCTGTTAGCTTAGTGAGTCAGTTTATGCATTCATCTCACGAAGAACATTTAGAGGCTGTTTACCGTATTCTAAGGTATCTCAAAAGTTCCCCCGGAAGGGGATTGTTTTTTCAAAAAACTAATCAACAAGGCATTGAGGTATTTACTGACGCAGATTGGGCAGGGTCCATCACAGATAGAAAGTCAACATCTGGTTACTGCACATTTGTTTGGGGAAACTTAGTTACTTGGAGGAGCAAGAAACAAAATGTAGTAGCTAGAAGCAGTGCTGAGGCAGAGTATAGGGCAATGGCCCAAGGTGTTTGTGAAATCCTATGGCTTCAAAGAATCTTAGAAGAGCTTAAACTTCCTATAAATCTTCCAATGAAGCTGTATTGCGACAACAAGGCAGCAATTAGTATTTCTCAAAATCCTGTTCAACATGACCGAACCAAACATGTTGAAATTGATAGACATTTTATAAAAGAGAAAGTAGATGCAGGTCTGATTTGCATGCCTTTTGTCCCTACTTCACAACAAGTTGCTGATATCCTTACCAAAGGACTGTTCAGACCCAGTTTTGAATTTCTTGTAAACAAGTTGGGCATGCTAGACATATATGCACCAACTTGAGGAGGGGTGTTGACATATAGCAATCAGATCTGATATGATTGTGTTTATTAGTTGATTTTCTATTTAAGTTTATTTGTATTTTGAGAAATAATCAAATCACTCTAATTTGATTTATTTCCTAATTTATTTTTACTTTATTCTGCATTCATTAGATAGCTGGCAGCATTGTATATATATATATTTGTACTGTTTCAGTTTCAATAACAATAATAAGAAATTTTCTTTTTTCCTTTCCTCCTGTTTTAACCTAGCTGCACCCTAAAACACATTTGTTATATACTATATATATTTCTTCATTTCATCCAATCACCATATATTTTATTTTTGTAATTAACAATTTTGTGACATGATTTTATTAAACTACAAATACCAGCTTTTAGGAGGCTGTGCAGTGTCGATGTAATTTTCTGAAGATCCAAACATAGGCTAAAATGTGTCTATGGGTTCACACATCTCACATCACACACACAAAATACAAAGAAATTGAGAAATTCACAAGGAAAGCAAAATAATAGTTGAGATTATCATCTTTAGTCTTCATGCAATTATACAAAAGACAGTACTCAAGTGACTTACAAAAATCTCAATTACCACATCTTAGAGTAAAAGTCTATATAACTCGATTCATATTTAAGCCAAAGGTGAAACTATTACTTGATCAAGAACAGGACCACAAAGAGAACCAAAATCATCAATCCTAGTATGATAGAAAGAGCTGTAAAATGTGAGTCTAGTCCTTGGTTCAACAGCTTTGAACTTGAAACTCACAGTTATGAATTTACCCTTCCCTTCAGATTTAAAAGGAACTTTAAAAGTTTCTTTTGCAGCAAATCCTTCAACCATCATTGATCCATGACAACCATTTTTGGCATCTCCAACTGAGAATGTGATCTTGTAGAGTTTGTTAGTAACTGTTCTGATGATTTGTGCAATGGCACTTTCTCTTCCTGAGACAAGCTCAATTGCTCCTAGCCCGAATGGGACATTGAAGTGGTTTTTGTCAATGAATTTCACTGCTTTGAGAGATTCAACAATCCAACCAGGGAGTGGTGAGAAGGCATCTTCTTGTTGTGGTGGGAGTAATACACCATTTGTTGTGTTGAAAATTGGGAATGGACCTTCTTCAAAGCTTGGATTTTTCACCAAATTGGCTGCAAAAAAAGATGGTATATCATATAGTGGTTTCATCAGAAAATGACTATGACACACTGATACAGACACAGACACCAAATATTGACACTTAGACCCTGTTAATAATTTAAGAAAATGAAAGTGATCATCTGTGACTACATGTGCCGATATTGTGTCGTTATCAGACACAAATATGTGTTCGTCACTAGACACACTTTCAATAAAGTGGTTTCACCAAATTAGCTGCAAGAGACAATAGATCATAGAGTGATTTAATCAACAAATGACTACGCAATGACATTAACGCGGACATAGACACCAACACGTAGACACAATTAACCAAATGTTTGGATGGGCAGTGAGCTTGACAAAATCAAGGTGGCACCATGATTTTGTAGAAGCTGCAAAGTGTAGCTTTTGTCAAAATAGTGATTCACTGTGATTTTGGCAAGGTCACCGCGAATCTCTAAACATGCACTAATAATTTAAGAAAATGAAAGTGTTCCAACGTGCCAACATGTGTCAGTGGCGTGCCATCATCGAGCACTGACACGTGTCAGACACCAGACACATTCAATATGAAGTGTTGGTGTTAAGAGAAAATTGAGAGTTTCAAACATTAAACACCAAAAGAAATACTAAGCAAAATCAGATGAATTAAATTCTGTATCTAATAAGCTATCAAACTCTATCTATGTGGCTTGGGTTAATGCAGTGATCCAATTTCCATCTACTCTATAAATGTAACTTAACTTTTAATTGACAAAAAAATAAATGGATGTAACTTAACTTTTGAAAAGGTGAGTGTTAACAAACACTTCAAGGGCACTAATTAAGGATATAAGGAATTAAGAATAAAAAATGGAAAGTATTTTCATTAAAAACTGCAGGTTCTTTAAGGGTGTGTTTGGTTCCAAGTTCCAAACGTACATTTGGGGACCAAATAAATACTTGTAGTTGATGTGCCAACCAAATACTACTACACACTTGGTGATCAATGCATTAAATGTAGCACTTCTCAATAAATAAATTTCCTTTTTTGGTTCCTTGACTAAAGGAACTCCTTAACAAGACACTTTTTTGAATAAATAAGGGTGAATTTTGATACACATTGGAAATATAATAGAATCATAAAATAGACCCATAAACATGTAAGTAATTGTCATTTGAAAATTCAATAATATATCAAGATCCACAATACATACCCAAGTAGTAGATAACTGATAGATCTATTAGTTAGCAAGATTTTATACATTCTTAATCTCAACTAGTCCTTAGCAAGTAAAGCAACTGTTTGGATTGACTTATTTAGCTCACCTACTTGCATAGGCCCTTGTGAAATTGTTTAGAAGAGCTAATGTCATGTCAATAAGTTATTTTCAACTTATTTTCATAGGTTTTCCAAGATAACTTATGAAAATAAGTTACAAATATATGAACACTGTTCAACTTTATTTATCTTTTGATATAAAATAGCTTAGCTATAAACACCTCTATAGCACTGACTCTTCTGATTGAAGACGCACCTCGTTGTTTGACACATGTCATTGTTTGATACCAATACTACACCGACAAATTGATTACATTCAATTAATTTATTTTCTCAAATTATTACCGATATCGACGTGTCTATACCAGCACCCGCGTTTCATAGATAAACACTTATATGATAAGTGCTTATACTATAAGTGCTTCATTGAGCTGTTTAGCCAAACAAAGCATTGTTTAAATTCAATTATGTTTGGATCCTAGAAGTGAATAACATAGACATAGCATAATGAAATGATTCATTACCTCTAGTAGGCATTGGAGGGTAAAACTCTCTAATAGCAATTGCATCAAGAAGAGGCCCACAAGCTGGATCTTCTTGAACACCAGGGTTATGAAAAGTCACTTTAGCAACATCAGAAGTAGCTTCAAATCCCCAAGCAATAACATCACCATTGAGACTATACAATGTTTGCAAAGGAACATCACCAGTTTGTGGTGGCACAGAGATTCTCAAAACCTCATCTTGTGCACAAGTCCTTGATGCACCAAGGATTAAAGCATAACGTTGACCAGGTTTGACTTTTATAGTTTGTGAAATTGAAGCTTCATTTCCAAGCCTTACAGCATGAATTCCATGAGTTACTGAGAAAAACATGCCTCCTGGTTGTGGACCGCCTGAAACATACTCGACTAAACCATTGATTTCCCATTTTGGTAGTGAATATTTTCCAGTGAGTTTTGTGTTCTTTATGTATTTTGTGTTTGGCTTCTCTTCAAAGTTTCCATTTTGAAGATAAACTGCAAAGTTAAAAAATTTACACAAAATCAAAACTTTAGATTCAATGCATGTTTAGATTGACAATGATATGGCGGAATCATGGTGGGCCACCATAATTTTAGCAAAAACTACTCTTTAGAACTTCAACAAAATCACATTATCACCGTAATTTCACCAAACTCACCATCAATAAAAACATACACTTAATGCTATTAACTTCATAAATAATCAGATCCAATCACTATCTTGCTTAGTAACTCAAAGTTCAACATAAATGACAGATCTTAAGGCCACTCAACTTTTTTTACAAGAAATAAACCCATAAATTGACTCCAACAAGCACATCAAAGTATACTGAAAAAGGACTTAAAATGTAACATTGATCAATTTTTTTTAATAAAAAAAATCAAATGAGGGGACATAAAAGGCAAAATGTATGAAAAAATAAATTAGTATCATTGATTGAACTTACAAAAAATAAAACATAAAATGCATCAATATTGAGTGAGCCAAATGTATCCAACAAGGGAACATATATATGAAAGGCAAACATATAACATAGATTTAACTTATATAAAAATAAAACACGTTGGACATTGTTATAGTTATATAATAATAAATAAATAATAAATGTGTAAGTATTACCTTCTGGTATTCTAGGCTGAAGAGAAGCAAAAGCTGAAGAAGCAAAGAGCAAAGCTATAAAGATTGAAGAAAAAAGAGTCACTTCCAATGCCATTTTAACTTGAAAGGGTTTGTTTGTTGCTATGAGAAAGCAGAGGTTAGTATGGAAGTGAAGTAGATAGAGAGGTTGTTTTGGATTTTATATTGGAGAGAGAAAAGAGTTAGGGAAATTATGTTGGATAGCACTTAGCATAAATCAATCAGTTATTTTATTCAAAAAAAAGCACTCAGCATAAATCACGTAGAAAAAGCACATGTTTTGTCTCTACAAGTCCAAATTTTGATTTATTTTTCCTAACCGCCTTTTTCTCCGTAGGAAAATGCTATCAAGTATTTTAAGATCATATACTACCTAATCTCAGTCTTTAATTATAAACATTTTTCGTGAAAAAAAATTCTTAAATATAGATTTTCTTTTAATTTATTAGAGTATTTATTATTATTTTTAAAAAAAATTTAAGTTTGATATATTCAAATATAAATTTAAAAATATTAATAAATAATATAAACACATTAATTACTTTATCAAATTTTTTTAATATAGTAAAAAAAAGAATAGGTATTTATATTAAAGGACGGAAGTAGTACTGTATAATATTTATACTAAAATCAACATAAAAATAGTTTCTTATATTTTCTTTATTTAATTTTTTAATAAATTCAAAAAAATCAATACAATTTTTTTTTTAATATGTGTCTTTATGGTTCTTGTTAAGGAGATTTATTTTGA
>JBBPBQ010000001.1:14978210-15053694 GCA_037974755.1 Cicer yamashitae
CAAAAATCATTAATTTTAGAAATATAAAATTAATTTTCTTGCATCTAAAAAGTTTCTAGTAAACTTTTTTTCTATAAAATAGATTTAAATTAGAGCTGTAATTTATATTTGAAGTTAATTTATATATATATTGTGAGTATAAAAATTTTTAGTACAGTCAAACAATCACAACTATCAAATTATTTATAATATTTGATTTGTCATTACTAATTTTAAAGTCATCCACATGATTGATTATAATGTGTCAATTGTTTAAAATGTTTATATCGTCAGTGCATGAAAAATAAATTATTTAGATTTTATAAATGTAATTTAATTTTTTATTTTAATCTTAAATTTATTTTACAATTTATAACTATGTAAATGTATTTAGATATAAATATAAATTAGTTAACAATCATTTTATTTTTAATTAAAGTGAATTTCGATTAAGTAGGACTAAACACACTAAAATATTATAATTCGTGTTTCACTAACTCTTCTTTGTTTATTGTTTTGATAATGTCGGTGGTTATATTTTTTAATCTTTCATGGGTTGTAATTTTCAAACGCAAGTCAAGGTGGTCTCATGTTCTTCTACAGCTCTATGTAACGTGGGGATATATAATACATTTTTCTAATGTGATATCTAAGTGTATTTTTGGCATTATAAAAAAGAGGGTGAATTATTGTGATTTTGTAAAGTTATAAATATTATTTTTATAAAATTATTGTAATTTAAAGTGATATTTTCTTATAAATTTATTGTGATATAAATATTTCATTTTTTGTCTATATTAAATATTTACTTAATTGTAAGTAAATGTATAGTTTATTTTTAAATTTTATTTTAATTAACATATATTAATATTGTTAAATTGAATATTATATTTCAGACTCGAATTTAAGTATTTATAGTTGTGTGTTAATTTTTGGTGATATTTTTTATATTTTATATTTATAAAAAAATATAGGTTTTGTTTTATTTTAAAAGAGATGATAAATAACACTATAAATAACTTATTTAAACGCGAAGTTTTGAATTCGAACCTAAAACAAGATATTTAACCTACTAATATTGAGATTTGTTAGTTTAACTAAAATTTAAGGATAAATATGTAGTTTATATATGCATTTTTTTTATTAATTTATTATTTCTTAAAAAATAATAAAACATGCGATCGTTAGGTAGGTTCAAAATGGGTAAAAAAAAGTGCAAATGTCGCAGTGATTTTCGCATACCCATTAATTCAAAGATAAATTTAGATTCAAGATTTAAAGTTCAGTATCACTATGTTTGCTCTTATTTGCCAAAATTCATCTTTGAGCCTAAATATTATTTTGTTCGATTGAATGCTCAAACATATTTGTAGTTCATGTTAAAATAGGTTTTTTTTTTTTTACTTTTAATCTCCTAGAATTTGTTAGTTATTGACTAATGATATTTTCAAAATAACCATCTTTTACTGTAATTTTTTATTGTGATTATTTGGCACTAACATCGCTATGGTAATGCCACTAGAAAAAACTTGTATCTTAATTTTTTTTTAAAGTAATGAAATTAAGGTCTTCAATAACTCTCTTAAACCGGCTACGGGACCAATTTTTGTTTAGATGGTATGGTAATTAGATTGTTATTTAAATTTTTGTCCTTCTAAAGTGTTTTGTAAAGATCAAATTATAATTCCACTCACAAACTCAGTGTTTCTTAGTGAGTGTTTGAAAACATTAGTTTTCAACTAATACAAAGTCATCTTAATGTTTTTAAAAACTCTATTTGAATCTAAAAATTAGTGATTTATTTGTATTAAAAATGAGTTGATTTGTTAAATCATGAAAAAAATTATAATTTAGAAAGACATTAAAAAATCACAACAATAAATAAAAAAGTTGAATTTTTTTATTGTTTTTTTTTTCAAATAATAGAAGGTTTTCTTTTTCAATAACTTCTTTTTCAAAAAAAATTACCAAAATACTCCCTTTTTAAAATTATATACTAAAATACCTCATTTTTATACTTACTTATAAGTCGCTTTTGCAAATGGCTCATTAAGGAAACCCGCGTTTGTAAAGGCCACTTCCTTAAAGAATTTTTTTAAAAAAAGAAATTTAATTTTTTTTCAAATTAACTAATATATATATATATATATATATTTTTTATTTTGTTAATTTGAAAAAGATTAAAAAAATTTCTTCTATTTTTGAAAAATTTCCTTTGCAAACGCATGCTTACTTAAGAAAGTCGCTATTTGTAAAGACTACTTATAAATAAGTATAAAAATAAAGTATTTTAATATACAGTTTTGAATATGGAGTTCTTTTGTAATTTAAAGAAAAAGAAGAGTATTGAAAAAGAAAAAAAAAAAAAAAAAAAAAAAAAAAAAAAAAAAAGCCACAATAGAACTCAGGGAAATGGAATATTTTTGTTGAAATCCAACATTCAATCCGCTAACAACTAAGTTATTAATTGTTGCACCATGCAATGAATCTGGTTAGTGACTTAGCAACTTAAAGTTGTTTGGTTGGTAAACGTAATTTATCTTAACATGGTCTACCCAGCTAGTTAGAGCCAGAACATTGGAGAGCTAAGTTTTGAATTATAGGTACAGTAATGGGTAGAGATAATTATGGGAGTGGGAGAAGAGACACTAGCACGTGCTAATTGGCCTACAAAATCAGACATAGAAATTTTGTTGGATTGAAAAAAACAACTTTTTAATTTAATTTTTCAAAAAGGGGTAACTGGGTCCCAAGTCATTGGAAAATATTTCCACCTTCTCGTAATGCTAGTATTTCTTTTTGTTAAAGTTAGTATTTCGGTAAACCACCGTATTTTGTATTTAATTTTTATAAAATTAAGGGAATTTATTACAATTTTGTTAATTTTATTATAAAATAAAATATATATTTGTAAATAATAAAAAAATTTAGTGCTTTTTTTATTTTATTATTATAAAGATTACCAAATTTAAAATAATATAAAGGTTAAATGTTTTTTTGGTAATAAAAGGAAAAGAAAGAAAAATCAAAATAGAAAAAATCACACTAAAAACTATTACGTGTGTGTTTGTATGTAAGACTCTATTAGCCAATGTACAAGAATTAAGAAAGATTATTTTTTAAATCAAGTTTATCAACAATATATATTTGAGTAAACTATAATTTTGGACTTTGAAATTGTAAGTATCGATCAATTTTACGAAATATGAAATTGCTCTTTCAAATTGCCTAATGACAATAAAAATGTTCATTGAACTTTTTAGCTTGTAGGCAAAAATCTCTCTAAAATAGTTGATGGAAAGAAAATTTTGAGAGACTTTAAATAATTTGAATGAGCAATTTAATATTTTGTAAATTTGAGGTCCCAAATTGCCCGATGTTTACGATTTAAAGACCTAAAATTGTAGTTTTCTTGTATATATTATCTTCTCAAAATTATCTTCGGTTATTAAGAGAGAGTATTAGTAATTACTATTGTTTTCACATGTTTATCCTTCAAAAGAGTAATAATTAGTTAATATTTTTATTATAGTATTTATTATTGATTGTAGAAAAAGATGTAAATTAATTAATTTTGGTCCATCTCAAGACACCTAAATTTATTCACAATAAAAAATTATTGTGTCAAAACTAAGGAACATCTTTATCCTAGCAAACATAGTTTCAATCTAGCTCTAACAACATGTTTATCCCTAGAGATTGCTCAAAAATCAAACACAATAGTGGCATTATAGGATAAACTTCAAGCACATAATTCAACTAAAACAAGCCAACAAAGATGTCAGCACAAACACTATAAGAGGTCAAACGTCAAAATTAAAAACTTCAATAATGGCATCTTCTGTGACTAAGAAAGGCTGCTACAAAATTATTGGAGCCTCTTTATCCTCTTCCATGTCTAACACCATAAAATTCGTAGGAAAAATAAATTTTCCCAGTTTCACCAAAATATCTTCCATTATCCCACGAAGATGGGTTATGGGTCTATCAGCTAACTATAAGGAGATGTTTGTGTGTTGTGGTAGATGTTTGTATGTTGTGGGTCTATCAGTCAAGTCTTCTAAACACAAATAAAGGCATCAAATTTATACTTGTTCCTAAGTCACACGATGCCTTTTCAAAAAGGAAGTTACTAATTGTACAAGGGATAGTGAAACTACCAGGATCCTTAAGCTTAAGTGGTAACTTTTTTAAAACTATAGCATAACATTCTTCATTAAGCTTAACTGTCTCAAAGTCTTCTAGTTTCTTTTTTTTAGAAATAACCTCTTTTAAAAATTTACCATATTTAGGTATTTGAGCAATAGCTTCAGCAAAAGGAATATTGATATGCAATTTCCTAAATATCTAAAAAAAAATAGCAAATTGCTCATCATGTTGCTCATTTTTAAGTCTTTCAGGAAAATGAACACTTACCTTTACTTGGTCATGGTTCTCATTTCATTTCTTGTGATCTTTGGAAGTGTTTTCTTTACTGGGAGTTTCTTTCCCTTTCTCGAGTGCACGTCAATCTTGCTTACTTTATTGATTTAGCTCCTTATCACTCCTAAGATTGATGGCCTTGAAATGTTCATTCTTCTCTTTTTGGTTAGGTTCAATTTGAGTAGGAAGTGAGCCTTGGGGCCTTTGAGATAACCAATTGAGGATACTTGAGATACAACCCTCCAAGACTCCAAATTTTTCATTTGTCTGCTCCATGAATTTAGCCAACACATCATTAGTATCGTGTTTCTTCTCCTCCCTCCTTTGCACATGTGGTGGCTTATAAGAATTAGAACCTTGTCCCTTTTGTTGCCTTACTTGCGAGAAATTTGGGTGTTTTCTCTAACCTTCGTTACAAGTGTTTGAATGAGGATCATTTTGGATCCAATTGGGGTTGTGGACATAATTGGCTTCTTCAGTGGAGGAGGCGGACTTACTTTGTGCTTTTATTAGATCTTCAATGGATTGTAACCTTTCATTAATCTTATCCATGTAGTTCGTTAAAACACCCATGCAAGGATGTCTATCCTTTTCCATGTATCTAACCAAATAATCTTGCATGCCAGATCTACAACCATTTTTCTTTTGAACGAGAAAGTTAGCTTCTTTAGTTAGGTTGGTCCAAGGGTTGCAGCCATTATCGTCAGTGGAATGGACTAAGGGAGATGGTTCAGCTTGTGCTTTAATCAAATTTTCAATCTGTTTAGAAATGGTATCTAACTTTAGGTCAAAGTTGGTTCCAGCATCCACTTTATACATCATAATCAGTTTCTTAATATGCCTATCATTTGTTGCCCACTAAGCACTATCAGTTGTTATCTCTACAACTAAGTTATAAGCTTCTTCAGGCTCTATTTAGCATACAACCCCCACATGCTAAATCAATAACTCCCCTATTTTGATAAGACAATCCATTATACATAATTTCAAGTATTTTTCACTTCTCAAATCCATGGTAGGGGCAACTTCGGAGCTCATCTTGAAGTCTTTCCCACGCTTCATGTAAAGATTCTTGTTCGAATTGAGCAAGGCTAGTGATTTCAGCTCGGATCTTGGCAGCTTTTTTCGGGAGGGAAGTAATTGTTGAGGAATCATGAGATTGACTTCTAAAACTTCTTTAAAAATCAATCTCAATAGCAGAAAATCTCTTTAGTCAAATTTCACGTAATCACAAAATTTCACTATAAGGTTTCATATATTTACCTCTTGAAGCGTCAAGGAGACATATCACCAATACATATCATCTCTCTTGAAGCGTACTTTAACTTTGATCATCAACATAGAAATTACCGACGTCTCTACATATTTTATGCGGGCACAAAACAGGACGTGATGTTAGCCAATCTATAAGGGTAGTGGCAATCAAAACTACTTGAGTGAGTTCTTCTCTATTTATAGAGAATAAGCCACTAAAACCCTAAGCACCTATTATGGAGCCAACCCAAAATAAGTCATAAATGATGATATTTAATTAAATTCTTTTAATTAAATATAAATTATTAATTAAATTAAACCATATTTAATTAAATTAATTGTCAATCTTCATTTATTTAATTAAATCATATTCAATTAAATAAATTATAAATATGTTAACGTATTAAATTATATTTAATACGATTAACATATAATTAAATCAAATCTTATTTAATTTAATCATTCATTCTATTGTCACTGCTTTATGCGTGTGACCTTTAAAGGTTCTCTCTGAAATGATAATAATATTAAATATTATATATAGTTTATACAATATAAAATATTATAAGCAATGCTTGACATCTAACAATGCATCATTGCTACTCAAACCATAAGAAAATCGGTGATACAATATAAATCTTACCGCAAACACTATTTACTGTGCAGTAATTATCCATTCGTCCAAATGTCTAATTGAACACAAGTCACAATATGTTTCATCTTTGCAATATTCAATTCTTTATTTTTTGATCTTAGAATAGACGCGTAAAACCAATGAACCCAATATCACATATTGGTCCATTCTAGCATGACCATGCATTTTGATGGCCTCACTCTATTGAGTGGTTGAAGACATAACTCTTGTAATGTAGGAGGGACAAATCCTACCTACATCACTCATATCCCTCTACATTGTTTATTACAAGCCCAACAACCACCTTTATGATTGTTCTGTTACAGACAATGTTTCATGGCCTTAAAGCCTACAACTCTCCATGTAGAGATCATAGTTACTTCAGTCGAAGGACTACTCACTATGGTTGCATGAGAATCACTAATGACACTTACACAAAAATTATGTAGCATTATCATGGCAAGTCAATCTAATATAATTATTACTTCTAATATTTACACCTATGTGACGACTCGATATCTAATATCTATAACCCATAAGATATAGTCATCAGTCTACTCACATAATAGTCTCAATGTATTATTGTCGTCCTAATTGAAAATAATACTTTTACTACACACACTTTAAAAATAGTGTTCTAATGTACAATAGAATCTCACGATCAAGTCATACTTGATGTTCTATTAAACAAACTATCTATTATAAGGACTTTATTATATTATATGGTTAATAATATAATAAATGATGCCTTGTACATATAACCCAATTAGATATATGATTTAAATTCATGATACGAATAATAATCTATATAAAATAGATTGCCGCTAGGGCTTACACCAATAGTATTTGTTCAAGAATTTTTGTTTCAATTGATCTCATGTAGTGATGGACCTTGCAGGCAGAGAATCTAACTACATTATTGTCTTGTCAGCTAATGACCAACGAAAACAATCTCATTTTGATGGTTTTTGATGTGACAACATTGCTAGTTATTGAGTCTGTTACCCTCACAAAGTTCTTTAGATGACCATTAGGATCTTTAGTTGGTGTACCCATTAACATAGTAGAATTCTAAACCATTTCAATCAAACCTGGTTTGAGCTCAAAACTGGCTGCTTGCACCGATGGATTTATAATGTTGGTAGTAATATATGTTGAATGAGTGAAGTAGTCCTGAAGTGTTCTTCTTTAGAAATTCCTGAGTGGAAATGGAAAAAGATTTCTATGGATTTTGTGATGGGTTTGCCTAAGACGTGTTTGGGTTTTGATGCCATTGAAGTAGCAATGTCAATCACAAGAAAGGGGGGTTTGAATTGTGATCCTTTTAAAATTTTGATTCCTGTGCTTAATTTAAATTAACTCAAGAATGATCTTGTTTTGTTAAACAATAAAAGGAGAACGTTCTTTGTTAGTAATATAACAATAAAAACTTCACGATGTGATCAGTGCTAAGTGAGTGATAAAAAAAAATGGAGATAAGGGAAAGAGAATTCACACAACAATATATCCTGATTCACCCAAAATGGGTTACGTCCAGTCCTCACAACTGTGCGATTTTCACTATGTGCTTCAGAACCAAGAATGTTCTCCTTCACACCTTTTCTCTTGATCACACCTATATCAATTACAATCTTCAACTTTCATCCTAGAAAGAATTTTTACAATCACCTTTCAGCCTTGAAAGGATTTTTACAAACACACTCAATCTAACATAAAAGATAGACTTAAGTTACAAATGAAAGACAAACTCAGTAAATAATGATCCACAAATATAGTGAAGAGAGCTGGAGTTTGCTTGAAGAGTTTTTGACTTGTTCTTACTTGAACAAGTGTTGGTAGATTTGTAAATTGAACTCTTGCCTTCATCTTCCAATTGATCTTCAATTTATAGATGATAAAAGACTTTGAATATTCAATTTAAAATGAATATATCCGTTGGACACATTTCCCAAGTGTTAGATATATTTTAAAGCAATTAAACATGTGTTTATATTGCTGTCCAGAATGTTCTTGACAAACGAAGAACGTTTTTGCTTTTGGGTCTCATGGAAAATGTGAATGAGTGAGTGAATGAGTTGTCACACGTCAGTTGGCACTGTTTTGAGTTAGATTTATGCAGAACTTTTTGCAGAATATTGTAAGTACAATGTACTTGTGTCTTTACTCACAACTATTTTAACAATAACAAACGATACTAAAAAGTACAGTAATTTTTATACTAAATAAATAATACAAGCACTTAGGCGCATAAAGTAAATATAAATAGCAAATATTAAACTAAATAAGTACAAATATATCTTTAAAATGAGTACTATTATTATAGCTTTATATTTTAGCATCCTCAATGAACAAAAGGAATTAAATAAATATGCGTATAATATTGAAAGTTAAGCAAAATATTTAGAGTGTTATTAGAAGAAGTTTAATATTGAAAGTTGAAACTCAAGTAAAGAGGAAATTTTTTAGAGAATAATTAATATGATGGTTTAATTTTTTCATGTTTTTTTTGCTTATTCGCTTAAACTTCCATGGCAACTACCCCTATTTTAAACTTCCAACACCATAAATAAAAAATGAAATATAATAAATAGAAAGAGGAGTATACCTTTTCAACAAAAAAAGGAGCATTGTGATTTAGCTAAAAAAATGATCACATCTATTTGTTTTTCTTGGATAACAACTAAGAGAGTATGTCTTGTAATATAGAGATAATCTCGTTGAGAATGATATATAAGAGAGTAAACTGAGAATAACCCTTCTTAATTATGAAGAGAATGATCAGGAAATCAGTTTTAAAAATAACATTATGAATATCTTTATCACGGACTAATAAAACATCACTGCGAAAAATCCATACTACAAAAAATGCATGTTTGATTTTGTTGGGAAAAAACTAGTGATAATTATCTCAATAATGTGGAATATTTTTCCCACCTATGTAGATAAATGACCAAACAAAAAATATAATTCCACAGAGAAAAATTCAATTGGCAGAAAATTACATATGAGACAAACACAATTTTGAATGTGGAAAACTTCTCTCAAATTGAGAGAATAAAAATCACAGGACCTAGTCTAGTAAAAACTTTCACTATAATAATTAATGGGTATACCAGAGTCTTCCTAGTAACACTAGGGAACATCAACCAACAATAATCATCACAAAAAAAAAAAATGGAAATCAAACAAATAACAAATGGAAATCAAACAAATAACAAACAACCTTCCACTAAGTGAGTATTCCTTTCACAAGTAATTCTCATGTCTAGAATTTGCTTTGCATGACCCAAGTCTTTCATTGCAAAAGACTTGTTCAAATCTTTCTTTAGAGATTGAATCTTCTTAGTGTCATGACCAACAATCAACATGTCATCCATATATAACAAGAGAATAATAAAATCACCATTAGAGAATTTCTTGACAAACACAATGATCAGAAGTAATTTTACCGTATCCATGTTTCTCCATGAAAGAATCAAATTTCATGTACCATGTTTCTTCAATTTACACACAAGCTGCTATTTACCTTTGACTTCAAAACACTCTGGTTGCTCTATATAGATCTCTTCCTCGAAATCATCATGAAGGAATGTAGTTTTCACATCAAGTTGTTCAACTTTTAGGTTCAAACTAACTGCTAACCCAAGCACAACTCGAATAGAGGACATCTTCACCACAAGTGAAAAAATTTCTTCAAAGTCAGTACCTTTTCTATGATTAAAACCTTTCACAACCAATCTTGCTTTGTATCTTGGTTGAGAACTATTCTCTTCTGCCATTATCCTATATACCCATTTTTTCTTGAGTGCTTTTCTGCCCTTAGGCAACTTCACTAAATCAAATGTGTTATTCTCATGTAAGGAATTCATCTATTCTTGCATGACCTTCAACCCCTTTTCTTTATCAACATTTCTAATAGCCTCTTGGTAGTACTCTAGCTCTCCATTATCAGTGATCATCACATGCTTGTGTGGAGGGTATCTTTGAAAAGGTTGACGTTCTCTAGTAGATTTGCTCAACTTAAGTTCAAGTAGTGCCTCAGCTGGAACTTGTTCATCATGGTGAGGTACATGATCATCAGTTGCATTCTCATCATCTACCTACATATCTACCGCATCAACTAAGATTTCTACAAGGGGCTTAGGCGCAACATCAATGTAACTTCTGGAATTTGATTTTTGTTTCTCAGCTTTATCAAAATCTTCAATAGTCTGGTTTTCAAGAAATATCATATATCGGCTTCTCATAATTTTGTTGTCAATTGGATCCCACAATCTATAACCAAATTCTTCCCCACCATAATCGACGAACACGCACTGTTTGGATTTACTATTAAGCTTAGACCTCACATCTCTTTGAACGTGAACAAAACATCTGCAGTCAAACATTCTCAAATGAAAGTAATAGACATCTTTTTCCTTTCCACACTCTATTCAGAACTTCACCATCAAGTGGATTAGAAGGAGAAAGATTGACCAAATCCACTATTGTTTTCATTGCTTCACTCCAAAAGGATTTCGATAATTTTGCATAAGAGAGCACACATCTAATTCTGTCACTAATCGTATGATTCATTCTCTTCAAAACACCATTATGTTGAGGTGTCTTTGGAATTGTTTTCTCAAGCCTAATACCATGTTCTCTATAATACTCTTCAAACAAACCTCTGTATTCACCACCGTTATCTGATCAAACACTTTTCAATTTTCTTCCCTTTTCTCTTTCAACACTTGCAAGAAAATACTTGAAGACTCCAAGTACCTGGTCTTTAGATTTCAAAGGAAAAACTCACACTTTTCTAGAGTGGTTGTCAATAAAAGTAAAAAAATATGATGCACCACCAAGAGATTTACTATCCATCATGCAAACATCAGTATGAACTAAATTAAGAATATTTTGCTTCCTTTGAGGACCAATATTATGAAAAGAAACTCTTTGTTGCTTTTCAGCAAAACAATGAGTTCAAGTTTTTAGAGACGTACCTTTCATATGAAGAAAAGTTTTCTTTGCAAGAATGTTGAGTCTTTTTTGACTCTGGTGACCAAGGATCAATGCCATAAATTAGAAGAGGCGTCTTCAATTGCATTCATTTCTTCCTTGCATAGCTTCGTAGGCATCCTATAGAGAGAAGTGGAACTTTGCTCCTTTGCAACCACTAGAGACCCTTTGGTGATTTTACATATACTACCACCACCAAAGTAAGTGTGATAACCCTCAATATCCAAGGCTTTCACCAAAATCAAGTTGAGACGAATATCAAGAGCATGTATAACATTCTTTAATTGAAGCTTGCAACCAATCTCAGTTTCAACCCAAACATCTCCCATACCGATAATTTTACATACTTATTCATCTCCCATTTTTACTGTGCCAAAATCACCAACATTGTAAGATGAGAAGAAATCATGCCTATGAATAACATGATATGAGGTACCCGAATCAATAATCCAAATTGAATCCTGACATGCAAGTTTTATGGAATTATCATCACAAACAATGTAGACATTACTAACAAATGCAACTGCAGTTGTATCTTTATTATTTTTCTTCTCTTTGTCTTCATCTCTTTCCCTTGATTGATCTCTCTTAAGGAACATGTAATTTCCTTTGGTGTGACCTTTTTTGCCACAATGGTAGCATATCACTTATTTTCTAGTCCTTGATTTGCTTCTTGACTTGCTATGACTTTCAGAGATGCCGCGTCTATGGAAGTGTTTAGATTGACTTCTCTCCTGTGACTCTGTAACTAGTGTTTTTGACTTTAAGGAAAAACCAACCAAATCACGTTCCTTTCTTCGAGCTTCTTCATTCAATTTGCTCTCTTTAACTATTGACATTTTCAACTTTCCACTTAGAGTTGAATTGGTCAATGCCACAATAAGGACTTACCAAATATCAGGCAAAGAACTCAATAATAACAATACTTGCAACTCATCATCTAATTTAATATTCTCCGTTGTCAACTGATTCACTGTATTATGAAAAATACTCATATGCCCTACCATTGAACCCCCATCTTTTGTATTTCATATTCACCAACTTTCGAATCAAGAATGCTTTATTTAGCACATTCTTTCTTTCATATAACTCTTTTAATTTCTCCCACATCTTGTTAGCATCTATTTCAGTTTAACATGTGGATATACAATCAGATCCAACCATTGTCTAATCAAGGCACTGCCTTTCTATTCATCTTCTTCTAGTCAGCGTCAGATTTATCTATGGGTTTAACTGTGTCACCCTCAATTGGATCTTACAAATCTTTATTGTATAACATTTTTTCCATGAGAATCTTTCAAAATCTGTAATTAGAAGATTTGAGTTTAATCATATTCGAACATTTATTCTTCTCTTCCATTTAAATGCACAAATCAAACCAACTAAGCTTTGATACCACTTTGTTGAGAAAAAACTAGAGATAATTATCTCAATACTGCGCAATATTTTTCCCACCTGTGTAGATAAATGGCCAAAGAGAAAAATACAATTCCACAGAGCAATAACAATTGACAGAAAATTAAATATGAGACAAACTCAATTTTTAACGTGGAAAACTTCCCTCAAATTGAGAGAATAAAAACCACGGGATTAGTTCACTTAAAACTTCCACTATAATAATTAATAGGTACACCAGAGTCTTCCTTGTAACACTAGGGAACATTAATCAACAATAGTCATCACAAAAATAAAATGGAAATCAAACAAATAACAAACAACCTTCCACTAAAGTGAGTTTTCCAAAGTAACTCTTAGAGAAGGTAAAACTACTAGCACTCTATGTTAAAAAGGACAAACTTAGTGGTAAAAGTAATATACTAAAATTGTAGACTAAATGAAACAAATTTGCTACAAATCTGTTACCACGAGAAACCAATTTTATTCTTTTCTTGTTACTATTTATGTCGTCACTATCTTTTCTTTTCCTATTGTCATGCTACTCCTTACTTTCTTCTTCAAACGACACTTTTTTACTTTTTGTTTTATTAGGGATTTCAATTTTTTTTCTTTCACATGGGCCAATCCCAATAAATCACCTTGAATAATAATAATAATAATAATAATAATAATAATAATAATAATAATAATAATAATAATAATAATAATAATAATAATAATAATAAAATTGGTGAATTTCAGTTGAAGAGTGAATCTACCCAACAAATTTGATAATGAAATTAATAGGTGAGTCCACCCAACAGATTTAATAATGAAATTAATAGAATCACATAAATCATAGAAATTTTGGCAAAAACTTGGTATTAAAACATCAACAAAATCATAATACTAACGTGCTTCAAGGAAAATTCGACATCCGTGGAAACATACCGTTAATATATTTGTAGTTTTTTTATAAGTTTGAATTTGAATTTCTTTTGAAAGGATTTGTGATAAACTCTTTTTAGAAGAGACTAATAAAATTAAGGTTCTAAACTAGAAAATAAAAAAATAAGAGAGGAATTAGATAACACAATTAAAACATAATTTCTTCGTTAACTTTAGGTGCCTTTAATTGTCTCAATAAGACTAAATATATAAGGTAAATAAAATAAAAAGACCTAAAGATTAAAAATCCGAACTAAATAATAAAACAAAAATCCAATAATATAAACTTCTGCATTTAACTTAAATATTTATATCATAATTTTAAATCTAATTGCATACTTTATCAATTTGGATTTATTAAACTGTTAGTATCTTTTTTATAGAATATAAGGAGATGCGTCCCTCGGGTGCAAGTGTTTGTTCCGTGTCAAATGGATCATAGGGGTCAATTGAATATGGATACATCACACATGTTACATTAATAATCATGATTTAACATTAGATTATGTCCTCAAAAAAGAAACAAAATCACGGTATTGTTTGTCGTTATGTGGGACCAATGAAATGGCGTGTTCTGATAATGAGTCATGGCATGTGAGATCTTCGAATTTCATTATCACTCCAAAAACCACAGCACTTATTTTGCAGCATAACCGAAATATGAAGAATACAGGAACTTGCGTTTGCGTATAGCAGTGATCTTTGGGCCTATAAATATTCCAATTTAAGCTAACTTTTCTGACATTGTGTATGTGATTATTGAAAGATCATAATTACAACATACTCTCATATAAGACTTATTTAATTAAAGTGGGATCTAGATTATCTTTAAAAAATTTATCCATTATTTAATAAAAACTTGTCACATTATAAGGGATATTCATAAAATCATGTCTACTATAATTTTATTTATATGTTACATTTTTATTAGATGATAAATAAATTATCTATAATTTCTAAAAGTAATTTAAAAAAATCTTTAATTAATTCACAAATATTAAAACCTCATTTATTTTTACGGTAAAATGACTTTCAACGTGCATCTAAATAGAAGCTATCTCATGTAGCTTCAGACCTACTATGAGTTTAATAAAAAGAGAATTAGAGAGAAATACTAATCAACTTGCAACTACTTTTAACAAACTCTAACTATATTTAATGGTCCTCAAAATTTGAAGTGCATAATAGCATTTTCAAAAATTGTCTTTTTATCACCATAACTTTTAAATAAGTTATTTTGAAATTATTAAATATATAAAATTAATAATGAAGTGTTTCCTCTGTTTAGACAAAATCTCAATTTAATATTTTGATGAAAACAAACAAAAAATTAATTAAGAATGTTAATTATGATTCTAAATGTTATGTTAATTTAACTTGTGCTTTTGAGTGTATTAATTCAAAGATAAGAGTCAAACAAAGCAAAGAAATCATATTCAAATTGAACAGACAAAGAAACAAAAAAATATGGAAAACGGAGAATGTTCTCCAGTTTCAAGAATGATCGTCACAGCCTCTTGACCAATCAATCTCCACTATTTCAACGAAGCTTTTGCCTCTGAATTTTATACTAGTTCATCAGTACATGGCAAGGAACAAGTAGAAATCATTCTAGTCAAAGAAGGCATTCGAATCACAAAGAGAGAAGATCACAAACTAGCAAGACCAAACATATCTGAACTTGACGGTCAACATTCTTGACAACATTCTGATCATTCTCCAGCATGTTAACATTAATCTCCAACATGCTAACATCATTCTCCAGCATGTTAACATTAATCTCCAGCATGCTAACATCATTCTCCAGCATGTTAACATCAATCTGCAAAATGTTCAGACCAGTCTCCAGATTGATTATCAATCTCCGTTTCTACAGAATCAATCTCCGTTTCTGCAGAATTTCAGCATTGATGTCCTTACTTCTGCAAAGGTTTATAATCATTCAACAAACTGTTTTGGACAGAATCAAGGCTCCAGATCGAAGCTGTAACATCAATAATTACATATGAAGCTTCAAAGATCAATCTCCATTTCTGTAGAATCGATTCTCTTATTTCTGCAGAAGTTGTTCATTACTTTCCAAACTGTTTTGGACAAAATCAAGTCTTCAGATCAAAGATATATCATCAACAAATATATCTGAAGCTTAAGGGATAATTAAACACGCAAGCAATATGATCAAATTTGATTAAAACAGCCCTGTCAAGCAAGTCCCAAAACTGTTCAAATGGCTGAATATTTTTATTCACTTTTATTAGTTTTGGTCAAAACTGACAGAGCACTACCAATAGCTCTTTTGACCATTATTAAATGCTCTAAAACGCCTATAAAAGGAAGGCCAAACTCAAGGAAAAATCAGAACTTCAAGTGCTAAGAAAATCCATCAATCACGTACACTTACATACTTGAAAGTTTCTCATTCGCAAATAGAATGAGTTATGATGTTTTCATTTGATTCCTAGAATAATTCTATTGTATTTCTCTGTGAAAGAATCAGATCTCAAACAAGAGTTGAGACATCTCAGATTCTAACAAAACAATCTCATCGTTATTGTAAAACTCAAACTATAAGAGTTTAGTATAGTTTGGGTAGATTGTAAGAAATCCTATCAAGGTTGATAGGTGACCTGATTGAACTCCTTTCTGGGTGGAAAGGTTTTAACTTTGTAACAGATCAAGGTTGATCTGAGCTAGGTGCTGTAAAACCAAGAAGGTTCTTTGTTTTGAACACTTAGTGGAAAATCTCACAGTGGTGAGGACTAGAAGTAGCCCGAGTTGGGTGAACTATGATATATCCTTGTGTGGTATCTCTTCCCTTATCTATTTAATTTCAGTTTGATTGATTATCAAGTTAAATACATAAATTGAATTACTGATTTTAACTAACCAAGAACGTTCTCCGTTTTCTAGTTAAAACCAAGAACGTTCTCCGTTTTTTGTTTTCACAACCAAGATCAATCTTGAGTTAAATTCTTAAGTTTTTTCAGGAATTTTTAAATAGGAACATTTACAATTCAAACCCCCCTTCCTTGTAAATCGACATTGCTACTTCATCTTCATCCTCTCATGGTTGCCCATTCTTGACCTTAATAGTGTTTTTGGTTTTCCTTGATTTTGGGTAGTTTACCTCCTAGTTGTATTACAACGACTCTTTCTCTTTATTCTGACTTCTATGTTCTCGCCCTTGACTTGATGTTTTCTTCTTTTTGGTAGCTCTTATTAATCCTTGTTCTTTTTCGTTTCTTATTACAACACACTTTTATGCATTCTCCAGCGTGTGAAATGCCCCAACACGTGCCAGGGGCGCTCTAACACTCTTGGACAAAAACAAAATGTCAAAATATTGTAGAATTGCACCCTAGGCGCAAGCATTTGTGCTCCAGCATACATCATTTGTTGTTCGTTTTTTATTGCATTTTTCTCCTATTTTTAGTTTGAATTTGATTCTAGTGTTTTCATCAAAGTTGTAGCTATGGATCTTAGATTTCATTTGCACTTGGTTTAACTCCAACCGAACATTTACATCTCTAGATATGTGTGAAATACTCCACATAGGTCATGTTGATTTCTCACAAAAAATTCTGTACTGCACTGAAACAGCAAAAACAACGCAAAACTACGAAAAATTTCTACTTAATCAATGAAATAAGAACATAAACATTTTATTAAATTCAAGAAGTAAAATCGACATACTATATCAAATAACTCCTTAAATAAACTAATATTTAAAAATAAATAACACTAAACACAATGAAAAATATGCATATGATGAAGAACTATCACTTAACTATAAGAAATTATGGGTTTTTGAAGATTGTTTCCAATAGTGAGTTGTTATCTTGAATTAGCCTCCAACATTGCTTTCTTAGTTAAGCTTTGTTGAAGTCACTAATGGCACAAAACACCATACCCCTTGTCCTTGGACACCCCATCCTCTTGCAACTAAGCCATTGCACTTATCTAGTAGCATCATATGAACCCCACCAAAAATTTGCCATCATACTCTCAAAAGCATTGCAACAACTCTTTGGTAGCTTGTAGCAACTTATGTCATAGTTTGGAATCACTTGAGCAACTGATGTCATAGTTTGGAATCACTTGAGCAACTGATTTATAAGTGTGTCTTTTCTCGCCCGAGATTGAAATTTCTTTTTCCACCTCTTTACCTTCTTCCACACCTGCTCTTGAACAAATGAGAATTCATTTTTTTTTTATGTCCCTAAAACAACAGAGTGACCTAGATATCTAGAGTGAGATGTCACAATCTTTATATCTATCCGCTGGCAGATCATAACTTATTTACAATTAGGCACATTTTGACTATATGACACTTCAGATTTGTCCAAGCTAACAAGTTAACCTGATGTAGATTGGTAGGAATCTAGAATTCTCTTGATGGGGATGACTTCATTTGTGTTGGCTCGTGCAAAAAGAATACTATCTTTTACAAATAAGACGTGGGTAATCTTTGGAACTGACCAAGCTACTAAGATACAACATATATTATTCATTTGGATTTCCTTATTTATCAAACTAGAGAGAACATTTGCATATAAGATGAATAAGTAAAGGGGTAGGGAATACCCTTGTGTAAAACCTATGTCCATTGAGAAACTTCTCTTGGGTTGTCCATTTATCAAGACATGATGTGATACTGAAGAGATGCAAGCCATAATCATTTGCATTAATGTTGTCGGCAACCTATATAATTCAACATAGCTTGCACAAAAGGTCGTTTAATGTGACCATTAGCCTTTTCCATGTCAAGTTTCATTGCCATAATACCTTTCTTTCCTTTGTTTTTCTACTTCAGCCAATGGAAGCTTTCCATGGCTATCAAAGTGTTGTTAGTAATAAGGTATCCTTGGACGAAGGCACTTTGTTCTTCATCAACAATATCCAAAAGAATCGGTTTCAATCTATTTGCTATGGGTTTTGTAACAATCTTCATCACCACATTGAAAAGGCTAATGGGTCTGAATTGCTTAGGTGAGTTCGTGTTTTTGCACTTCAGGATTAGGGAAATGAAAGTCTTGTTTACACTTTATGGGGACTTTCCTTCATTCAAGACGTGAAAAGGTAGAGATCGGACCTCATTTCCCACAATGTGCCAATATTTTTGGAAAAAGAATGTTGGAAGTTCGGTCGGCCCCAAAGCTTTAATGGGATGCATTTCGTATAGAGCTTCCTTTCCCTATTCCAGCTTGGATGTAGAAAACAATTCTAACAAATAATTCAAGAAAATCCTTTCAATTTGGTCTTCTTCGTGCCACCAATTCCATTCCTCATCCTTTAGTTTCTTAATCGCATTAACCTTTCCCCTTTTCTTTGCTTTGCATTGAAAAAACCGTGTTCGTATCCTTTTCTCTAAGCCAGGTAGCACGTCTGCGTTGTTTCTACATAGTTTCGTCCACATAGAAGTGACTTGCATGCCTTTTCTATAGTTGTTTGTAAGTTGCCAAAGAATTGGGATCATCTGACCACTAGCCTTTGTAAATATACAAGACTATCTATGTTTTTGATGAAGACAAAGACCAAGTAAAGTGATCAAGTTGCAAGTTCAAAATGATCTCAACAATCAAGTCAACTATTGACAATGCTATAAGACTTATAGTTTAAGGTACATGATGTAATCTAATATTGTTATATTTCAAATGCACATGAGAACCTTGATTACTTCATCTAAACTCTAGCATATGCATCAAA
The DNA here is from genome assembly GCA_037974755.1 of Cicer yamashitae. Classification (NCBI taxonomy): domain Eukaryota; kingdom Viridiplantae; phylum Streptophyta; class Magnoliopsida; order Fabales; family Fabaceae; genus Cicer; species Cicer yamashitae. The sequence goes on from JBBPBQ010000001.1 coordinate 14,997,529, forward strand.
CGAATTTTCAAAATATCAAACTGGATGAACAATGTTTGAAAATCAAATTTTAACAAAGTTAAGGTTGTATTCGACTACATATATGTGTAGCCGAATACATATGAAGTCAGTAGTAAAAACTGTACATCTGTATTCGACTACAGCATGTTGTAGCAGAATACAAATACCAAGTCAGTAGCTAAAAATGCACTTTTGTATTCAACTATAGCATGTTGTAGCCGAATACAAAATCAAGTTAGTGGCAAAATTCAGTCATCTGTATTCTGCTACAAGGATTGGTATTCGAATACAAGCTTGAAATTTTGAAATAAATCTGAATGTTACAAAAGTGTATTTGACTACACCCAGGATGTAGTCAAATACAACTGTGAAACAATGTGATTTTTCAGTTCTTACTGATTCTGGATCATTGCATATGTTCATCAAACTTCTAGGAATGATTGCCATTGATCTGAAGTGATGTCTAAGGAGTATAAATACTTCTTAGTTTCAGATTTAACTTAAGAACCAAAACAATAATCTTAGAACAACTTTCTGAAATATTTTTTGAATTATTCAAAGTCATACTTTCATATTTCAAGTACATGTTCTACATTGTCATATCATTGAGAAAGGTTCTCTGTTGTACTTGAAATTATATTAGACTGTTATCATTGTACAAGAAAGCATCAACTGTTATATTCTCTTGATTTCAGTCAAAATCACTATTGTAAAATCATTCAAGTTATTGTGTAAATTGAGGAAACTAGGATAGTGGTGTGCTATCTTAGGCAGATTGTTAGAAGTTTGTAACAGAAGTCTTAGAGTTAGACTTGTACTTATTTTAACAATAGTGGAAATTCTCTTCTGGTGTGAAAGAGGACCGGAAGTACCCTTGGTTTGAGAGGGGAGCCATGATAAATTATCTGTGTTCTTTATTTTTCTGCCATTTACATTTTACTATACTCTAATCATAGTCAGAAAAATAATTCACTAAGTCTCTAAAAACCAGAAAATTTCTAAACACCTAATTCACCCCCTCTTAGGTGCGCCTCTGTAATAACATCATTTTTCTTTTATTGGTGGTCAATGTTCTAAATCTCTTTTCTGATCCCTCTAGTTATGTACTCTTTAAATTCAGATTTCAGAATTTGTAGGGCTAAAATTCGGCCCAAAAATTTGAATTGACCCATCCTCCATGTTTGCATGACCATTTCTTCACACCTTTCATTAGAGGTCTAACATTTTTGAAAACAGAAAATTCACTCTTTTGCTTTGGATAGTATGGTTAACTGATTCCAATTCTACAAGGAGAGTCTAGAGGTGTAAACCATATCTAGGTAAGTGAGTAACTTGGATTGGATTAAACTGGTGAATGAACTCTTCTGTAGCTAGAACCTTGTCAAGAAGATACTTAATGTTTTCTTCTCCTTCAGTCTATTGGACATAGTTTAAGGGTGGCCCATAAAGCCAAGATCAATAAGTCTACAATCCTCCACAAACCTCCTACCCAATTTCAATTGTTCAAAACTTCTCTTGTTACCATCTTTCTTATGTGCATTAAGGGTTTCATTCAAATCCCCAACACACAACCATTAGCCTCCTAGCCCTCATGAAGTCTCTCTAATTAGTTCTTGTGTGTTCTTCTTATATCTTTCCTCGGGGAAGCCATATACCTCGCCTAAATGTCAATCTTCCTCACTTACCTCATGATAACTCTTGATCATATGCATATTTTTCACTATTTTTAGTCTTATTTATCTTTAATCATTAGTTAATTTAAGGATTTATTTGATATATTTTGTTGATTATAGTTCTTTGATTTAATAAAATGCTTATGTTCTTATTTCCTTGATTAAGTAGAGATTTTTCGTAGTTTTGCGTTATTTCTTTGTTTTAGTGCAGTGCTGAATTTTGGTGAGAAATCAACATGACCTATGTGGTGTATTTCAACCATATATGGAGTTGTAGATGTCCAATTGGAGTCAAACTAAGTGCAAATGAAAGCTACGATCCATAGATACAACTTTCATGAAGACACTGAAGCCAAATTCAGACTCAAAAGAAGACAAATATGCAATAAATTCCATACAACAAATGTTGTGCACCTCAAGCGCAAATCTTGCGCCTAGAGCGCGTGGTGCGTTGGAGAATGCATAAAAATGCATTTTTCTTACTTTCTAAGGATCTTTTTGGCTATTGGGAAGTTTGGAGACTTGTGCCCTAGCAGAGAAACTCAAAGACAGTTGTTTCTAACACCATTGCAGGAGTTTTATCAAGAATCATTGATGAATCTTTCTTGTAACTCTTCTTTAACCATTGGAGGAGTTTTTGTCCAAGAGTGTTAGAGCTCCCCTGGCACGTGCTGGGGCGCATGACACGTTGGAGAATGCATAAAAGTGTGTTTTTTCTCACTTTCTATGTATCTTTTTGGCTATTTTGATGTTTGAATATTTGTGCACTAACAGAGAAACTCAAAGGAGGCTAGTTCTAACACCATTGAAGGATTTTTATCAAGATTCATTCATGGGTCTTTCTTGTCATTCTTTTAATCTCTATCTTTTGTATCTTTGTCATGAGTAACTAAACCCTATTTTTTAGGGATGAGTGAAACAAGATGAAACCCTTATTTGTCTGATTTGATATATAGTTATATGAAAGAGTTTATTGAATTATTTTTCTCATATGTGTGCTTAATGCTTTTTAATGCTTGATCAACTTTAAATTGTTTTACGAATGCTTGAGATGAGAAATTCATGATATTGTAGTCTAGGGATAGATGCAGGTCATGAAACCAATTGAATTAGTTGCAGAGGTAGTAGTTTAATAAGAGAATTCTTGTACTGTAAGGTTTAATTCTAATCTTAAATCCACTAAGTAATTAAGGGTTACTTTGGAAGTAAAGGTTTTGTCACTAAGAAATGAGAGCAAGAATAATAAAGAGAATTCGGTAATAATTCAATAAAGGAATTTAGTAACTAGGATCAAATTAGAAACCAAGGTTGGACTCGAAGTGAAACTCATCCCTGACATTTTTCTTATTATAAAATTTCAATTCTATTGCTCTTGTTAGTTTCAAATATAATTTCAATCAATTTGGAAACTTTTTGTTCAATTTTAGTAATTAAACATAATTCAATAGTAAAACGCAATCCTTGAGTTCGACGCTCGGTACTACCGTTTTATTATTACTTGCAATGATTCAGTACACATACTGAAACGTTATCACCTCATCTGCCACTTTTCCAAAAATATGGTTTAGGTTGTAGGAAATAATAGAGGTATTGATAGAGTCATTCCCTAACAAAGCGAGGCCACCCAATCTTTCTTTCCCCAAACCATTATAAGGGACATGCAGTCCCAAATTGAAACCACATCAAACACAAATCCTTTCCATCTCATATTCCTTTATCCTAGTTTCCATCAAGAAAACTAGGTGGGATTTTTCTATTCTTGTGAGCCTTAACAAGGCCCGAATTTCCCGAGGGTTCCCCAACCCCCTGCAGTTCCAATTAATAATTTTCATTGAGTTAGGTGTTGTTGGTCCTCCAACACCACCCCTTACTTCTGTGGACTTGAGCCTAACATCTAGAATTCCCTCTAAGACTAAGATTTCAACCAAATACCTTTTTCCAAGCTCTAATTCTAGTTATTTGTTTTTGTTGAGGTTTCAGCTTCTTAGGCTTTTGTTGCCTAGTTCGTATTTTCTTTTTCCCCCACTAGAATTTGATTTTCCCATATTTAAATCATTGGAGAGGACAACCGCCCCTAATGATTCCACCACACTTTCCACCTCTTTATTGTTCACCTGGGTCACCAGTAACCCCTTATCTCTTTGCTTTGGTGAAATTGTCTTTTCTTTCTTTTTGTTGACCTTAGTTTCAATTTTCTAAGTTCTCCCAGCATTGTCATACCTACTCTAACTAGTGGAGGCCTAAAAAAAATTCCTACTACAACCATAGCTGTTTTTTTTTTCCATCCTTGTAGAACTTTGGTAAAAGAGAGGCCCTCAACCAAAGGCCAAAGGATAAGTCATGTTCCTTAACCTCCTCATAACCATTTTCCCCTTTCTCACCAAGTTCATCACAATCTGTAAATTGGTGACCTATTATACTACACACAAAACAGAAAGTTGGGAGTCTTTTGTACCTGAGGCAAACTTTCAAGTTCTTGTCTTGATATTTAACCACCGTACTCTTTTCAACTGCCAAAGGTCAATAGCAACCTACATACGCAAAAACTACCACATCATGTGAGCTTCCTTCTAATATGTTTCTTCATGTTCCTCAATTTTTTTGCCATGGATTATGATTGGAGCTTTAAAGGGAGATCATACACTTTTACCCAGAAGCATCCAAAGTTCACTTTTAGGCCTGGGGATTGCTTACCTCTATGATCTTGAGTACAATAAGCTTCCTATCCAAACTCCAAGGCCATGTTGACAGTACTATTTCCATGTTCCTCTTTGAGGAGAAATGAAAAAGGTAAATATTCTTACCTAGTTCTTGTACTTCAATAGGGTGTTTCAGTCGCCAAGCTTGAACAATGGTACACTTGAAAGATCTAACGTTGAGGGGATTATTGGTTCAAAACTTCCCCACCAAGGTGCGAATGAACACCTCTATTCCAACTTCTTCATCTTCTCCAGCTACAACAACCACTTCTTCTTATTTGGTTTATGGGATCTCCTTCCAATGGTCCATGGCTAAACCTCAAATATAGTAAAATCGAAAGGAAAAAAACAGAGGAGCACTGGGAGAATAATCCGGAATCGCTAGGGTAAACTAGAAAAGGCCGACAAGATTGGGATTGAGTTCAAAGGTGGATAGATTAGCGCCGCTATAAATTCTTTGGGAAAGAGGGAAATTCACGATGAGTTAGAGGGATAAGGTATGTCTTCACACTAGAACACATGGATTCCAACGCCAACGAATTTTTTTAAGGTTTGGTGGAACTCATAATTTCTTTCCGAAGAACATTCAAATCGCCCACCATTGTGAGATCATCAACATTCAAGACATTAGACATGCAAAAACGATTGACACTTTTGAGTGTATACTCTTCCTTTTTATCACACATCTACATCACTCTATCGCTCCACACATATTTAAAAAGGGGTACATTACAAAATTATCAGTACCACTTCTGATGCAACACTTGCAACCATCTCTCAACAAGAATCTTGCTATCTATATATTATGACAATCATAACTAGGATTATGACTAATTCAAGCTCTAAGAAAATTAACAAAAGGGTAATATTTGGCTATGTATAATCGGGTATTAGGCCATCGTGATTGGTAATTAGTATCCAACCCTACTTACCAAGCATAGCTAAATTTAAAGAATGTAAATACCTGAATTACACACTTCCAACGTGTTTACTTATAGAGAGACGCTCCCAAGAAAGAAAATGGGAGAAACACCTACGCCGCGACCCCATCAAAACGAATTCACCATTTTCTCAATTTAATCCACAAGAGAGGAAGGAAGGAGAAAAGTACTCATAACATATGAAGATATTGACTAGAGAACTGATTTGATAAGGACTTCCTTACCAGTATGAAAAAGATTCTTAATATAAGAATTAATTTTCCACTAGATTATGTTATTCACAAAATTAAAAGTAGTTTTCTTAATTTTCCTCATGTTCCCAAACAAATTTGAACACCCAACATAGAAGTAATAAAATCCTTAAGAGCATGTAGGACATTATGCCAACATAAAGTATCATATTTTTGCAGATTAATGGATTCACCTGAGCAGCTTCATAAAAAGATGAAATATTTTTTATTACCACATATTTCCTATTCGAGGCCCTAAAAAAGAAAACAATTATGTGTAAAAAGAAGATGCAAAATAAGGGAGGCATAAAGGTGCAAACACGAGAAGGGGGTTGAATTGTGTTTGCCAAAGTTGACAACTTTTTGATAATTTATAAATAAATAAAGAAACTAGTTTGGTTTGTGATTTACTTGGAGTAGAAACAATCGGATTCAGAGATAGCAAACAATGAAAGCATAAATAATTTGACACGTAGACTTATCCTGGTTCACCACTAACTTGGCTACATCTAGTCCCCTCATTTAGAAGGCTTTAATCCACTAATTCAAATACCTTGAATTATAAAGCACCTGACCCTCCAAGTCAGTCTTCCCAAACAGCCTAACAACCCCAGACTTTTGAGAAACTAACCACCTTGACCTTACAAGCCAAGTCTTATCCTAACAACCTAACAACCCTAGATTGAAGAAGAAACTAAACCACTATCGGGTTGGATACAAAAGATTGAACCTTGAGTAGTTGCTTCTAACAAAGCTGATAATAATAATAACTCTCACACTCTAAGAAAAGAACACTCAAAATATTTCTAACTTGAACAAGTGTTTCTCTCTTTGAACTCTAAGATAAATTGAGAACTTTGAGCTTGAGTTCTTCTACTCTTTTTTGTTTTTAGATATTTTTCTCCTTCAGCCTTGAGTGTCTATGTATAGTAAAAATTTGGGCTTCAATTTAGTCCTTGTTTAATTCTGAATTATATCTTGTTCAGATTGAGTTTGGAAATTCTTCAAATTGATTATGTTTCTATTTTGTGTAGATTGAGTTTGTAAATTCTTCAAATAAATTTTTCTTCAAATCTTCATCAAATGTTGATGAAATCTTCTTCAAATATTCTTCAAATCTTCATTACATGTTGATAAAATATTCTTCAAATCTTCATCAAATGTTGATCAAATCTTCTTCAAATCTTCATTAAATGTTGATCAAATATTCTTCAAATATTCATTAAATGTTGATCAAATATTATTCAAATCTTCATTAAATGCTGATCAAATATTCTTCAAATCTTGACCATATCTTCTTTTCAACTTGGTCAAATATTTTCTTCAATTATAAATGTGAATCAAATCTTATTTTAGATTTTCATCAATTATAAATTTGAATCAAATCTTATTTTAGATTTTCATCAATTATAATTTTGAATCAAATCTTATTTTAGATTTTCTTCAATTTTAAATTTGAATCAAATCTTATTTTAGATTTTCTTCAATTACATGAATCTTCTTTCATACTCTTTGAAGTTAAATATATTGTTTTTATAAAATACTTTTGTTAACATCAAAACTCTAAATATAAAATCAACTTGGTTCTAACAAGGCATTCTTGCAAATACAAGCTCCATATTCTTGCAAATACAAGCTCCATGAATATCTCCTTCAGTACAAAGAATATACAATTATAGAGATAAATGATCACTCTATTGAAGACCCTTTCGAAGAACAACATGATCCACAATATTCTTGTTCACCGGAATAGAGTATTAAACCATTGTCACACACATCATAATCAAATTCACCATCTTTATGCGAAGAAACTCAAAATGGTGATTATTTAAATTTTATCTTAATGAAAATGGATCTTTAGTCATCCAAGTTCGGTAAAGTTTAATAAAAAATTATTTCAATCAAAGTTTTAACTCAAGTGAATTTATTCAAAATTTTTATTAATTAAAATTTATTAAACAATTGAGTCCAACAATTTGGATAAATGATTATTTATATGATGCTACATACTCCCTCTGGCAGGGCAGACCTATGTTGTTGGTAGTATGGACAATTGTATACACTTAGTTTTGAAAAATAAATATTTTTAATATTTAATATACTAAAAAAGATAAATTATATAATAAATAAAAAGATATATGATACATATTGTGTTTCTATTGTGTTTTATTTTTTTTATTTTTAAATATGTGAGTGTTGTTATAATAGATTTAAAATGTGTGAAAATTATAAAAATAAATTTAAGTGTGTTTTTTATTAGTCATTTTGATATTTAAATACATCTTTAGTTAGTTGATTGTTCTTAATTTTTTGCTAATCACTTTGAACTATAAAATTACTAACAAAAATGACATTTGAAGATGTGTTTGCAATTTTAATAAATTTAGAGATTATAACATTACATATGAAACAATTAAAAGAGATATATGTTGCTCCTACTACTCAAAATTTGTGAGTGCGTTCCTGCTCTCTAGTCACTATTATAAGCAAAAAAAAGTCTCAAATTTTAGTCATTATTATAAGACATAGGTAATTACTTTTGAACTATTTAATTAGATATATTAATAATAATATACTATTTATTTAATTAAAATATATTTAATACAAATAGTTTAATATTTCCGAATCGAACGTCAATCACTTCAAGGACGCGATTGGTTGAGTAGTTAAAAATGAACAATTTAATAAAATCAACTTCTGTTTAAATGAAAATTAAAAAAGTGATTGTAGTTAACAAAATCTATTAATCTCCTTGAAAATATATTATTTGCTTATAATAATAATAACGACATTGGGAGTACCTACAAATAGGAGTCAGTCAAATCAATAGTGAGGAAAGTATTTATTTCAAAATATTCATATCGAACTAAATTTGTAAAGGATTCAAAAATTCCAATATTAGTTATGTTTTATTATATATAAAATAATTTATATTAGACGGAGTACACTCTCACAAATAAATATCAATTTTTTTAAAAATTTTACGTATAATTTACTAAATGTAAATTTCTAAACTTAAACTTAAGTCAAGATGGATGTAAGCAGAAGATCCAATATAATTATGTGTCAATTAAAGTTGGTTTATTATTTTTTCTAAGTTGTTTTTTTTAAAGTTATAGAACTCTATATAATGATCTAAATAAATTAATCTTAATATATATAAAGTCAGGGGGATGGTTGTCAGATTTTCTGTCTAAATTAGGGTATTTTACTACTGTTACCTCTACTATTTATGTTTTTATTTAATTATAAATAAGTAAACATTTATTTATGGTCATCAATTTTTGTTACTGCATTTTTATTGGACAAATTTTTGTTGCTACTTACTACTATTACCTCTACTATTTATATGTTTATTTATTTATTTATAAATAAGTAAACATTTATTTGAAAGCATTATACTAATATTTATTATATATATATATATATATATATATATATATCTTGTATATTTTATATTAAAATTAATTATATACATAATTAGTTATATAATATTATATATATTTTATTCTATAATAACCTTTGATATTTATATTAATTTAATAGATTTTTTCAAATCCATACAAAAAAAAGAAAATTGTTTCCAAGGCAATACAATGCACTTTCCCGTAAGAAAAATAGTAGAGTACTACAACTATACTTTTGATTAGTGCGTTGAAAATATTGCAACATTAATTGTCGCTTATTTGTTTTTCAATTTTACTATTTTTGAACCTTTTTTTGTTGTTAAAAATTTTTACAAAATGTTTTATCGACACAATGTTTCTGTCAAAAAATAAACAAATCGGCACGATGGTACAATTTTTTGTCAAAATTTTGAGAATATTTTTAATGTAGTTTTTTTTTTTATGATATTCAAAGGTCTTTTCATACTTTTCGTGGGTTCATCTTCATCCATACTTCTTGTTCTATACAACTCTTTCTCTACTCTACTTCTCTCTTATATTGTGTGAAATGAGCATTAAGTTTTCACAAAATGAAAGAGCTATGTTAAACAACCGATGGCAATACGCACAAAATTGGATGAGAGTACATTATAACTAAACATACATACGTAAAATGGTGAATGGAAGATGAATGATTGATAAAAAATAACAACACGTTTGTAATTGTTGTTGTTTTCTTAGTCATGATTTTTCACACAAAAAGTTTTCGTAATTTCAAGCATTTCCCAAAATAAAAGGTGTTTGTTATATTTGTTTCTAAAATTTCCTTATTTTGACCATCGTAACTGCATCGATTCCCATATAACAATATTCATTTTTCTGTTAAAACTTAAATATTCATTAAAAAAAAATTAAACTCAATATCATAAATATTCATTTATTCAACTTTCATAGTAAACTAGTTTTAGGAAACTTTTAATTACAGTATTTCATTATAACAGTGAAGAAATCAGAATTTGACTGATCTAAGGAGATAAGTTAGTAAAATGAGAAAATCAATAGTTAAAATTATATACTACTTATGATTGGTCATGGATGTGAATATAATATCAATTTTTAATTTGTTTATCAACATTAATATTACACACTTTAGTATCTAAAGTTAGCTCTTCACTTTAAATGATCCAATCCAAAAAATTTCATATATTTTTGTATACAATCAGTTTAACATAGTGTTCTAGGATTTTCATTATTTCACTCACCTCTGTAATCTCAAATTAAAAATACTCCTTTAAGGTTTATTCTAAAATGGTTTTTTGCCCACTATTTTCTAACGGGGGCATGTAACACATCTTAGAAAAAAAGTATTTTTCACTCATCTATAAATCGCACAAGAATACAATTTAGTTAGATATTAATTAATTAAAATAAACTTCAATTGATTTAACATTAATTAATTAAAATAAAATTCAACTGTTAACACCCTTAAAAAAGTTGTGTATCACACGTGCGAGGAGCCATATTGAGTGCATATACTAATAACATTCGTGCATGATTTGTTAAAGAAAATAATTCTACAATTGCATTAAACTTGTGTAGAGTAAATTTTATTCCATCATGTGATCGATCGGTATTTTAAATACAACTTGGAGAAACTATTGGACTCTATAAAATTTAATCTAAAATATGGTTTTGGAAACATTCATAAAAAACAAAAATGGATTTAGATCGAGCATCGGGACCATCGGACCACGCACATGATACTTTGTATCTATCTAGTTCTGGATTTCTTTATACACCTTAAATATTTGAAAATTTATTTTCTTTTTATTTGTTTGTTTCTATTCTATCATCAATATATTACATCTGCTGTATCATTTTTTATTTGTTTTTTCTCTCTCAAGATGTAAATTAAGTGGATGAATGTTCATCAAATTCTTTTTATAAAAATCCAGCTGCATTTTCTGAATTTTATTTAGGGTGTTTTTAGGTTTTTTATTTTGGTTTTCAAATTTAAATTTAAAAGTAAAATAGAGTTAAAGATGATTTTTTACTTAATTTAAAAATAAAATTCTCATAAAACTCAACAAAAAAAGAGGTTTTATAATTTTTTTTTCTTAACACTAACACTTCATTACAAATGATTATTGGTCATCGACGTTACTCTAATTACCGTCGATCATCACTATGACCATTATCGATCACCACTTCGACTACAACTAACCACCACTCAGGCACCAACTAATCATCATGCTGACCATCACCTTCAATTACTCCAACACCTTATGACCATCAATCCGACCTCACCTAACCACCACTATGAGCTCTACTGATCACCATGACCACCACCGATCTTCAATCACTCTTTTGACCACTGTCAACCAACACTTCAACCACCACCTCCGTCTATTCCATCCCCTAATGGCCATAACTCTGACCTCCTTCATACACCCTCTCTAGCCACCATCCATTGTGGATCATCATTTCAATCTCCACCACAACCGATCACCACTGTCAGCCACCACCTACGACCACTCTAGCTCTTGTAGTTTACCACTCCAACCTTAGATGGCCACCATTCTGATCCCCAACAGCCATTATCGATCACCATGACCACCATCGACATTCAACCACCACTCTAACTGGCACCACATCCGACAACTACTATAATTAAATAAATAAATTATAACTTTTTAGTTTTAAATTATTTTTATTTTTTAAAATAAAAAACAATGATAATTTTATTGTGTCAATAATTATTTTTCAAACAAAATAGACTGAAAATTAACTCATAATTGAAACTCAAAACTGAATTTCAAAACTCAAAACTAGAATTGGTTTTTTGTTGTTGAGAATTTCACAATGGAAAACAGAAAATCACTCTGAATAGAGCCTTAGATGTTGTTGGTGTGATTCTTAATTTAAAAAATATGTTTTGTGACTAAAACAAATTTTAAAAAAATTATAGATTTGAGGAAATCATGGGTAGTTATGTATATTTAAAGTTAAGAACAAATCAAAAGAATCTAAAAAATGCAACTTAGTTTGCTCTTATATAAAACTAAGGCTTAAATACAGTTTTGGTCCCCCTATTTTACTCAATCCACAATTTTGATCCCCCTATTTTCTTATTCTCAATTTTGGTCCCCCTATTTTTTTAAATTATGGCATTTTGTCCAACTCTAATCTTAATTCTTGAATTTGATGACGTGACAATTAATGAGGTTGATGTGTCATCCTTTGCATATTTAATTTCAATTTTATTAATTAGTAAATAGGTAATATCATTATAATACTTTTATAGGTTTTAAAAATAAAACAAAACACTTAAAAAAAATAAAGAAAAGAAACCTAAAATATGTGAAATCAAAGTCATGAACCCTAAAACAAACAAACTCAGAAAGACAAGAAGAAGAACAAGAACAAGAACAAGAACAAGAACGAATTCACAAAATTGAAGAACAAAAACGACGTTAAATGAGCCCTAATCGTGAATCCCATTAGAATCGTCTCTTTCTTGCGATTACTATCGTCTAATTCTCGTTTTGTTGTGTTCGTTGTAATGGATTCAAGAGAAAAAGGAATGGTAATCGCGAACTTGGAGATGATGAGGAACTCAGGCCTGCTGACTGGCCCACAGTGAAGAGATATATTTCCTGCTTAAATGATATTGAAGGTGAACGTGTTCATCCTCATGGTGCATCTAAAAGTAATAGTAACTTAGATCCTATGAATTTGAAAGACATACGAGTACGCCTTTTGAATGGTAAGTTAACATTTACATTTGTTTTGATTTAATGTTTTTTACATTTATAGTTTCTCCTTATTTGCATCAGTTCTTTTAACTTTAACAACAGTAGGAATCTCATCCATTCTATACCCTGTGCTTTTGTTTGATTAACTGCTTCAAATATTCTAAACCCTTGTAGTCCTTTAACTTAAGGTAGATATAAAGAGAAGACAGATAATATAAGATGCTTTATCGTGTCTTTAAAAGAAAATATATTTTGGGGACTATGATTTATTGAATTACATGGTTTCCAATTTAATTGAAGCTTCTCATATTACGTGTTCAAGCTGTTTACTGGGAGATGCTTGATGAAGGGAGAATTACTCAAACAACAGCTAATATCCTAATGCTATCAGTGGAGGAATCAATAGATTTGGCTTCATCTGAGCCTCTATGTGACTGGAAAGGTTTAAAAGCTAATGTCACTTCCCTAATTACTACAAGTTCCTCCAGTCTAGTATGTTACCACAGAAGTTAGTTACATACTTCACTGTGGAAAGGTTGTAGTTTATAGCTAGCTATATTGGATTTCATAAATTACAATAGCTATTTTTTTAATGACAGAATCTAAAGAAAACTAATCCTGGAATTTCATTTACGGATGTGGGAAGACTGCTTGGAGAGAAATGGAAAAAGATGTTAGGTACGGCTTGTTGCCAATTATTTTATTTCACTAATAACTGATCTAACCCTATTTCATTTGTGTTATGACTAATTTTTATGTTTCTTTGTATGTCTAATACACAGCGGAGGAGAAGGAACCACACGAGGCAAAAGCCCAAGCGGATAAAAAACGTTACAAGGATGAGCTTAGTGGCTACAAGAATCCTCAACCCATGAACATTGATTCAGGAAATGAATCTGACAGTGCCTAAGGTGCCTTAATATAGACAATAATCCTGACTGATTGCTTGATTGCAGTTTTATGGATACTATCATGACAACTAATATAAGTCATGCTTTGTGAGATTTCTATTTCTGTTTTACGTACTTTCTGAATTGTATGTAATTTGCTTTATATTTTTTTTAGGTCCTCAGTTACACAAAGAATAACCTTAAAAGAAGGACCTTGTGACAAAAGGAAAGGCATTGGTACAACAGAGAGATTCACTAAAGATGTCTTGCTGATAAGTCTAGTGAGCTTGGGAAATGTTTAAGTGAATTGCAGGAGAAGTCAACTGCACTAGATCCTGCTGAACTTACGAAAGACGAGTTGACCCGAAATGAAAATATGGTTGCATCGCTGCATAATTCATTGCAACAAGATGGCTTGTGGATGACAGAAATAAACTTAAAAGTGTCTTCTTGGAATTATGCAAATTGAAGGAAGCTCTATCTCTGTTGGACCTTCCAGAACCCGTTTCATCATCTGATCTTGAATCACCATGAACTGGCTTATAGAATCTTTTCATATGGGTTTTTTTTTCTTTCTAGTTTGCCTTGGGTGTTTGTTGTAATACTTGTGTTTGCATTAGTTGCAACACATGCTTTAACAGGGCCATTTTAAAATTAGAGAACCAAACAAAATAATAGTGCAATTACACATTAGAAGTCAGTGCCACTGCACATTACATATTATGCTTAAACAGAAAATTACATCATTAAAGCCATATATAAGGCCATTCGACCCTAAGTATTTTGACTTGGTGCTTATGATCCTTGAGATGCTTGTGATCTTTGTGTTAATACAACTTGTGATGCTTGTGATCCTTGAGGTGCTTGTAGACCTACTTGTGCACCTTGACCTGCTTCTGTTCTTTTTCCCTTTGCCCTCTACATAAAAACAACATCATCAATTATCGAACAAGTAGCGGTTTAACAATGCATCAACTAATATTTTATAAAAACATCACCATCAATTATTGGGCAGTAGCAATTTTACCTTATTTCCACCTTTCGGAATTTCACGATCAGCAGTAGTTTTACCTTTGCATGTCCTTTTGTTGTGCCCAAGCTTGCCACATTTTTTGCATTTCACAGTTGGAAGTGTTCTTGGTAGTATGTTTGACCTTTTGGGTTCATCATTACTCTTATTTGTCTGTTTCTTGGGTCTGCCCGGTGCTCTCCTCATTACAGGGGGATTTATTGGTTCACTCTCTGATATAGGCCACATAGTAGGACCATTTGCTGGTTTCATTATATATCCATATGTAGACATAAAAGTGTTTTTCCTGAAACATTAAAACTATAGTCAAAATGTGGTTTATCATATTTAATTAATAGATAAAAACAATAGAATTATATTACCTGTAATATGATGAAACAAAATCCTCTGGGGCAACATGGTTATACCACATGCAAGTAATACTGTGGCAACATGGTATACCTGTTAAGTCCCACTTCCTACATGCACATGTCTTAGCGCCTAAGTTAACCTTATAGTCTCAGATTCATTGGACACTTCAAACATTTCCTGAGGATCATCAACCATCCAACGTGGACTCCAACCTTCAACAGCCCTGTTTTCCTTTTCCAGCAACTGTTGTATCTTAGGACATATGTTGCCCTTATATTTGGACATATTTTCCCGTTGGCTGACAATCCTATATGAAATATAGTGCCTTAAACCCTCCAACAATGTTATTATTGGTTTGTCTCTATGCTCCAATATTGCCTTGTTGAATGCCTCACACATATTGTTGACTTGTAGGTCACATTGTGTATTAGTGGAAAATGCAGACCTAGTCCATGTTCTAGGAGGAAGTTTCATCATATCTTTCCAAGCAGCCTCATTCATGTCTTTCATTTTGTTCATTGCTCTTTGCCATGCTGGAACTGTTGTTGTCCTAGCTGCCAACCACAATACTTCTTTCATCTCTGCTCCAGGGTATTTCTTCTTCCAATTTCCATAAAGATGTTTTACACATAGTCTACGCTTAATACCAGCTCTAATATTCTGAATTGTAGGTACCAATCCTTGCAACCAATGTAACCACAATTAAATAAGAAATTAATTAGAAATAAACTTCTAAATAGTGATAAAAGTACATGAACAAAACAATAAAACTACCTTCTGTTGATCTGAGATGAATGCCCACTGCTTTGGTTGTATGTTATGTAAGTCTTCCAATAGTAGATCTAGAAACCATTGCCACAACTCTCTTGTCTCTGCCTCTACCACTGCATATGCAATTGGTATAATTTGATTATTCCCATCCTTACCCACTGCTGCCATTAATTGACCACCATACTCACCCTTCAAGAATCACGCATCTAATCCAATTAAAGGCCTACATGTATAGGCAAATGCAGCTTTACAAGCTTCAATGCAAACATAAATTCTCTCAAATACAGGACCATTATCGCTCGTAGCACATTTGATAATTACTGTACTATTTGGATTTGACTCCAATAACTCCTCTGCATAGCTTCTCAAATGTGAGTATTGTTCACTAGCAAGCCCTTGTATCATCTCAATGGCTCTTCTTTTGGCCCTATTTGCTTGGTTATGTGCCAATTTAACACTCCATCTTTCAAGCCCTTCAGCAATTAAACCCTTTGTTTTCATGTTAGGTGTATGTCTAAGGGTGGGCATAAACTTCTTCGCTAGCCACTCAGTTTTGGCTTGCCTATTTCTAGGCATCCTATGACATGTATGTTCATCAACGAAACTTGCAACCAACCAATTTTGACTTCCAGTTCTGTTACTAAATCTCATACGAAAAGGACATTCCTTCATGCAATTTACAATCATCCTCTTTTTATCACTTTTCTTAAAGTATAAATTTTTGTTTTTTTCCATAGCATACTGTTTTATAGCCTCTTTCACACTGGACTTTGTGTTAAACTTCATTCCCAACTCAAACCGAACACAATCATTACCAACAGGCATCTTAAAGTTTGGGAACTTTGGCCTTGAGTCCTCATCTTCATCACTCCCTAAAGGTGTTTCTAATTGATCAGAATCCTCATTCGCATCTTCAAAATCATCTTTCTTTTTTGAATGCACATTGAGTGAAGTTCCTATACCGGGTAGAGAGGGAAGTATAGTAGTCCAATTAATATCTTCTTCACTTTCATCAAAACTCTCATTATTTTCACTAACATCAACTTCACTACTCCAAACATAGTCATTATCTTCACTACCCACTTCATCTTCAAATTCAGGTCCATCTTGAATTTCAAGTTCGACTTCTTCAACTACAACTTTAGGTCCAACTTCACTTTCAACTATAACTTCAGGTTCACTATCACATTCACCACCACCATCACCCTCAAGCTTGTATTCATCAACATCAATAACTATTTCCTCCTCAACACTTTGTCTCTTCTTATTTTTGTCATTCGCAACTATAATTGGAGTATCAATAAGGTGCTGCATATAAACTTCTACAAGTTCATTACCTTTCACATCTTCAATAAATTGGATAACATTAGCATCTGAGTTAAGAGGCCTCAATCCATGAGTAAGTGAATACTTTGGGTGCCTATACCATAAACATCTAACTTCTTTATAACCCAAATTTGTTATTATTCTTCTTATATCCATATACAACATGCGGTCTGCATCCCAATCCCAATTCATTTCATCAACTTGACCTTGAACATATAATTTGCAAGGATTATTTACAAACATGCCGCCATGGTATATTTGTAATCTAACCGTTTGAACCGTTGGTGGCCCGTAAAAATCATAACTTGATTAAACAAAGTCACAAATAAACCCTAAACAAAATAACCACATAAATCAGAACTTGATTCAAAACAAACTTCAGAATGTGATGAATGATGATTGTTACCCTGTAAAACACTAAACCATTCACGAAAACCCTAAACCCCAATAAAAACTAACATTATTTGATAGCAACCAATCCGAACACACATGAAAAACCACATAAATCACATACCTGGAAATATTCTTTTCATCCTCTTTTGTCCATGAAGAAAGTATTGAATCATACGAATTTCTTGGAGTTCCATCGCAACTGAGTTTTACGATTTCCATTCCTTTTTCCCTTGAATCCATTACAACGAACACAGCAAAACGAGAATTAGACGATAGTAATCGCAAGGAAGAAACGATTCTAATGGAATTCACGATTAAGGCTCATTTAACGTCGTTCTTGTTCTTCAATTTTGTGAATTCGTTCTTCTTCTTCTTCTTCTTCTTCTTCTTCTTCTTCTTCTTCTTCTTCTTCTTCTTCTTCTTCTTCTTCTTCTTCTTCTTCTTCTTCTTCTTCTTCTTCTTCTTCTTCTTCTTCTTCTTCTTCTTCTTCTTCTTCTTCTCTTTCTGAGTTTGTCTGTGTTTCTTTTTTGTTTGAGTTTCTGATTTAGGGTTCATGATTTTGATTTAACATATTTTAGGTTTCTTTTCTTTATTTTTTTTAAGTGTTTTGTTTTATTTTTAAAACCAATAAAAGTATTATAATGATATTACCTATTTACTAATTAACAAAATTGAAATTAAATATGACATGGATGACATATCAACCTCATTAATTGCCACGTCATCAAATTCAAGAATTAAGATTAGAGTTTGGAAAAAAATTGCCACGTCACCAAATTTTAAAAAACAAGGGGATCAAAATTGTGAATAAAAAAATAGGAGGACCAAAATTGCGGATTGAGTAAAATAGGGGGACCAAAACTGTATTTAAGCCTAAAACTAACGACTAATTTTAATTAAGAATTAACTATCTTAATCTAATATAGAATCACAATCTAGTTGTTCATTAACAGTGAACATAATAATAAAAGACACCCTGCTACGAAAATCAAGATTTGTCCAAGAAACATATCCTGATTCCATCTTTGAATCATATTGCCTACTCCCTCTTTTTTTAGAGTGCAAATTCCTTGCAGTTCCCCTTGTGATGTGTCTTTATATCTTTTTCCCTTTGTTTCATCGCTTTTATCCTTGCAGGGATATCTTGATGGATCCTACATATCACCTCGCTGTTGTTCTTCTTAGAACTAAGAGGGTTTGGAGGCAAAAATAACACTTACTAACTTAAATCTTCAAAACACCAACACTTTTTATTTACAACAATTTTTCCTCAAAAACGTCAAGGACCAAATTTTTTATAAATTCAAATCTCAATCAAAACCATTAAAAGAAATTCTAGAGTCATAAAGCCTAATACATACCTCTTATATCAAACTAAATAGTCCAAGGTTGAAACACCTTGATTAAAATATTTGAATTCTCAAATTCATTTTTCAAAGGTACAATAATTTGATCCAAATTGACAATTTTAAAAAACTGAATAATATTAAATTCACAACCATTAGACATTGTTTGCTTGACAAACTTTTCACAACATAGAAATAATTCTTTTGAATTTTCCAACCACCAATTACAAACTTCACAGGTATAAGTTACAAACTTTTAGAAATAAAGTCTTTTAACTTTTAAGTCTTTCAAATCACATTTTCTACTAAATATATACCAAGGCCCCTTATTTATTCTTTTTCAAAACAACATCACCAAATACATTTCATATTATACACTTTTCTTATGAGCTTTCACATCTTGGTCTAAATCTTAAGTTTAAAATCGTCAAGTTTGAAACCTTTTACATAAAAATTGGTCCCTAATGATTGAAACTTTCTTACAAAATAATAACTTAAACATAAAACTTAAGACATTACTAAAGTTTGGAACTTTTCTATAAAATTTATAACTTTTTCACCACTTTATCTCAAAAATGATTTTTCATCAAGACAATAAAATTAACCGTTTCTTCTGAAAATAGTGATTTCCATCTTAAATCAAAACTTTGCAAGCCACATAACAAGAATACTTATTACATTTTTTTTGTAACCAAAATAATCTTGTTAAAATTCAGCGTATGTTTTTATTATTTTTTGATTGTGCAACATCCTAGGCTAATTGTTAGTAGTTCTAGTCAACACAACTTCCTAGACATTCAATGTAATTATTGCAATATCATTATAAATAGAAGGTGTGATCTCACAAGAAATACATACAAATTTACTCATATTTTTCACGGTATCAGAGCAACTTTTGATTTTGTGACTTGTCTTTGTGCTTCACAATCGTTGTCGGCGATGTTATTTTCCGTTGACAACACCACCTTTTTATCTTTTAATTTTTTGCCACAAACAGCCGTCCATTATCATCAAGTCTAGCGGTCCTTCCGTTGTCTTCTCTGCATTTTCCAGCTGCATCATAACCATAATATTTTCCATAGTTTTGTGCTTATTTACATTGTTACTTCTGTGCCAACACCCTATGCACATTTTCCAGTGCGACCCACTGTCAAAACCACAACAGACCACTGCGCAATCCTTCGATGAGCACGAAGGTGCTTTTCTGTTGCCAACAACCACCACACACGCCTCCAACTTCTCTGCGTATGGGCCCCACACGCCCCCACAAATCCCGCACATGTAGTTCTTTTCAGCTACCATTATTTAGCGTCGACCACATTAGGAACCCCTCTGCCACATTCTGAGGTGTTTACCATCTTTTGGTGATGTTTCCTCAACCCTTCATCTTCCCTTTGTATAGATCGCCATGTCCGACACTATATTTGTTGCTACTTTTTCTTGCGCTTTCATTTTCACTACTTTTTTGCTCATTCCTTGAGTAAATATGGCCAGTTTTTCTAATTACACAGATTGGGCTGCTACTTTGGAACTTGGTTTGAAGGACAATGTACCATTTTCTCTGACAATTCTTTTATTTCCAACAACGATCAATCTGGTGGTGACTCTATTCCCACATATGAATCATATTAGCGGCGCCTTTTATTTCTACCGACGATCAATGTGGTGGTGACTCTGTTCTCACATACGAATCATATTAGTGGCACATTTTATTCCCACCGATGATCAATTCGGTGTTGATTCTTTATCCATACATGAATAATTAATGGTGTCTTCTCTTCTCAAACAAGTCCAACAATTGTCATACTTAGTTTCAATTTTAGTGATAAAATGTTTTGATGTAACAAGCTTAAAGCATAGTAAGCTTTAGGTTGAGGGGGAGTGTTAAAATCCAGTGTATGTTTTTATTATTCTTTGATTGTGAAACATTTTAGGTTAATTTGAAAATTCTCAACTAATATGCTATAAGCAGAGTAAATTCCTAAATGAAACTTTTGGTTGCATCGGAGCTGCACATTGGAAGAAAAATTAGATGCGTCTTAGAAGGAGGGAGCATTCTTTCATTTCATGCTTAGTTTAAACAAGTTATTGTTCATATAGATGTTGATTAATGGAAGTTACAATCATGTAATGAGATGATAAAATCAATGGTTCATATTAACTGATAATGTAAAATTGATTGTGCATAACATTAAATGATTCAAAAGTAACTTTCGCTTGTATTACTAGTGACTAAGATAATTAAAGCATTTTTTTTTTTCGTATAATAGTACCATGATGGAGTACTATTTATCGTTTATTTTCTAGTTGATCTTAAATTTAGTTGAGTTTCAAAAGATCTTGAACTCCAACACAAAGTTTTGTTTAAAGAAATATAATTCTGGCAAACTATGAGAAGTCAACTCCTGTGATTACGTTTTAAAAAAAAAAAAAAACTTCTGTAATAACCACAATAGATATAGAGTTTAATTTGCATGCACTGAAAATGTAAAATATTTGAATTAGATTCATTTAAAGTGAGAAGTTGGTAAAGTGAATGAATCAATTATTTGAATTGTTCATTTTACATGAGTCAAATCAAAAATATTTTACAATTTCAGCACATCATAACCACTAATGTCAATTGCTTTACATGTGGTTACCATACATACAAGTCAAATATTTTTAATATAGATACAAAGCAAAAACTAAATTTTGGTTCAAGGATCATTGAAATAATTCAAATTTAACCGCATTAATTGTACAAAATTTCCAAAAAGAAATTCATATTTTATATATATATATATATATATATATATATATATATATATATATATATTATCATATCTAACCTTCACAATCACATGTACTCTAGTATATAATCCATAAAATAAATTAACGAAAACAATTAAAGTACTGTACATAGATGACTTCAAAGTTCTAATTACTACAAAAATAGTTGTGTATTTGTGGTAGTGGAAAGATTAATGTCGATTGCGCAAGCGTAAATTATAATTTTTTGCAACTGAAGTGGTTGTGATTGAATTCTCTGAAACTTCTTCTGGAATTATAAAATCAGGATCATCAAGGCAATTCACATCATCAGGTAAATCTGCATCTATCCATTGAGACCAATCCTCATAATCAGTAGTTTCTAAGTCCCAAGATGACTCATTTATCTTTTGCATGTTGTTAACCTTGTTGACTAGTGTTAGCAACATTTGATGGTTCAACCTTTCATAGTCCCTGCATTATTATTACCAACCAATTATGTATTATTTATTATATTTTTATAATCAAAACTTGAAGTGAATTCGGTCATGGAAATTTTCTATATTAGATTAATATCTACATATAATAAAATCATAGGTTTTAGAATTAAATATAATTTTAGTGTCTACAATTATAAAGTTTTTTTTTAGTTTTCGTAATTCTTTTGTTTGGATTTGGCTTGAAAATTCAAAAGTTGCTTTTAGCCCCGAAGCAATACATGATCCAATAAAATCATGCCACGTGGCACAATATGCTGACTTCAGAGACTAAAAGTAACAACTTTTAAATTTGCAAACAAAAAAACTTACAAGGACTAAAACTAAAAAATGCTATAATTGCATAGCGACTAAAGTCATATGTAAACCTACAATATTTATATTCATGAAAAAAGTTGGATACCGTTGTCCATAAGACATTATTAACTTAAAATTTAAAGTTGTGTCGTCGAATGACTAGATGTTGGATACTATACCCAACAAAATTCTAGGACACAAGAGTGTTCACCCAAGATTTGAAACATATGAAAATTCACTATTTCACAACATCACCTTACTTTTGTAAAGGTAGTTTGAAATTAATGATCTGACATGAATATATATTCCGGTCTCTGATTGAATGTCATTGCAAAATAATTTTTCACTGATAGTGCGTGTCCATTAAACTCCATAATAAATAGCAAACTTTTACTTTTTGTAAACTTAACCTGAATGTGCAAATTGCATACAGAAGTTGAACTGAAGCAGCTCCCATAAAAAATAACCGGACCTTGTTTATTATCCATGTCTGTTGCTCCATATTATCACCAGTTAAACGAATAATGAAAACTTCTAGAAAGAGAGCAGCACAAAGCTCTGTAAATAAATAATCCATAACATGTTATGTTTAACCAATAATTAATTTGTTGTTTAGAAACTAAAAGCACTAGTTGGTATACTTACCTATGTAAAGAAAGGGTCTGATATTGTAGGTTTGTTTTGTGCTAGTCATCATAAAGATGACAAAGATTGAGATGGCATAAATGAAGAAAGCTTTGATCACTCTTGATTCAAGCAACATGGCATTTTGCAAAGCAAAAAGTTTATCCAATGCAACAAACATAGTAGCTTGCTTTGCTTCAAAAGATTCCTATATATTACAAATTGAGACTCTTGATCATGTGTATTAGGAATTAACACCCAAAAACAATAGAAATTGAAGACTATATATTTTCGGTGAAAAAATTATTTTACATAAAATTCGAAAAGAAAGTTACGCAATTGTTTGATGTTTTGACAAATTGCAATTAGATCTTTACACTGATAGTGTATAGTCTTTAATCTCAAAAAATAAACCATAAGAAATTGCAAACCTGAGCAGACAATATTGTTTTTGAATTTTCCATTAATCGATGGTGAAGTCCTTGCATCTCTTCCTCTCGTCGCAGAAGCTCCTCTTGTTGTCTATGTCCATATTCAGCAAAATATTGGAGACTTTTCCTATATTTCATAAATTATTAGGTTAACATTTCGACAAATACATGTCAATATTTTGACAAATACAATTTATAACGAGAAATTTTTTTACATTATCAACCAATCACAAATACCCATTTGCATGACTTCAAAGTTAAATAAAATGAAAGTCAAATTATTTAAACATTGAAAAATTATAATTGTCGGACGGACAATATAAGTGCATATGAATTAAATCCATTCGAATAAACAACAAAGTTATATCAATCAACAAATCTTACCTGCTTTCTTCTAGTGCTTTGAATTGAACCTCATTCAATGAATCCAATCCCTTAAGTGCTGTGGATTGTCCATCTAAAAGTAGTTGTTGTTTATCCAAAGAAATCCCAGCCATATTCCCAATATCTTCAGCTTTACTTTGCAAAGTATTCATCTTTGATGACATAGCATCTCCAACTTTAATAACCTCATTCTCAATCTCAATAGCTTCATCTCTCAACTTCTCAATTTCTTTTCCCAAATAACTATAAGATTCATTGAGCAATGCTACACCATCCTCTAAATTCCTCTTCATGACCTCTTGTCCTTCTTTTAGCTGTGATTGTGATGCTGCAATTTGTGTAGTTTGCTCATAAACACTTTGGGAATGTCTTAATACTACATCAATGTGACCTTCTACATTCTTAACTGTTTGAGCTACTAGTTGTGTGTGACTAGTAACTGTTTCAAGAGAATCTGATATATGTTTTGAGTCTTGTAATAGATGTTGTGACTTCTCTTCAATACTGTCTAATTTATCCTCAACATATTGAGCAGAACTTTTTAGTTCAGTCACAAGTCTCTCTGTTTCATGTTTGAATGCATGTGTCCTGTAAAATGTGCATAAAACTTTATTATAGTTGAGACAAAAACACCACATCATGTTTATAAGTTTATATCATTTTTTATTCTAGTCTTTGTAAAAAATTTATTTTTCTGTTTAGTAGATGAAAATATACATTTTTGGTGTCTGGTACTCCGTATTTAATTTTTAATCCTTGCAAATATATCACATTTTGCTCTTAATCTCTATAAATTTTCATTTCAGTCCTCATCAGGAGAGACTAAAATCAAATATTCTACATATTAAAGGGATCAATTCAAAAATGAATAAATTTTATTTTGCAAGTGTTAAATATGAAGAGTATTGAGAGACATGTTGAATAACCCGTGTGTTTCAACTACACAGCGGAAGTTCTTTATATAGATAAACATAATGAAAGGAATACAAATAGATAGTAATACTAACGGGCCAGAATACTTATAGCCCATCTAATCTAATTATTTACATTATAATATAATATTTTAACACTCCCCCTCAAGCTCGAGCATATAAATCAAATTCACCCAACTTGTTACATATATAACTAATTCTAGGACCTGGAAATGACTTTGTAAAAACATCTGCCAACTGATCATTGGAATTGACAAAGCTAGTGATGATGTCACCCGATTCGATCTTTTCTCTAATAAAATGACAGTCTATCTCAATATGCTTGGTCCTATCAAGAAAAACAGGATTTGAGGCAATGTGCAGTGCAGCTTGATTATCACATATTAGTGTCATTGTGATGGCCTCTTCAAATTGAAGTTCTTTAAGTAACTGTTTCAACCAGATGAGTTCACATGTTACTAGTGCCATGGCCCTGTATTCTGCCTCAGCGCTGGATCTTGCAACAACATTTTGTATCTTACTCTTCCAAGATATTAAATTTCCTCCGACAAGTACACAATACCCGGAAGTGGATCTATCTGTGGGTGAGCCTGCCCAATCGGCATCTGAGTAGCCAACTATCTGAGCATGTCCTCTATCTTCATAAATGAGACCTTTTTCAGGTGCACTTTTGATGTATTTAAGAATTCGAATTACAACATCCATATGTTCTTGGCAAGGAGAATTTAAGAACTGGCTTACCACACTGACAGCGAAGGAAATGTCCGGACGAGTAATTGTGAGATAGTTTAATTTTCCAACCAATCTCCTATGTCTTCCTGAATCTGATAGAGGCTCCCCCTGATTAGGTAAAAGTTTGACATTTGGATCCATAGGAGTATCAACTGGTTTGGCATTTAATAGACTTGTTTCTTCAAGAATATCCATAGCATATTTTCTTTGTGAAATTACAAGGCGATCCTTGGATTGGGCTACCTCAATACCCAAAAAATAACGGAGTTTACCAAGGTCTTTAGTTTGAAATTGATTTGAAAGATGTTGTTTCAACTGGAGTATTCCTTGCTGATCACTACCAGTTATAACAATGTCATCCACATAAACAATAAGATAGATGCACCCTTGGACTGAGTGACGATAAAATACAGAGTGATCGGCTTCACTACGAATCATACCAAACTCTTGTACTACTGAGCTAAATCTGCCAAACCAAGCTCTAGGAGACTGTTTAAGACTATAAAGAGACCTGTATAGCCTACAAACCATGGTGGAAGACTCCCCCTGAGCAACAAACCCTAGTGGTTGCTCCATATAAACTTCCTCTTCAAGATCACCGTGCAAAAAAGCATTTTTAATGTCAAGTTGATGGAGAGGCCAATGTCGAATTGCTGCAATGGAGAAAAACAGTCTGACAGATGCCATTTTGGCAACAGGTGAGAAGGTATCGCTGTAATCCAACCCAAAAATCTGAGTATATCCCTTGGCTACAAACGAGCCTTAAATCGATCAATCTTACCATAAGGACCAACCTTCACTGTATAGAGCCAACGACACCCGACTAAATACTTCCCATGAGGTAAAGGAACCAGTTCCTAAGTACCACTACTTTGTAGAGCACACATTTCATCAAGCATTGCTTGCCTCCACTCAGGGTGGGATAATGCTTCACCTGTAGTTTTAGGAATAGAAACAAAAGACAAAGAGGACAAGCAAGTGTAATGCAAAGGAGAAAGACGATGATAATACAAATCAATATAATGAGGAGATGGATTACGGGTTGTGCGAATATCCTTACAAAGAGCAATGGGAATGTCATGTTCAGGTGGCAGGGTCGGATCCGGAGGTGGCGTCGGAGGAGAGTCTGTAATGGGAACAGGAACAGGCACAATAGAGGGTAGGCGATGACGCTGATATGTTTGTAGTGGTCGTGGAGGTTGGGGGGCAGACTCGACAGGTTTGATAGGAATAAGAGTGGGTGGAATAGGGATAACTACCTGAGGAGGTTCGAGATTAATGTCCTGATGGGGCTCAGTAGCTATATGGGTAGATTTAAAATATGGTACAGACTCGAAAAAGGTAACATCGACTGATGTAACGTAGCGGTGTAGTGTAGGAGAATAACAATGATAGCCCTTTTGGGACCGATGATAACCGAGAAAGACACACTTGAGTGATCGAGCTGACAATTAGTCCAACCCAGGAGATAAATTGTGGACAAAACACGTGGACCCAAAGACACGAGGTGGTAGTGGGTGAAGAGGGGAATGGGGAAAGAGGACCGAATGAGGGATATTGCCATCAAGGACAGAAGACGGCATACGATTGATAAGGTAGCATGCCGTTATGACTGCATCCCTCCAAAAACGGAATGGAACATTGCCATGGATAAGTAAGGTTCGTGTGGTTTCAATGAGATGTCGATTTTTGCGTTCGGCTACCCCATTTTGCTGGGGTGTATGAGGACATGATGTTTGGTGTAGAATACCATTGGAAGCCATAAAATTTGAAATTGATGGGACAAATATTCCCGAGCATTATCACTTCTTAAGGTACGAATAGAAACCCCAAATTGAGTTTTAATTTCTTGATAAAATTGCTCAAAAATGGAAAACAGTTCAGCTCTATTTTTTATTAAAAATAACCACATACAACGAGAGTAATCATCAATAAAAGTAACAAAATACTTAGACTCTAAAGTAGACACAGTACGAGAGGGACCCCAAACGTCAGAGTGAACTAAAGCAAAGGGAGATGATACTCTTTTATTGACTCGATCAGGAAAATTACTACGGGTGTGTTTCCCTAACTGATACGACTCACAATGTAATGTAGACAACTTAGACAAACTAGGCACAAGTTTTTGCAGTTTTGTAAGACTTGGGTGTCCTAGCTGAGCATGGATAGTATGAGGGGACTCTGTTGCAGAGCACGTCTTGGAAGATGTAGAAAGGTAATAGAGGCCTTGAGACTCACATCCGACGCCAATCGTCCGTCCCGAACTCCGGTCCTACAAGGTAACATTATCATTAGTGAAAGTAATAATACAGTTATGGGACCGAGTCAATCGACTAACTGAAAGTAAATTAAAAGGGCATCCAGGTACATAAAGAACAGATGCAACTAAGATGGAAGGGAGAATTTGGACAGCGCCAACTCCTTGAGAGCGGGTTTGAGTGCCATTGACAGAAGTTATAGTATCCAGATGTAGAGAGTGAAGAAAAGAGACCTTTATTACCAGTGACATGATCAGACGCACCAGAATCAAGAACCCAAGGGCCAAGAGAAGATGAATGAGAGAGGTAAACAGATGAGTTACCAGTATGTGCAACCGAAGTAGGAGAACTAGAGTTCGGATGACTCTGAACCCATCGAAGGAAATCTTCATAATTTGTTGGGGAGCCTTGTGGAGATGATTAGTCTGAACAATGCAGAAGGATCAAGCTGAGTTGCATTTATCGAAGGTGGAGGCTTACCATGCAACTTCCAACAGCGATCAATAGTGTGTCCAAGCCGATGACAATGCTCACATTTGGGACGAGGCTTAGAGTTGGATGGTCCTCCACGAGAGCGATTCTGATTATGTCCCTGAGATGCAAGGGCAGCAGTGTCACCCAGAGCTGAAGTCATAGAATGCTCAACTGGATGCTTTGCTGGTACTCGAAGGAGGATCGCTGAGGTAGTAGACATATCCGGAACAGTAATAGACCCCATAATTTGATCACGAGTTGCAGAGTACTCCAGGGGTAGGCCATAGAGTGCAAGGAGCATGAAGAAGGTGCTACGTTGTTCCAGCTCTTTCTTCTATTCAATTGGATTACTTGCAGCAGGAGGGAGAAGCTCATTAAAATCATGAAGTGCACTATGAACGGTGCCTAGATATGAAGAAATCGAGGCATCTATTATCTTCGGAGTAATGATATTCAGCAAGCGGTGACAAACTCCATAGAGACGTTGAGTGTCGTTAGTATAGAGTGCCTTTGCTTGACTCCAAACTGATTCACATGTGAGATGTGGACGGAAAATCGGTTTAACATCTGGATGAAGTGTAGACTTAATGACACTACACAACTTAGCATCTATCTGTTTCCATTTGGATGTTTCAGTCACAACCACCTTTTCAGGATTTTGAGTGAGATGGTCCTCGTAACCTTGACCAAGCATCCATAGTTTGATGTCGGCGGCCCAACTATCATAATTTGATCCATTCAATTTTTCAACAGAGAGAGGAGAAGTGATGTAGTTGGTGAAGATGCTCTTTGTTTCAGACTGAGACATTATGGTTAGTAAAGAGTGCCAGAAAACACGTCGGAACTGGGAAAACAGGGGCTGTTTGAACTGGAACTCGTATATCCGTAACTCGAAACTCAAAACTGAGGGCAAATATGGAAGCAGGAGGCCGAGGCGAGTGCTACGGAAGAAGTGGCGCCGTCAACGGCTGCCGGACGCGCCGTCACGCGCGTGAAGACAGGCGGCGCGTGTGGGTGCGTGGAGGCGCGTGAGGGCTGTTCTGATGACGCGTCTGAAGGGGTAGGCCGGTCTGGGGTGTACAACGCTGCTGGAGTGGTCGTTCGTCGAAAAAAGTCATTGGGGACAGCAGCAGTAGTGACGGCAGTGGCGGCAGAGCGTGGACGGATGAACAAAAATTTAGGAATCAGCGTATCAGAGGCAGGAAGGAGGAAATCAGAGTTGAGAACACGGTTTGCCGGAAAAAATATTCACCGGAGACAGTGGGTCCACCGAGTAGTTGACGATTAGGGTTGTCTCTCAACAGGTTCTAGATACCATGTTAAATACGAAGAGTATTGAGAGACATGTTGAATAACCCGTGTGTTTCAACTACACAGCGGAAGTTCTTTATATAGATAAACATAATGAAAGGAATACAAATAGACAGTAATACTAACGGGTCAGAATACTTACAACCCATCTAATCTAATTATTTACATTCTAATATAATATTTTAACAGTAAGGATTAAACCCTAAACATAAAAAAAAAAATAAATAAATAAAAAGTACTTTTGCACGGTTTCATAATAAAACAATATTTTAATGGACTAAAAACACAAAAAATTATATATTGAGATTAAAGGACATGTCTTGTTAGTGTAAAATTATTTTACATCTACAACTAATTATAATTAGACAAATCAAATATATGCATAACTTCTCTTTTCTGATTTTTATTTTTCGTGTTGTCAATTGTTTGTCGGTGTAAAATAGTGATTGTCCTTAATCTCTTAAATAAATGCCTAGTACTAAGTCAACTAAAACATAAAAAAAGTGAAATAATTTGACAAAAGGTTTATAAAAGGAATTGCACTTAACTGTAATTGGTAACAAATGGAGTTGGTTTCAAGGTAGAATTCAAGGTAAACCTTATGAGCAAGATCATCCAAGTTTTTTAAGCATGAAGCAATTGATGTTTTTGAGTCACAATGAGGAAAAGAAGCCCTTCCAGAATCCCTTTGAAAACAATCACTTAAATGCCAAGCTAATCTTGACCTTTTGTCATCAACAGCCAAAATCTCTTTACAACCAGCAAAAAGATGTTGATAAGCATTTTGCCAACATGAATTTGAACCAACCATTTTATTCTTAGCATTTTCTATTAGTTTCATTCCCTTTGGGTCATTGAATGGCTCAATTGAGAACTCAGCACTTGAGCCTCTAAAATTTCCTTTGTTATCATAAGAATTTTCATTAGAGTATCTTTCCTTGGATGATGATGAAAACCATCCCCATGATTCACATTTTAATAAGAAAGATACCAAAAGAAGAATAACAAGATGAACCCAATGAACCATTTGAGAAATTTTACCACACTTTTAGTTTGAAGTTCCACAAGTGAAGATTAAACTGTGTCAAACACAAATATAATTAAATTAACCAAATTATAACATGATAACAAGTTAGAGGGTTAAATTCTATGATTGTGCTTCACACATTCACAAACATAATTACACAAAAAAGTTAAATTGTTTTTCAAGTTGCACACATTAGAAATAAATATAAAATAAACAGAGAAATAAGACATACCTAATATATATATATATATGTATACATCGAAATTATATGAAATATTTTTTTCTAAGAAAGTGAAAGAGCCTAATAAGAAAACAAAATTAAAATCTCATTGTGATTTTTCATTTGGGATAAGATTGAAAGGGATATGTAAAGAAATAGAAATTTGGGATTCAAGAAATATAATATCGGTTTCAAAACTAATAGACACCTTTCGTCAATGACACTTTTCCTAAGTCGTAAAAACATATATTTTAAGATATTTTTAATATAGATAATCAATTAAAATAATTTATGTCACATCATGAAAGGATCTTCATCCTATGAAAATATAATAGAGAATCAAGTTTTTAAAAGTAACGATGAATAAAAAATATAAGGAAAAGATTTTTATTTTTATAGGCACAATGTTTGAAAAAAGATCAACATAATAGAAGACCAATAAAACAACACACCAAAAAAAACAATCAAAACAAACTAAAATGTTCAAATAATAAAATTAACAACCTTGTTCCTTGTTCCTCCAAATAGAACAAGATTGAAATGTTTTCAAAAGACAAAAGGCAGATTTGGAACAAGTTAAGGGCTGAAAAAGATGAAACCTTTTATTTGGTTCTTTGTGTGGGAAGAGTAGTGAGAAACCTTTCCAACTGCCAACACAATCTGTAACCAGGGACGATTTGTTTTGGGAAGTTAGATGAACCTTATTCTGTGACTTCAAGTAACGTAAACGACCGAGCGTAGAAATAAGAATCGGTTCTATTTGCCGTGGAAAAATATTTGATAATTATGATATTTTATTTTGATTTTTTAACTAAAGAATAACGTAACATCTTTTAAATAATGTGACATATGTTACGATGATTTAAAATAATTAATATTTATAAAATTACAATAAAATTTTATAAAAATTTCGTTTTCAACTTCACAAATTATTCGTTTTTGTATTTTAATTAATGACATACGAATAATTAATGCATTTAGATGATTCTATATCATGAAATCGTCCATTTTTAGTTTAAAATATGAAGGAGAGATCAAACTTTCGACTTTTAAAATAGGATGACAAATTCCATGAATTGGTGAAAATAGAGAGTCCAAAATTGCAATTAAACGTTTAAAATTTGATAGTTTTGATTCATCTCTCAAATTTTTAACTAAAAATGGTGATTCAACATATTTTAAATCTTGCAAAAAAAATATTTTAAATGATGTGGCATGCAATTTCATCATGTAGAACAATCTAGATTGATTAATTATATATTATTAATTAAATTACAAAAATGAATAATTTTCGAAGTTAAAATTTATGTTTTTTGAGAGTTTTATTGCAATTTCATAAATATTAATCATTTAACATTATTGTATCATATGTCATGTCGTTTAAAATATTTCACATCATTATTTTCTAGTTAAAATATTCAAGGGATTGACCAAAACTATAAGATTTTAAATAAATAGATCAATTTCGTGAATTAGAGAAAATACGGGATCAAAAATGCAATTAAGTCTTAATTCAAGAGTTAAAAACATAGACAAACAAAAATTGTAAGTCTTAAATTTAAGAGTAAAAATAGTAGAATAAATGTCGATATTGTTAAGGATACTATATCCCGAATTTAAACTCGAGATCTTGCATTTGTGAGCGAATTTATTTACTATTTCATCTACAAACAAACAAACAAAATAGTCATTTTGTTCTCAAATAGATCTTTTAAGTATCAAAACATTTTGGTCTTTTTTAAAATTCACATTAAATTCTATTAAAAAAATTGGATATAATTGTCAAAACGCTTTCCGTTCTTAATGTTGTTTGAGGTGACAACTTAAAATCAACAAATTGATCTTATATTGATTCTTTAAATTTTTTGTTCTCATATAATCTTTTAAATTTTTTCTTCCAATATTAATCATTTAAATTTTCTTTCATATATTAATTCTTTTTATTTAATCATCTGATTTCTAAGGGAATGTGGTATCATTTGACCTTAGTAATCTAGAGTTCAATCGAGAGGTAATTAAAAGTTGATCAATAATTGTTCAAACTTGAATTCTCTCAAATAATTTATCCTTATGTAAAGATGTAAAGTTCATTAACCATTTGAACTCAAATTCTTCTTATACATCTTCTTCTTCTTTTTCTTCATTATTTTAATCAAAACATAAAACTATAAAATACCAAATTAAATTCTAAGTTTATCGTTCCTCTTCTTCTTCAAATTAATAATATAAATACTGGAGTGTTTCTTTGATCAACCTCCAACCTCTTTGTTCTTATCATATTCTTCGTCTTCTTATTAATTATATCAAATTCAAAAAAAATTACTATAGTGATTTTTTATTCATGATTATCACCCATTTTATTATCATCATAAAAGAGACTCATGAAAATTGAAAAATCTCAAAGCTCTCCCTCCCACTATTAAAATCCAAAATATATGAAAAGAAATTTAAAAAACCCAAAAAATCTCTTATGAAATGAATAAACTTAAAAGATCTATATGAGAAAAAAAAAATTAAAAAACCAATATCAAAACAAAAAAATTTAAAAGATCAATTTGTTGATTTTGACGCGTCACCTTAGCAACCTTAAGGATATATCAGCTTCAAAAAACACAACTTGCATGTTTTGATACCTAAGAGACTTATTTGAAGAAAATAACTTATAAGACTAATCCAGAAGATGATTCAAATTAAAGGACTCTATACATAATTTTTTCTAATTAATATTTAATGTCTTATTATTATTTTTATACTTATTACTCACCTTTTAAATCTTTGATCTAAATTATAAATTAAATGAATTAAATGCATTCATTTATATTGATCAAATTATAACTCATCTACCTGATACTTGAAGGTGCGCAAATATGAGAAAGGGGTTAAATTGTGTTTGTCTAAATTAAAACTCTTTTCTTAATTCTAATTCTGATTTGGTGACTTAAACAGTTTTACTAATTAGAGGCAGCAGTAAAACATATAATGCAAACAACACACAGGATTTTATCCTGGTTCACCACCAACTTGATAGCTACGTCTAGTCCCATCACATAGAAGGATTTATCCACGAATTCAAAAACTTGAATTACACAACACTTGACCCTACAAGTCAGCCGTCTCAAAACAGCCTGAACCTATAGACTTTTTAAGACAAACCACACATTGACCCTACAAGTCAAGTCTTCTCTAAAGGTGCAAACACGAGAAAGGGGGATGAATTGTGTTTGACTAAGTTGGATTCTTTTTTGCTAATTTATTTAAAACTAGTTAGGGTTTGCAGAATTAAATAAGAATTAATTAGAGGTAGAAGTAAAACAAGAATGGAAAAAGTAAAGTGACACAAGAATTTATCCTGATTCACCACCAACTTGGTAGCTACGTACATTCCCCTCACTCAGAAGGATTTAATCCACTAATTCAAAACTTGAATTACACAGCACCTAACCCTACAAGCTAGTCTTCTCAAAACAATCTTACACCTACATACTTTTTGAGGAACACAAACACCCTGACTCTACAAGCCAAGTCTTCTCAACATAACATGAAAACCTACAGATTGCTTGAAGAACACAAAAGCCATTATTGGGTTGAGTTACAAAAGTTTGGAACAAATTGGTTTGCTTCTAACAAGCTGATTGTAACAATGACTCTCACACTAGAAAACACTTTGAAAATATTTCTTTTGAGCAACTATTTCTCTAGACCTTAAACTTATGAACTCTAATGACATAGAAAATTTTGTGCTTGTGAGTTGTCTTATTTTCTTCTTCAGCCTTAAGTATCTATTTATAGAATAGGTTAGGGTTTCTCCTTTGTCCTTGCAAAATTTGAATCATATCTTTGCAAATAATAAATGTATCTTCTTGTGAGTGTTTCTTCTTGTAAACAATTCTTGATCATATCTTCTTGTAAATAATTCATATCTTCTTGTTGATTCTGATCAACTCTTCTTATAAATAATTCATATCTTCTTGTAGATAAATCTCGATCAAATCTTCTTGTAAATAATTCATATCTTTTTGTCTTAGATCTTGTTCAAATCTTCTTGTAAATAATTCATATCTTCTTGTAGATAAATCTTGACCAAATCTTCTTGTAAATAATTCATATCTTCTTGTGATAAATCTGAACCAAATCTTCTTGTAAATAATTCACACATTCTTGTGATAAATCTTGTTCAAGTCTTCTTGTTAATAAATCATATCTTGTTGTTGATAAGATCTTGACCATATCTTCTTTTCAACTTGCTCAAAGATTTTATTTAATTATAAATATGAATCAAATCTTATTTTAGATTGTCTTCAAAAACAAAAATCTTCTTTCATACTCTTGCTTGATATGAGCTGGAATAGATTTTGGTTGTTCTTAGATCTTCACAAGTTTTTGATTTGGCTAAGTCTTCTTTTCATAATTAATTCTTTCAATTTCAGCCGTTGACTTTCCATCAGAGACATTATTTTTCTTGTTGGAGTGAGATGTTGTGTTTCTTGAATAATGATAGTTAGAGGCATAATTGCATGACTTAGAATTAGTGGCATTGAGCAAATCACCTTGTTGAAACTTTAGAGTTAGTGCAACATTAGAGGCTGCATTACAGAGGCAACATTTGAATTTATGATTTGAACAATCTCTTCAGAGTTAATTATACCTTGATATGAAATCTTAAGAGGCATGCTGAGTTTGTGCACATCAGAGGCATGCTTCAAATTCAGTCTTCAGAGGCAGTATTAAGACTCAATTTCAGAGCCATTCTTCAAAGACAGTCTTCAGACCCAAACATCAGACCCAGACTTCAGACCCAAATATCAAACCCAGACATCATAGGCAATCTTCATAACCCTCAGAGACACGATACTTTCAGAGGCATATGTTCAGAGGCAGACGCATATACTTTGTGTTCCTCTAATCTCATCCTCTGGTCACTTCCTCTAGTAACTTTTTGCTGATCACTTCCTCTAGTACATTCCTCTTATTTTCTTCTTCCAATTTTTGCATACTTAATGAAGCCATTAATCCAAATTCATTGTTCTCATTAAATACTTTTGTTAACATCAAAACTATCAGTGAAAAACCAACCTGGTTCCAACAATCTCCCCATTTTTGATGATGACCAAATTGTATTTTTTATAACAATTTTTCTTTTATTACTTGACTCCCCTAACTTAAGGCTCCTCCTAAGTCCAAGTAATTTTTTCATTATCTCCCCACATTATTGTTCTCAAATATCTTTCTCTCCTTTTGTCATCACACAAAAAGACTTGAAAGTGAAACTTTTTTTTATGTATTTGCCATTTTTTTAATAGAATGAACAGAACATAAAACATAGCCTAATATGAACATAACATAAAATTGATCTTAGTATGAATCTAAACTACTCTGAGCTTGTTACAACACCATTCAGATATAAAGGTAAGGTTTAGATTTTTCCTAATGAAATCAAATTTATCTTCAGCTAGGGATTTGGTAAATATGTTTTTCTATTGGTGTTCAGTGTCTACAAACTGGATATTAGTACTCCTTTTTTAACAAATTCCCTAATAAAGTGATGTTTTGTTTCTGTGTTTGGCTCTAGAATGTAGGATTGGATATTTGGTTAGACAAATGGCAAAAGTGTTGTCACATAATATAGGAATGTTACTTTCAAGAATCTTGTAATCTTCTAGTAAATGTTTCATCCATAGCAATTGAGAACTGCAACCAGCTGCTGAAATGTACTCAGCCTCTGTTGTTGACATTGCAATTGTGCTTTGTCTCTTACTTGACCATGAGGTTAAGTTTTCACCACGAAATGTGCAATTTCCACTTGTGCTTTTTCTCTCAAGTTTGTCTGCAGCATAATCAGCATCACAATAGCCACTTAATTTGTATATAGTAGGTTTCTTGTAGAACAAGATAAGGTTGGTAGTTCCTTTTAAGTATCTAAGGATCCTCTTAACAACAGTTAAATGAGATTCCCTTGGATCAGCCTAAAATCTTGTACAAACACACACAATAAACAGAATATTAGGTCTGGAGGCAGTAAGGTAAAACAGTGATCCAATCATTCCACTATATGTTTTCTAGTCAACCTTCTGGCCTTATTCATCCTTTTCAAGTGAACAGGTAGGGGACATTTGTGTAGCCATAAGCTTACAATCATTCATTTTAAACTTCTTGAGAAGCTCTTTTGTATATTTGGTTTGATGAATGTTTATGCATTTTTTACTTTGCTAAATTTGTATCCCTAAGAAGAACTTAAGTTCTCCCATCACACTCATTTGAAATTCAAGCTTCATCAACTTAGAAAATTCTTGACAAAAAGTGCCATTAGTAGATCCAAAAATAATGTCATCAACATAAATTTGAATGATAAGAATGTCATCTCTTATTGATTTTCTAAACAAGGTGTTGTCTACTTGTCCTCTTTTAACATTGTATTTAATCAAGAAGTTAATTAGTTTATCATACCATGCCCTAGGTGCTTGATTTAGACCATTCAGTGATTTCCTAAGTTTAAATACATGGTCTGGGGGTTGCTTTACATAGACTTCTTCATTTATATACCCATTTAGAAATACACTTTTAACATCCATTTGAAATAATGTAATGTTATTATAAGCAGCAAAAGAGAGTATCATACGCATAGCATCTAACCTGGCCACTAGAGCAAATGTCTCAGTGTAATCAATGCTTTCTTGTTGACTATAGCCTTGTGCAACAAGTCTTACCTTCTTTCTAACCACTTTTCCTTTTTCATTTAGCTTTTTTTTCTTCTAAAAACCCACTTGGTTCAAATAATGTTTTTCTTTGGTCCAAGGCACTAGATCCCAAACACCATACCTTTTAAATTCATTTAACTCTTGTTGCATTGCAATGATCCATCCATCATCTGTCAATGCTTCATCAACATATGTAGATTCAATTGATAATTGTAGAACAAATAAAGTTGTGTCTTTCAATGATGATTTGGTCTTCAAAAGATCATTTGCATTTACAATGATTAGTGTTTCAGGATGGGATGACTTGTACTTCCATCCAGATCTGCCTTCTGACTTATCTTGACTGCTTTTGACTTGGTCAGATTCATCCTCTAATGATTTGTCATCTTCTTCTAATTTACTTGTATCCTTTGATTTTACAGGTTCTTCTGGTTTGTCTGCATCTGCTTACTCTGGTTCTAGTAAACCTGCACTATCATCAACTTGCTTTGGATTTTTAAGGTCAAGTTGTTTTTCATCAAATTTAACATGTATTGACTCTTCCACAATCTGAGTTTCCCTATTTATCACTCTATAAGCTTTAGATCATTTAGAGTATCCAATGAAGGTGCACTTTTGTGATCTGGAATCAAACTTGCCAAGGTTGTCTTTAGTGTTTAACATATAACAAGTATAACCAAATTGTTTAAAGTGGGAGTTGTTAGGCTTTTTACCCTTCCATAATTCATATGGTGTTTTATTCAATATTGACCTAATTAAGATTATATTTTGAATATAGCATGCAGTGTTGATTGCCTTTGCCCAAAAATGTTTTGCAATATCCATCTCATTGAGCATGGTTCTGGTCATTTCTTGAAGGGATCTATTCTTTCTTTCTACAACTCCATTTTGTTGTGGTGTTCTAGGAGAGGAAATTGTGAGAGACTCCATTCTCATCACAAAAAATTTCAAAAAACATGTTTTCAAATTCTCCTCCATGATTACTTCGATTTGTTACAATCTGAAGACCTTTTTCATTCACTACTGGTTTGCAAAATGCAATAAACACTTTGTGGCATTCATCTTTATTTCTTAAGAATTTTACCCAAGTCTACCTAGTGTAAACATCTACTATCACAAAGCCATACTTCTTTCCATTTAGTGAGGCTGTTTTCATTGGCCCAAAGAGATCTATATGTAAGAGCTCAACGGGTTTTGAGGTAGAGACTAAATTCCTAGGTGTAAAGAAGTTCTCTATTTGTTTTCCCTTTTCACAAGTTTCACACATAATTTCAATTTTGTAGCTAAGCTTAGGTAGACCTCTAACTAGTTGAAGTTTATTCAATTTTGAGATTAATCTAAGGTTTGCATAAACTTACCTTTTGTGCCAAATTAATTTCTCTTCATTTACTGACACTTGACACTTAACATCTTGTTTCTCTAGGCTAAACAGATTTATCTTATATATGTTATTTTGCCTTTGACCTATAAAGAGTACAGATCCATCCTTTTGACTAATTGTCTTGCATGTTTTTTGATTAAATATAATATCATAATTATTATCACTTAAATGACTAATACTTAATAAATTATGTTTAAGACCTTTAACAAACAAAACATCTTAATATAAGGAGAGGTGCCATTACCAACTGTGCCTTGCCCCATGATATGGCCTTTTAGCTTTCCTCCAAAGGTTATTGTGCCTCATTTGATCAATGTTAGGTCTTAGAACATAGACTTTTAACTTGGTTGCTGAGGACATCTGCAACATAGATAATTTTGTTCTTACGTACCCAAATTTGGTTGGGTCTTGATTTGTTAGTCTTGAAAGGTTTATTGTCTTTCCTTATATTTAAAATGGGACAAGATAATTTAGAGTGACCTTTCTTAGAGCAAACAGTACACAAAATATCAGAGGGAATAAATTTAGGTTAAGTTATTATTTCTTCAAATCCTAGACCTTTTTTTACCATTTCTACTAACTCTATAAATCATAGAAGCATACTTGCTTCTTTCCATACTGTTAGCTAAAAAGTCTTGGAATGCTTCTTCATATTTATCAGAACTACATGTGACATTTTCTAAAAGTTTTGGTGTTTCCTTCAAAACCTTCTTCTGCTTGGATTTCAAGGCCAAACTTGGTTACTTCTTCTTGGGCTCATCCTTTGCAAGTTCAATTTCATGTGATCTCAAGGAGCTAATCAATTATTCCAATTTAAGAATAATGAGATCCTTAGCTTCTTGAATAGTTGTAATCTTAAGTCTCTACTTGCATGCAAGACTCCTAAGAATTTTCTTCACATGATCAGTAGTAGTGTAACTCTTCTCAACTACCTTTAATCCTGATACCAGAGTCTAGAATCTAGAAAATATTGTTTCACTGTCTTCATGTTCTTTCATCTTAAACAACTCATATTTTCTAATTAGGAGGTTGCACTTTGCTTCTTGAACTTCCTTGCCTCCTTCATAAGTTAGAACCAAATTGTCATAGATGTTTTTTGTTGTTTCTTTGTCAGTGCACTTATCAAATTCCTTGAAGGTGATTGCATTGATTATGAAGGTTTTGGACTTGTGATGCATCTTGTACATCTTCTTGCGTTCAACATCCATCTTTTACCTTGAAATTTTAGTACCATCAGAATTTGTTGGAGCAGTGTAGCCATTTTCCACTAAGTCCTAAAATTCGGTATATTGTGAGATAAAGAAACACCTCAGCATGTCCTTCCAATACTCAAATCCTTCACCATTAAACCAAGGTCGCGTGTTGATGTTTCCTCCACAGATTCTTCACCAAATCTGGACATTGTTGAATCCTTGGATCTTTGTTCAAACACTGTAAAATGCTAATTTTTGAAACCGGACTCTTGGTAGCTACATTCAACCCCCTCACTCAAAAGGATTTAATCCACTAATTCAAAACTTGAACTACACAGCACCTGACCCTACAAACCAGTCTTCTCAAATCAACATGACACCTACAAACTTTTTGAGGAACACAAACACCTTGACTCTACAAGTCAACCTTTTTTCAACACAGCCTAAAAACCTACAGATTGCTTGAGGAACACGAAAGCCACTATCGAACTAGGCTACAAGAGTTTGGAACAAATTGGTTTGCTTCTAAGAAGTTGATCGTAACAATGACTTTCACACTAAAAAATACTTAGAAAATATTTCTTTTGAGCAAGTGTTTCTCTAGACCTTAACCTTATGAACTCTAATGACTTAGGAAATTTTGTGTTTGTGAGTTCTCTTAGTTTCTTCTTCAACCTTGAGTATCAATTTATAGAATAAGTCAGGGTTTCTCCTTTGTCCATGCAAAATCTAAATCATATCATTGCAAATAATAAATGTATCTTCTTGTGAGTGTTTCTTCTTGTAAACAATTCTTGATCATATCTTCTTGTAAATAATTCATATCTTCTTCTGGATTCTGATCAACTCTTCTCATAAATAATTCACATCTTCTTGTAGAAAAATCTTGATCAAATCTTCTTATAAATAATTCATATCCTCTTGTGATAAATCTTGATCAAATCTTCTTGTAAATAATTCATATCTTCTTGTGATAAATCTTGATCAAATCTTCTTGTAAATAATTCATATCTTATTGTAGATGAATCGTGATCAAATTAATAAATCATGTCAAATCTTCTTGTAAATTATTCATATTTCTTGTTGATAAGATCTTGATCATATCTTCTTCAAATCTTGACCTATCTTTTTTTCAAATTGGTCAAAGATTTTCTTCAATTATAAATTTGAATCAAATCTTAATTTAGATTGTCTTCAAAAACACAAATCTTCTTTTATACTCTTGCTTGACTTATGCTGGAATGCATTCAGGTTGTTCTTGGATCTTCACAAGTTTTTTATTCGGCTAAGTCTTCTTTTCATACTTAATCCTTTCAATTTCAGTTGTTGACTTTCCATCAGAGGCATTCACTATCTTGTTGGAGTCAAATGTTGTGTTTCTTGAATAATGATAGTCATAGGTAGAATTGCATGACTTAGAATTAGTGCATTGGGAAAATTACTTTGTTGAAAGTTCAGAGTGAGTGCAACATTAGAGGCAACATTTGGAGTGTGTTGCACCATTTTGATCATCGGGTTGTGAGCTTTGAAATTATGATTTGAACAATCTCTTCAGAGTGAAGTATACCTTGATATGAACTATTCAAAGGCATGCTGAGTTTGTGCACATCAGAGGCATTCAAGGGCTTCAGAGGCATGCTTCAAATTGAGTCTTCAGACAATCTTCAAAGGTAATCTTCAGAATCAATTTTAGAGGAAGTATTTAGACCCAGTTATGAGACTCAGTCTTCAAACCCAAACATTAGACCTAGACATCAGAGGCAATCTCTGTAACCTTTAGAAGCACATTACTTTCAGAGGCATATGTTCAAAGGCAGACGCGTATACTTTGTGTTCCTCTGATCTCATCCTATGGTCACTTCCGCTGGTGACTTTCCTCTGGTACCTTCCTCTTATTTTCTTCTTCCAATTTTTGCATACTTAATGAAGCCATTAATCCAAATTTATAGTTCTCAAAAAATACTTTTTTCAACATCAAAACTATAAGTGGAAACCCAACTTGGTTCCAACATTCTCTACATACCTGAAACCTAAAAACAGTTAGAGGCAAACTACCCACTTGACCCTACAAATCAAGTCCTCTCAACACAACATGAAATCCACAGATTGCTTGAGGCACACTAAAACCACTATCGGGTTGGGTAACAAAGAGTTGAAAAGTGGTTTGGTTTTGCTTCTACTAAGCATATTTGAAATAATGATTTTCTCACACTACAACACTTAGAATAATTTACTTTGAACAAGTGCTTTGCTAGAACTTAAAGCCTATAACTTTGAATATTTAGAAAAATTTGAACTCTTGAGATTTTTCTAAATAACTTTGGTTTTTAGGATTTCTGAGTTTGTTGAGTTCGTTCATTTGTTCTTCATCTTTGATTGCTATTTATAGGAAAAGTTAGAGTTTCAATTTTGTCCCTTATGTATTATGAATCGTATCTCCTTTCCAGCTTAGTTAACAATTATTTCTTCCCAATATGATATGAGCAATTCTTCTAGAAAGATATTATGCGTATTTGTCCATATTACGTTTGCAAATTGATTCACTTGAGTCTTCCTTCATATGCTTGATTTGATTTGGGCAGGAACAAATTTAGGTTTGTTCTTGGACCTTCTGAAGTGAGGATACATCTAAGTCCAATTCATTATTTTGCTCAATCTATCATAGTCTTTGACCTTCCATCAGAGTTGTTGACTTTTCTCCATTAGAATCATTGACTTGATTATTGGAGTCAGATGATGTGTTGCTTGAATAGTTTTGTAACTTCTGATTTCTTGCATTATCATAGTCAGTGTAACTTCATAGGTTGCTTATTAGAGGAAGCATTATGGAACATGTTGCAATTATTACAGCTAGCGGAACATGAGCTTCATAGGCAAGCTTGAAAAGTAGCTTCGAATTTCAGAGTCATGCAGAAAGTAGACTTCATCAGAGGCATGCTGAAATACTGTTCATCAGAGTCATGCAAAAATATTGTTCATCAGAGACATGCAGAAATACAGTTCATCATGTTGGAACCAAGTTGATTTTATACTTAGAGTTTTGATGATAACAAAAGTATTTTATGAGAACAATATATATGACTTCAAAGAGTATGAAAGAAGATTCATGTTTTTGAATAAAATCTAAAATAAGATTTGATTCCAATTTATAATTGATGAAAATCTAAAATAAGATTTGATTCAAATTTACAATTGAAGAAAATCTTTGACAAATATGAAAATAAGATATGGTCAAGATTCGTAGAAGATTTGATCAAGATATGAAGATGATTTGATCAAGATTTGTAGAAGATTTGATCAAGATTTGAAGAAGATTTGAAGAATATTTAATTAAGATTTGAAGAATATTTAATTAAGATTTGAAGAAGATTTGATCTAGATTTATCTACAACAAAATATGAACATAATCAATCTGAAGAATTTACAAACTCAATCTACACAAAGTAGGGACAAAATCAATCTGAAGAATTTACAAACTTAATCTGAACAAGATACAATTCATAATTAAACAAGGACTAAATTGAAGCCCAAATTTTAACTACAAATAGATACTCAAGGCTGAAGAAGAAAAGCATCGAAAAGCAGAAAAGAGTAGAAGAACTCAAACTCAAAATTCTCAATTCATCTTAGAGTTCAAAGAGAGAAACATTTGTTCAGGTTAGAAATATTTTATGAATTTTCTTTTCTTAGAGTGTGAGAGTTATTATTACTATCAACTTTGTTAGAAGCAAACACTTAAAGTTCCAATCTTTTGTATCCAACCTAATAGTGGTATAGTTCCTTCTTCAATATGGGGTTGTCAGGTTGTTAGGAGAAGACTTGGCTTATAGGGTCAAGGTGGTTAGTTCCTCAAAATTCTGGGGTTGTCAGGCTGTTTTAGAAGACTGGCTTGGAGGGTCAAGTGTTTTGTAATTCAAGGTATTTGAATTAGTGGATTAAAGCCTTCTAAATGAGAGGACTACATGTAGCCAAGTTAGTGGTGAACTAGGATAAATATATGTGTCAAATTATTTATGCTTTCATTATTTGCTGTTTCTGAATCCAATTGCTTCTTATCTAAGTAATTCATAAAAACCAACCAACCTTAATCAAATTAGCAAAAAGTTATCAACTTTGGCAAACACAATTCAACCCCCCCCCCTTCTTGTGTTTACACCTTCACATTAGGGGAATGCTTAAATTTTGTTCATCATAGGCATGCAGAAATGTTGTTCATCAGA
Organism: Cicer yamashitae; assembly: GCA_037974755.1. Taxonomy (NCBI): domain Eukaryota; kingdom Viridiplantae; phylum Streptophyta; class Magnoliopsida; order Fabales; family Fabaceae; genus Cicer; species Cicer yamashitae. The sequence continues at coordinate 15,041,747 of JBBPBQ010000001.1, forward strand.
GTCATGCTAATAGGATGCACATTTCAGCCTTCAGAGGAAGACACGCATAATCATAAGAGGCAAATATTTAGGGGTGGATGTGCGCACACAGCAACATGTGTGTTGACTAGGTTCCCTCTGGTCGTTTCCTCGGGACATTTCATCTAGTCGTTTCTTTTGATTTCCTGTTCTAATTATTGGTTCCAACAATCTCCCATTTGCTTTTGATTTCTTCTTTTGATATTGTTTCTTTTGATTTCCTGTTCTAATTCTTGGTTATAGTAACCTCCCATTTGCTTTTGATATCTACTTCTGATTTCTTCTTCTGATGTTGTTTCTTCTGATTTCCTGTTCTAATTCCTACACACTTAGTGAAGTCATTAGTGCAATAAATTGTTCTCACAAAATACCTTCGTTAACATCAATACTGTAACATCCTCTAAATTTATTATTTAAAATAATTAGAACTTATCAATATTATTCAATATTAAATTATATGTGATAATTATTTGCCTTGTTCGACTTATTGTAGTTGATAAAGTTATTAGTAAGAATTATTTAACCGATGGGAGAGTTTAAATATATATATATATATATATATATTTATATTTATATAGATATATATTATATGTAGATGTGTTTTTCTAGTGCAAGAAGAATTTGGGCTAAGGGTTTGAGGCTTGGTGTGACCCAACCCACTTGAATGAGTAGAAATTTAAGCTATGTGCTTGTGGCTTGATTTTTATGATCAAGGTTAACAAAAAAAAAATGACATTTTATCCCTCTTATTCTTCATTTAGGCCCAACATAATCTAACCAACAATTTCCACTTTAAATTTTCCCTAAGTCCACAATTTCTGTATACTCACTAATAATAAACAAAAAGGAATACCGAAACCCTAGCCACCATCACCTTCACACCTCCTTTTCTTCGTGTATCCAAAGCTTGGAACTTCTTTTCCTTGTGAACAACTTTTTGGGGCTTAAAGCTTTGTACTAGGAAGAAAAGCGATCTAGGTAAGGGCTTTTCCCCACACAAATTATAGTTAAGCCGTTGTTGGATGACATGAAATAAATAATCGTGATTACTTATATTTTAAAAGGAATAGATGTAGACTAATGAATTAAAATAATAAAACCCCAATTTTTATTGAGATTGAATTGTAATATATGACTTCTATGGGGTAAAGTATGAAATTTTATGCTATGTGTGATAAAATTGTAGTTTTATGATGAATATGAAATAAAGTTTAAATTTTTACCTTATATGTAATAAAGTTTTAACTTTTATTATGTATATGATTTGGAGTTTGAATTTTCTTGTTATATATGTTAAAGGGTTAATTTTTATGGCCTATATGATATCAAGTTTCTATTTTTATGTGTATGTGGTGAACGTCGTAATTTTTATGACTATTTGTCTATGAATATCTTATACTCATGATAAGGATGTGTGGTATGTGTTCTTAGTGATATGTGAATAAGGTGATGATTTTAAAAAGTGATTTTGAATGCATATGACATGATTCTTAGTGGGCTGTGTGGGAATATATATCTCTTTGATACTATATCATCATGTCATGGCATATGCATCTTCGTGGGAGTTGCCTTAGTGGCAGGTTTGTTTTCTCCATTGGTATGGGTGATCTTTCTGTATGGAAGTTGCCTTAGTGGCAGGTTTATATCTGGATCATATAGTTTTAGGAGCATGCATTATGCATATGTTTTGATATAAAATTTACCGGTTTTCACATTTTTTCTTTTAAATTGGAAGTTTTTTCTTTTATATGTTGTGTTATTCTTCTATATGTTTAACTTTGGTTTGATGTGGATGATGGAAAAAAACTGACCCTTATAATAATATTTTAGGTACTAATGAGTTTGAGGATATTCAAGAGTAGTTAATGAGTATTGACTTGTGGCGAACGTGGGGTAAACATGGGTTTTTTTTTCAAGACAATTTAGTAATAATAAAATTGTCCAATATTTCTAAGTTCTTTTTAATCTTTTGTCACAAACTTTTAAAGTGTACAACAATTCTAGAAATACGGAAGTGGTTCCCTTCCGTTAGGAATAATTGCCTTTACTTTGTTTTAAATTTTGAATAAATATTTTCTTAATGATATTAAATAACGTGGTTGTTACTAATTATTTAAATGAATAAATGTTAAGTATTCTAAAAAAAATCGCAAACTTTTCTAAGAAATAAGTATTTTTTTAAGTAACGATTTGCATTAAAAATCTGGGGCATTACAAATACCACACAGAGGAATTGTTCAAGGGACCGACTTGGTTCCAACAATACTGCTTATGTATATTGCTTAAAGAAAGGTCACAATAAAAGAACACGTCCTATGCAAAAAACATGGAAAGACAAGACACCTTTAAGAACTAACACACCAGGACCCAACCAAATTTGGATACATAAGAATAAAATAATTTATCTTGCAGATATCTTTAGCAACAAAGTTAAAACACCAGTGATGGTACTTGGACAGTGGATGCTCACGACACATGACGGAAGAAAAGTCTATGTTCCAAGACCTGATCCTCATGAACGAAGGATTCATAGGTTTTGGAGGTAATCAGAAGGGCAAGATCATTAGGCACGACATAGTAGGTAGTTGTTCCTTTCCTTATATTAAAAATGTTTTAATTATCAAATGTCTAATGCATAACCTATTGAGAATAAGCCAATTAAGCGATAAAGGTTATGGTGTTGTCTTCAATCAAAATTCGTTTAACACAATAAGTCAAACTGATGGATCCATACTATTTACTAGTCAAAGTAAAAACAATATTTAGAAAATAAACTTGTTTGATTTGGAAAAATAAGAAGTAAAGTGCCTTATGTCTGTGATGACTATTCCAGATGAACATGGGTAAAGTTCCTTAAACATAAGGATGAGTCACATAAAGTCTTCACTACCTTCTGCAACTCAGTGCAAAATGAAAATATCTTTGTATTGCAGTGATTCGTAGTGATTATGCGGGTGAATTTGAAAATAAGCTTTTTGAAAACTTCGATGAAGAGAATGGAATTTTACATTACTTTTTCTCTCCTAAAACACCTCAAAAAAGGGTGTTGCAGAAAGCAGTGATTCACGAAATGAATGTTGCCTAACATTTTTGGGCAAAAGCAGTGAACTTTGTATGTTATATTCATAATAGAATCTTTATTAGACCTATTCTTAATTAGACTTCTTATGAATTGTGGAAAGGAACAAAAACCAATATTTCATACTTTCATCAATTTGGTTGCATGTGCTATATTTTGAATACCAAAGAAAATTTGATATCAAAGGAACCAACAAAATCATATAGTGAATCAGAAGATATGCCTGATAACTCAAGAACAAGCAATAAAGAACCTCCCACAAATCAAGATCATTAGGAATCTAAATCTAGATGGAAATACAGATCTTCTCATCGAGACTCTCTTATTATAGGAAGTGCAAATGATCCTCTAAAAACAAGGTCCATTTTTAAAAGAAATATCTACCTTTGGACTACTGTCTAAAATTGAACCTACAACTATAAATGAAGCTCTATCAGATGATGGATGGATGGATAATGGCTATGCAAGAAGAGTTGAATCAATTCAAAAGAAATGATGTATGGGATCTTGTCCCCAAGCCTAAAGACAATTGGAACCAATTGGGTTTTCATAAACAAACTGAATGAGAAAGGTGAAAAGGTGATAAACAAAACTAGACTCGTAGCTCAAGGATATAGTCAGTAGGAAGGTATTGATTACACTGAAACTTTCGCTCATGTGGCAAGGTTAGAGGCAATCAGAATTTTACTTTCATTTGCAGTTTTCAATAAAATCATTTTATATCAAATGGATGTGAAAAATACTTTCTTAAATGGTTACATAAATAAAGAAGTGTATGTCAAACAACCTTTTGGCTTTGAAGATAATGAATTTCTAAACTATTTTTTCAAACTAAAGAAATCCCTGGATGGTCTGGAACAAGCCCCAAGAGCTTGGTATGATAGACTAAGCAATTTCTTATTAAAGACCGATTTTGAAATAGGCCAGGTTGACACTACTTTGTTTAGAAAATCATATAAGAATGTCCTTCTCATTGTCCAAATATATGTTGATGATATCATTTTTGGTTCTACTAATGATAAGCTCTGCCAAAAGTTCTCTAAGTTAATGCAGAATGAATTTGAGATAGCATGATGGGAGAATTAAAATTCTTTCTTGGAATCCAAATTCATCAAACACCAGATGGTGTACTCATTCGTCAGACCAAATACATAACAGAACTACATAAGAAATTTAAAATGGATTATAATGTAATCTTATGTCTACACCTATGCATCCAACATGTTCTCATGATAAAGACGAGTCATGTAAAAAGGTAGGTCATAAGGTATACAGAGGAATGATTGGTTCCCTTCTTTACTTAACTGCCTCTAGACCTTATATTTTGTTTAGTGTGTGCATGTGTGCCAGATTTCAGTCTGATCCTAAAGAATCCCACTTGACAGCTGTTAAAAGGATATTTAGATATCTGAAAGGCACTATTAAACTTGGTCTGTGTTATAAGCCATCCTCTGAGTATAGGTTTGTAGGTTTCTGCGATTGTTGGTTATGCTGGAGACAAGCTAGAAAGGAAAAGCACCAGAGGAAACTGTACATTCCTTGGTGAAAATTGTAACACCCCAGCCATTACCGTTACCGGAAGTGCTACCTCACGATCTTCTCACCCCTTATCCACCTAGTGGAAATAGTGAGTTTTTGCCTTCCGTGGGATTCGAGCCCAATACTTGGGGGATAAGTATCGCCTCCACATAGTTCCACTACCAATTGAGATGGCTGGGGTGTTACAAAAATTTAATCTTCTGGTCGAGCAAAAGATAAGGGACTATTGCTCTGTTCACAATAGAAGCAAAATATATCTCAGTAGCCAATTGTAGCACTCAATTGTTGTAGATGAAATGTCAACTAGAAAATTTCAAAATCAATTAGAGTAACATTCCTATCTTTTTTGATAATACTTATGTTATATGTTTAACCAAAAACCCTATTTTACAATAAGGGATTATGGAACCCACATTGTTAACAAACTTCACTTCCAATAGCAACAACCCCTTCCACTTTTTCCTCATTGCCTTTATAGTTTTTTTTGTTCCATCTTAAATGTTTTTCTAACATTCATCTTCTCACACATTTGATCCCTAGTCATGTGCCTTTTCCTCCTTCTCCACCAACTTGATTGGCCATTCACACCATCACAACTGCTAGAAACCACTTCTCTCTCTAAGATATTATACTCGTAACTCATTCTTTGTGATGGTATGGAATTTACCAAAAAGGAATAAAATTGGAATAATTAACAAAATCATTGTGTATCTAATATTTTCTTCGCTGTTTAGAGAAGACTTGAAAAAGGTGTGGGGGCAATGTTTGTCTTTCTCGTCTCTATTTCTTTGCATTCCAAATGAAAGAAATGAATTATTTCTCTTCTTTTTCTTTCTTCGGTGCCTCTCTCTTCACAACTTCTATTGAAACAAACACAATACTTATGTGTTTTATCCATGAGAGAGAAAGGAAGTAAAAAAAGTGAAACAAAATTAATTGTAGTTGATATTTTGTTGTTGTCTTGAAATAAGGGATAATGGACAAAAATATCATCTAGAGGGGGAAAGAGAAATTTGAAAAATCTCGAAATGAAGAGAAAAATAAAATAATATAGTTGACGGAGAGAAAGAAGATTGATTCCATGAATTAACAATAAAAATAGCAACAAACAAATGCTTATTTAATAGTTATGCGACGAGAGTGTATTGAAAGATTACAAATGTGCTTAAAAACAATTTAGATTTTGTATATTATAAAGATAAATATTTGCCCAGAACTAACAAGTTGAAATATATAGGCTTATGCTAATGTGCATGACCGAATTGAATGCTATAATTTATTAATCAATAAATTCCTTTTCTTAGTCCTTTAATTTGGGTTTCAAGAAACACTAGAATTAAAATCTCTCTAACTTAACTCTATCCCCACTATTTAGGTCATTTAAAATCATTTTGTTGGTTGTCGTGTTAACAAGGTGTATTTCTATTGGATGGTTCTCTTTTGGTGTAAACCAAGAAGTTTCTGTCGTATAACGATTGATTGAGCGATGAGATCTTTCGAGAGGTCGTAAGCGCATTTTTAATTTGGATCTATTGCTTATCGGTAGCGGCGTTTTGAGATCTTTTACTATATGGTGGTTAAGAGTTTATCATAACATTTTTAATTCAAAGTATAATTTCTCCAACTGTGTGTCTGTTCGGATTGCAAACACGGTGATTAAATTATGGTTTAAATATATTCTTGTTCTATGTAAATATAGTTTTTAGTTTTATTTTTTGTAAAATTTTGTTTTTGGATTATATTTTTATAATATCAGAAAAATTTATTTTTAATCTTTAATGTCAAGTGGAGGTTACAAAAACGTTAATTGATAAAGGGAAACGTGGACCAAACGTTTAAATATGTTTTTGATTTCTATAAATATAATATCTTTCAGTTTTAGCCCCTGCAAAATATTTGTTTGGATTTCATTCTTGCAATATCCAAAAACTTTTTTTTGATCCTTAACGTCAAATGGACGTTACAAAAACGTGAGCCGACAAATAAAGAAAAATGTGGAATATAAATTTAAATAATTTTTAGTTTTAGTCTCTGTAAAAAAATTTGTTTGGATTTCATCCCTATAATAATAGAAAAATTTATTTTTGGTCATTAATGTCAAGTGGAGGTACAAAAATGTTAATTAATAAAGGGAAATGTGGACTAAACGTTTAAATATATTTTTGATCTCTGTAAATATAACAGTTTTCCGTTTTAGCCCCTGCAAAATATTTGTTTGGATTTCATTCCTACAATATCCAAAAACTTTTTTTTTGTCCTTCACGTCAAATGGACGTTACAAAAACGTGAGCCGACAAATAGAGGAAAACGTGAAATATAAATTTAAATAATTATTCTAAACAAATTTAACTGAATCAATATTTAAATAACAAATAAAAATAATTTGTATACTTATTTCTAATAAAATAAGTATATAAACTCCAATAGGCAAAACAATATTCAAATAATAAATAAAAATAATTTGTATACTTATTTCTAATAAAATAAGTATACAAACTCCAATGGGAATACAAATTTAAATCATTATTCTAAACAAATTTAACCGAAACAATATTTAAATAACAAATAAAAATAAGTATACAAATTATTTTAATATTTAAATTAATATTCCAATTGTAGTGCTACGATTGGTCCACGTTTTCCTCTATTTGTCGACTCACGTTTTTGTAACGTCCATTTGACGTTAAGGACCAAAAATAAAGTTTTTAGATATTGCATGGTTCAAATCTAAACAAATATTTTTCAGAGATTAAAACTGAAAACTGTTATATTTACACAGACCAAAAAAATAATTAAACGTTTGGTCCACGTTTCCCTTTGTCAATTAACATTTTTGTAACGTCTACTTAATTTTAAGGACCAAAAATAAATTTTTCTGATATTAGAGGGTTGAAATTTAAATAAAAAATTTTACAGGGACTAAAACTCAAAATTGTTATACTTACATAGACCAAAAACATATTTAAACCTTAAATTATTTTTGTTTTTTCAGTGCAGTTTTTACCGTAAAAATTAGAGTTGACAATTTAATCTATTAATCATTTATCCAATAATCCATTCAATCAATCGGCAAAACTAAATATTAGTTAATTGATTGAATTCAATCTATTTATTTAAGAAAATGGATGAATCTAATCCATCCAATAATTTTTTCAAATCCAATGGTTTTTTATTCATGTTTATTTATTATGATATAGCTAGCTTTCATAAATATTATTATAATTGTTTTAAAAAATATTTTTATTAATCAAAACATAGTTTATTTTTTGACAGAAAATAGTGTTTTTTTTTAAAAAAAAAAACCAGTTTTTATATCATTAAAAAAAACTATTTGTTTTTAATTTAAATTACGAATAATTTCATTTTTTTTTCTTCTATTTTATTGGTACAAAACTGATTCTTTTTAGTATTTTAAAAATAGTTTGTGTATTAATTTAAAAATAAGTAACTTATTTGTAAATAAAAGTAAAAAATTTGAATATTAAAATTTATTTATTATTAATTTAATTAATAACTAGAAATATTGGTGGTCAGAGCTCTGCAGTCGGCCACCACCAACCGATGTTATTATTTAATTAATAAAATATAAATAATATTTATATTATTACATTTATTTTAAAAAGAAATTATAAAACATTTTTTTCCTTTAAAATGTACTGTTTTGTTTTGTAAAAATCTGTTTTTTTTTTTTGTTAAAAAACTGTTTTTCAAAATAGTAAAAATAAAATTGCTAAATTCATATGAAAAAAGAAATATTTTTCTTTAGAAAATTAGTTTTTAATATGATAAATAAATTCATTTTTAGAAATTACTAATATTTTAAATAATATAAAACTAATTTTTTAAATTAAAAAAAAGAAAAAAGTAGTTTTTTTATAATAATAAATAATATTATTTTTGAAAATAATAACAAATATTATAATTATGATATTAAAATACTCAGAAGAAAGTAATTAAATAAATTTGAGTGGTTTTTGTTTAAAATAGATGAAATAGATTAGAATTTTTTTCAGAACTTTTAGTCGATTATTAATGAAGAAATGGATTTTTTGAATTATCCATTACTATCATGAAATCACCATCGGCACATTATTTCCAAACACAATCTATATGTCACATCAATATCTTTTGATTTTGAATAAAAAATTAAATAGATTTAATTGTTGTTTTGATTCGTCTATTTTCATTAATTATTAAAATTAGTTTTCTTATTTTAAAATCCGACAGTTTTAAATTTTTTACTTAAAAAATTGATGATTTAACATATTTTAAATTACATATCGATTTCATTATGTATAACCATCTAGATGGATTAATTATTTGTATGTTATTAATTTAATTACAAAAATTAATCTTTTTGAAGTTGAATCTAAAGTTTTTGGAGTTTTTTATTGCAATTTTATTAGTATTAATCAACTATTATATCATACGTTTTAAAATATGTCACTTTACCATTTTTTAGTCGAAAAATTTGAGAAATAGATCAAAACTGTTGAATTTTAAAATAAATGAATCAATTCAAATAATTGATGAAAGTAAGGGAAGCAAAACTGCAATTAAGCAAATTAAATAATAATGCTAGCAACAAAATCTTTGACACACATTTTTCAATACACTTTTTTATTGATTAAAATTTATGTGGATTCCAATAAATTTAAACAAGACCCATATAATTTAGTGGAATCTATATGCATTTTAACCAATAAAAAGGAGTTCATTAAAATGTGTATTAAAGAGTGTGTTATAACACTACTCAATGTAAAATACTTATGTTTTTTATCAAGACAAAGACCAAGGAAAGTGATCAAGCTGCAAGTTCAAAGAGAAGTCAACAATCAAGTCATCTATTATCAATATGCTAGAAGACTTAGAATTTAAGGTATATGATGCAATCTAATATTGTTATATTTCAAATACACATGATAACCTTCTAATTTAGCATATGCATCAAAAGAATTTTTAAAGTGTCAAACTGCATAAACAATATTTGAAAATTAAGTTTTTGACAAAAGTCAAAGTTGTATAGCAAAAATTGCACATATGTATTCGACTACAGCATGTTGTAGCCGAATACAAATACCAAGTCAGTAGCTAAAACTGCACTTTTGTATTCGACTACAACATGATGTAGTCGAATACAAAATCAAGTCAGTAGCAAAATTCAGTCATCTGTATTCGACTACAAGGATTTGTATTCGAATACGAGCTTGAAATTTTGAAATAAATCTGAACGTTATAGAAGTGTATTCGACTACACTCAGGATGTAGCCGAATACAAATGCGAAGCAATGCAATTTTTCAATTCTGATTCAATCTGGACCATTGCATATGTTCATCACAACTTCTAGGAACGATTGTCATTGATCTGAAGTGATGTCTTAGGAGTATAAATACCTCCTAGTCTCAAGTTTTATAAACAAGAATCTTAGAACAACTTTGAACAACTTTTCTGAAATAATTTGTGAATTATTCAAAGTCATACTTTCATATTTCAAGTACATATTTTACATTGTCATATCATTGAGAAAGGTTCTCTGTTGTACTTGAAATTATATTAGACTGTTATCATTGTACAAGAAAGTATCAATTGTTATACCCTTTTGATTACAGTCAAAATCATTATTGTAAATTAACTAAGTTATTGTGTTGTTTGAAGAAAGTGGTGTATTGTCTTCAAGTAGTGTAAACTAAGATAGTGGTGTGCTATCTTAAGCGGATTGTTAGGAGTTTGTAACTGAAGTCTTAGAGTTAGACTTGTACTTATTCTAACAATATTTGAAAATCTCTTGTGGTGTGCAAGAGGACTGGATGTACCCTTGGTTTGAAAGGGGAACCAGGATAAATCGTTGTGTTCTTTATTTTTCTGCCATTTATATTTTACTACTCTAAATTATAGTCAGAAAAATAATCTACTAAGTCTCTAAAAACCAGAAAATTTCTAAACATCTAATTCACCCCTCTGAAGTGCGCCTCTGTACTAACAATTTTAACCAATAAAAAAGAGTTCATTGAAATGTGTGTTAAAGAGTGTATTATAACACTACTCAAGGTAGGTTCTTAGAACTTAGGTGCTCTGGAAAATAAATAAAAAATTATGTTTTTGTAATTATTTAAATATTTTTTGTATTTTAGATTTTAAAATTATTAATAATTCAATTGTCTAGACTAGAAAAATCATTTTCCTTTTAAGTCAAAGAAAAAGATAGAAGTTGAGACAATATTATTTAATTTATCACGTGAATTAGTAGATTTCAAGTAAAATTTTAACAATTTCAATTTATTTAAAAACGTTTTTACATGAAATGCAAAAACTGGATGAATAGTTAATATTATTCTATAGGACATGTATATATTGAGAAAAACAACTAAATGTGTTCAAGTAACTCAATAGTATATAGTTTGATCTTAATTCAATTGTTTAAATATATCTAATGGCTTCTAATTCTTCTAACAAAGTTTTACCATTAAGATTAGAAGAATTATCACATTTTCACAAGTTTCAAAATGTTTTCATCATATTTTAATGTAAACTATTTCTAAAGACTAATCTTACCCTTAATACTAGGTAAAATTGAAAATATTCTCAAATATAATATGCTATAAAACTCAAATATTCTATAAGTGGATAATTGTTAATTTTTTATTTGAATTTAACTTTAATTATATATTTTTGGTTTAAATATGTTTTTGGTCCCTATAAATATAACTTTTTTTGTTTACATTCCTGTAATATCAAAAAAAAATTATTTTTGATCCTTAACGTTAAGTGGACGTTACAAAAACGTTAACTGACAAAGGGAAACAGTTTTCGGTTAATGTAAATATAACATTTTTCAGTTTTAGTCCCTGAAAAATATTTTTTTGAATTTCATCCCTGCAATATTCAAAAATCTCCTTAAATATAAAATAACATACAAATTGATCTTTATTAATAATAAACTTATGCCAAGTAATGTTTAAAATATTTTCACTTCAATAATTTAAAATTTATTAATCTTCTGTTTTATTTATTTATTATTATTAAATTAATTTTCATTTTCTGTTTCAAAAAAATCACTAAAATCATCTATTTTATTTAATTATTATTATTAAACTAATTATATTAGTATAAAATAATGATTAAAATAACTTTAGATTGAAGCTTTATAATTTTAATTAAAATCTCCTTTTACGCTTTAGATTTTTTTCATTATAACTTAAAATAAATAAAATATATATTAGGTGATAGATTTATTTTAATCATTATTTTATATTAATATAATTGTAGTTAATATTATATTAATTTTATTTTAATTATAATATTATATTATAT
>JBBPBQ010000001.1:15058857-15095063 GCA_037974755.1 Cicer yamashitae
TCTTATTTTAGGAAAATATAAGAATTCAATGAATACATACTATAAAATAATTTCATATCATGACTTAATTATATTCAATTATCTTACTATTTAATCATATTTTGTAATCATGTACTTCTTTTTTCTCAAAATATAATTAGAAATTTTTAAAGAAATTTAACAAAACAAGAACATAAAAATTCTATCAATAATTAACTAACAATTTTGGTCGGACAATTTTGATTATAATCCTTTTTACTAACTTTATAATAACAAAATTCCTTTTTAGATCATGAAAATATTTATAACATATTACCTGTATATTAAAATTGAAATAAAGATAATATTATTTGGGAAATGAAATTGAAATCATATAATAAAATGTTTAAAATTAAATATTTATTTATAAAATTTAATTTATATATACGATAATATAAAATATTTTTACACCATCAACCGATCACGATCATTGTGTCGTAAAAATATTTGACTTTTAAAAAAATATCTTATTTCTATCAATAGTTGTAATTAATCTATGATATAAATATTTTTATACCAAAAGTACATAGCAATTAGATTCAAAAAAATATAGTAAAAATATTTATGTGGAGCCATTAGTCCACCACAAACCATCAGAATATGGAGATGCATAGCTAGACCATCGTGGATTTCATAGCTCCACCACAGGTCCACCTTGAATCGCCAGATCAGAGCTTCACTATCAGTACACCATAGCTTACCGCGAAGTACCAGATCACCGTGTACTGTTAATGCTAGACCGTTGGACCACTTTAGATCGTTATATTTAACCATAAACCATAAAATTTAAAGTTTGTTAGTTGCAGCGAAAAAATAGACTATTGGGCTATAGAGAAAATAATAGTAATTGAATTTTTTTATTTATGATTTGCTGAATATTGATACTACGTTGGTTTTAAATATAAAATTTTATTGATCAAACAACAAGAATTAAGAAATTCGATAATAGTATTAAATGTGATAATTAACTAAAACGACAATTGTTAATAGAAGGATTTTTTTAATTAAAATTCGATAAAAATAAACTTTTAGGTTAGAGTTTTTCACAATAATAAATACAATAAAATTAATCTTCTCTAAGTTATGAGTGTTAAACTCTTAAAAATCAAATAAACAATTATAACTATGTCTTCTTTCAAAGAGGAAAAATGTATTTTAAACTAATAATCAACTTATTTTCATGATTGATGTATTAGCAAAATCCTTTAAGAGAATATATCTTAATGATTTTAAGAGAACCAAAATCTATTTTCATGATTTGATTCTTTTGTTCAATCTTGTGGGTCAGATATCAAATTTATCTTTTATTATATTATTTGACATCCAAGTAAAAATATGATTCTTACAAAGTTTGGATTAAAAGATCAATACTCATGACAAAAAGAAAGAAATAGAAATTATTAGAGATCCATAATTGGAAATCCTGCAATCCCAACACAAGAAAAATCTACTCACTCGTGATCACAGTAGAATCAAAGCTAAAATATAAAGAAATTGAAAATAAAAAATAACAGAATAATAGAACATAATAAAATTAGAAAATTGAATATTATTGAAACTATAAATTTTAAGAGAAAATTACAAGAACAAAAGCAAGAGTAACAAGAGATTGGGAGTAGGAATCTCTGTCAAACTGAGTATTTTCGTCCCTTTTTATAGCCATAGGTGCCTTCATGGGATTTAACTACAAGAAACAATCATAATTTCATAGAAGAAAAATTGTTCAACAGCAGAGGTTTAGCATATTATGACCGCAATGGACATTACGGTCAAACAGTAATCCGTGCTGCCTTGATGTGGCAAATTGTCACTTTTTTCTCGTCCAACCATTACGACCGTAATCGTCATTACGACCAGGTCATAATTCTTGTTGTAACATGCTTTTCTTTCATCTTTTTTTATCAAGATGGACCATGACTGCACCACTTGACTTTAGGGTTCTTTGCACCAAGAATCTTCACTTATTCCTTTGCTTCTCCTTGCAACCAAAGCAAAACAAAAGGGTAGTGAAATAGAACTAAAACCAGATTTAAAATATCATATTAAACTAGCAAACAAAGCTATCAAAACAGATAAATTCTAGCTTATCAAATTCCCTCATGCTTGAATCATTGTTTGTCCTCAAGCAATTGCTACAGGTAAAAGTTATGAATAAGCAGACACCATGAATAGGGAACTCAACATCCAGTTCAAGTGCAAACAATAGGAAAATTCCAAAACAAAGGGATAATCAAGTTCAACTTCAAATTAGGGACTTAGGCTCCTCTTAAAACATAATTGTCATCAATAGGACACTCAACTCTCAAATTCTTTTGGTGTTTCAGTGTAATGGGCATTCACTCAAAATTTCACCAAAGTAGAATGTCCTACCATTGACTTGACTATTAACCAAATCTCCACTACATTTCTCATGAGAGCTTATATGAATCAAAAGCACTTTTTAAGGTTGTAAAGGGGCTAAGGGACAATAGGCGGGGAAAACAAAGAAGGGGATATTCAAAGGGCTATAAACATATGATTGCAGGTAATCTTTTTAGACAATTGGAGCTTAACACATTCAAACAATCCTTCATCATCCCAAGCTTTTCTTCTTTATTTATTTATTTTTTCAGCGGCACTATTTCCCATTTCTCTATGTACTCTATTTTTTCACCTGACAAGATCTCACTTGTAATGAGTCCAACCTATTAATCTGAGTAAGCACCCTAAAACACATGGTTTGAGCCTAATAATTTCAGCCTAAATTTTTTCAGGGCTTTTTAGCTCTGTCCGAATAAATCCGTTACCCGCATAACCAATTTTAAAAAAATAAAAATAGTAAAATTGGTCCACTAAAAAAAGGTCCAAAAGATATCCAACCCACTTAGTTGGTTATATATATATATATATATATATATATATATATATATATATATATATATATATATATATATATATATTATCTTTTGTGATATAATATTATCTTTAGTTGATTATATATTTTTAACAATTAATTTCTTTATTTTCCTAAATGGACAGTCATCCAACACTTTGGAAAATGTGATCATTGCTCAAGGAGTCTAAAAACACTTATTTTAGAGTCTCATTAGAACTATTTAGCACTTTATTTGAATTTGGTTTGAGTTTGGGTTATGTTATTCAAATCTAAATTCATTTGTGTTATGCTAGATAATATCTCTAACTTTTGAACAATTTGAACTTATTTTAATTTGTGTTTTGAAAATTTTGAATTGAGTTTGTGTTAAAATTAGTTTGTATATAAAGAGTAAACCATAATTTTTTTAAATGGCCACGAAAGAAAACGGGCATTCGAATTAATTCATACTTAATGCATAAGTAGTATACCATAATTTTTTTTAAAAATTTGACATCGAAGAAAATTTTCAAATTAAAAGAGTCGCAAATAAATTAAAAATTTAATGAGTAAAAAAAAATGTGTGGGTTACCCGCCCAGCCCGCAAACTGTTTAAGGTCGAGCTCGGGTAGTATTTTATCGACCCATATTAAAACAAAGCTTTTAAGTCCAGTCTGAAGAAACCCGCAACCCGTTAGGGTCGACCCTATATGGACCGGATAGCCCGTTTTGACAACTCTACTATTGTATCCTTCCACATAGGGACTTAAAATCTTTTTTTTTTCTCCCTTTTTTTCTTTAGTAGAAGTTGCTCCACTATATTCAAAAAGGCACCCAAAATTTGATTTTATCAATAAAGTAGGAGGGTTTAAAGTGGGCAACTAGTGGAAAGTATATAAAAAAAATAAACAAGTCCTAAGGCTTGAAAAAAAATTAATCCTATTAGTGCTTTTTTCTTCAAACATGATCACAAGAGAATTTAGCTTTAAGAGGATTGCAAGTCAAGTTCTAGAGAACATAATCAATGGTGAATAATCACTCAAAACAAGGAAAGAGGCATAATATTTGATGATGCAACACAATCCCCTATATAAGTCTAAAACTCAAATTTAGTAACTAAATCAATGAGAACATGCAATCAGAGAATATGCTAATTTATCAAACTGAAAGTGTGACTTTTGAATGTGAGTTCATTGCTTATTTGACAAAAGCATGCACATAAATTATGGTTCCCTATCAAGGACATCAAAAAGTTTTTCTTTCAAGCAAGGAGAAATTATTTATTTATTTTTATTACAAAACAAGATAAAAAAAAATTCAACACACTAAGAAAACAAGCAAACAAGAAAGTGTACCCCATGCTTAGACCATACATTATCCTCAATGTAGAAATTGAAATAGTCATGAAAGGGATAGGAAAGCTCACAAGACATTGGCCATATGCACGCATTACAGTCGTAATGGCCATTACGGCTTGGCCATAATTTGTGCTTCCTTGGCGTTGTTTTTGCAGATGCAGGGGCTGGACGATTATGGTCGTAATTCTTGATGCCTTCTCCTATTTTCTGCATTTTGATTTTTTTTTTCTCAGCCTACCAAAAAAACAATTTTTTTTTTAAAGATTAAAATTATGGGTTGCCTCCCACGCAACGCTTGTTTATGGTCCTTAGCTTGACCTTTGTTTTTCAAATCTTAAGTTTGAGATTGAAGGATAAGACTTACCCATTTCTCTATTGAATTCCCAACTACATAATGCTTCAACCTTTGACCATTTATAGTGAAAACTCGAGTGGTTTCATTTCATATTTCCACTGCTCCAAACGAGAACACCTTGCGGATTTGAAATGGTCTAGACCACCTCATACAAAGTTTACTTCGAAATGGCTTCAATCTTAAATTGAAAAGTAACACGAAGTCGCCTTCCTTGAACTCCCTTTCTAGTTATGTGCTTATCATGCCACTTCTGGTTCTTTCCTTGTAGATTTTAACATTCTCATAAGCGTCCAACCTCAACTCATCAAGCTTATTGAGTTGGAGCTATTGGAACCAAGTTGGTTTTCCACTTATAGTTTTAATGTTAACAAAAGTATTTTATGAGAAAAATAAATTTGGATTAAAGGCTTAATTAAGTATGCAAAGAAGAAGAAAATCAGAGGAAGGTACTAGAGGAAGAAAATCAAAGGAAAGTAACAGAGAATGCGACCAGAGGAAGTCATCAGAGGATGAGATTAGAAGAACACAAAGTATACACGTCTGTATCTGAACATATGCCTCTGAAAGTAACGTGCCTCTGAAGGTTATGAAGATTGCCTCTGATGCTTGGGTCTGCCGTTTGGGTCTGAAGACTGCCTTTGAAGAATGGTTCTGAAACTGAGTCTGAAGACTACCTTTAAAGATTGTTTTAAGATTGAATTGAAGCATGCCTCTGAAGCCATTGCATGTCTCTGATGTGCACAGACTCAACATGTCTCTGAAGAGTTCATATCAAGGTATAATTAACTCTGAAGAGATTGTTCAAATCATAAATTAAAAGCTCACAATCCGCTGATCAAAATGGTGCAACACACTCAAAATGTTGCATTTGATATGCAGCCTCCAATGTTGCACTAAATCTGAAGTTTCAACAAGTTGATTTGCTCATGTCACTAATTCTAAGTCATGAATTCTGCCTCTGACTATCATTATTCAAGAAACACAATATCTCACTCCAACAAGAAATTCAATGCCTCAGATGGAAAATCAACGGTTGGAATTGAAAGAATTAAATATGAAAAGAAGACTTAGCTGAATCAAAAACTTGTGAAAATCCAAAAACAACCTGAATACATTCCAGCCCAAATCAAGCAAGAGTATGAAAGAAGATTCGTGTTTTTGATAACAACCTAAATTAAGACTTGATTCAGATTTATAATTGAAGAAAATAAGATATGAATTATTTACAAGAAGATTTGATCAAGATATATCACAAGAAGATATGAATCATTTACAAGAAGATTTGATCAAGATTTATCACAAAAAGATATGAATTATTTACAAAAAGATTTTATCAAGATTTATCACAATAAGATATGAATTATTTACAAGAAGATTTGATCAAGATTTATCTACAAGAAGATATGGATTATTTTCAAGAAGATTTGATCAAGATTTATCTACAAGAACATATGAATTATTTACAAGAAGATATGATCAAATTTTTTTTACAAAAACACTCACAAGAAGATACATTTATTATTTGCAAAGATATGATTCAAATTTTGCAAGGACAAATGAGAAACCCTAACCTATTCTATAAATAGATACTCAAGGCTGAAGAAGAAAAAAAGAGAACTCACAAGCACAAAATTTTCTAAGTCATTAGAGTTCTTAAAGTTAAGGTCTAGAGAAACACTTGTTCAAAAGAAATTTTTACTAAGTGTTTTCTAGTGTGAAAGTCATTGTTACAATCAACTTCTTATAAGCAAACCAATTTGTTCCAAACTCTTATAACCCAACCTGATAGTAGCTTATGTATTTCTCAAGCAATCTGTAGGTTTTCAGGTTGTGTTGAGGAGACTTGACTTGTAAAGTCAATGTGTTTATGTTCCTCAAAAAGCTTGTAGGTGTCAGGTTGTTTTGAGAAGAATGGCTTGTAAGGTCAGGGGCTGTGTAATTCAAGTTTTGAATTACTGGATTAAAATCCTTCTAAGTGAGGGAACTGGATGTAGCTACCAAGTTGGTGGTGAACTATGATAAATTCTTATGTCACTTTAATCCTGCAATTCTTGTTTTACACAATCCAACTTAGTAAAACACAATTCAACCTTCTTCTCGTGTTTGCACATTCAGGAGTTTTTTTTTTCCATCAGTAGCCTTCAAGTCTAAGTTAAGGGTCTTTTCCATAAATCAACTTGTAAGTAGTCATACTAATGGAAGTATTGTATGTTGTACGGTAGGCCCAAATAACATCATCTAGCTTCATGGACCAATTCTTTCTTGACACAAAGACAATTTTCTCAAGAATGCTCTTGATATCCCTATTAGAAACTTCTATTTGTTTGCTAGTTTGAGGGTGATATGTTGTGGCAATTATGTGTTTCACTATGTACTTTTTTAGTAGGCTTTCGACCTGTTTAGCTATGAAATTAGAGCCACCATCAATTATCACCACCCTTGGCATACCAAACCTCATAGAGATTACCTTTTTAAAGAGCTTAATCACTATCTTAGCATCATTTGTTGGGGTAGCCACAACTTCAATCCATTTGAACACGTATTGCACCTCCACAAGGATGTATTGATTTCCACAAAATGAGGGAAATGACCCCATGAAATCAACTCCCCAAACATCAAAGATTTTAACTTAGAGGATATTGTGTAAAGGCTTTTCATTTCTATTTGATATGTTTCTAGTACGCTAACATTGATCACGTTGAAGAACAAAGTGATGTACATTTTTTGTAAGAATGTTTAGAACATTATAAAAAGTTCATGCTCAAAAATTTATTTATTTTAACTTGAAACGAAATAAATATGAATTTTTTTTAAAAAATTCAGTATTAAATAACAAAAATATGAACTTCAATGTGAAATTTTGGACTTAATTTTTGTTGAAAGATTATTTTTTGTGGTTTAATAGAAGTTAAAAGTTTTGGCCCCTCCACCATATTTTTGAACTAAAAAAAATGACGATTTGACATATATTTAATGTCGTAACATACAATTTTATGATATAGAATCATCTAGATGCATTAATTATTCATATGACAAATTAATTAAATTAAGAATATAAAAAAAAATTTGAAGTTGAAATCTAAGTTTTTACGACGTTTTGTTTTAATCTTTCTTGTTAACATTTAAAATAGAAAATCAATTTCGTAAATTAATAAAAAAAATAAGAGAAATAAAATTACAATTAAACTTTTTTATTTATTTAATTTATGCGTAAATAGTTTAGTGCAAAGTGATTATTTATGATTATATGATTAATAATTATAAACATAATATCATAACCGCAATCGAGAACAAGGGATTTTTCTGTGGATCTGTAAACTTTACTCTACATTGTGCATATATATCATATCATAGTTGAGCTTGATTGATTCATCATGCCTCCGAGAGAAAAAAGCCCTGGTTTGAAGATCCTCTGGATTTGGACCTTCGGAACTGCCGCTAGTACCTTCTCTTTCAATTCCATTTTCCATCAATTCTTTCAATAAAAAATCCTCTCACTAACTACTTACATTCTTTTTTCATTTCTTATTGCAGTTCTTATTGGGAATGTTATGAGGATCAGATTAAGGGACTTTCAAAATGTCATGGACGCTGAAGAACAACAACAACAACAGCAGCAACAAAATGATACCGCTAAGCTTATTGACACTCGTATTCAAGATGAGAGGATAATTGAAGATTAATTCGATTTGAAGTTTGTATTGATATTGATGTTTACTAGGGTTTTGTTTTGTGTTTTGGTTTGAACTTTGTTGAGGATAAATGGGTACGCAAGGTGTTTGTTGAATGTCCTAGCTGAAAACTCAAACTATTACTTATGTTTGTTTTAACTATTTTGTATTTTTTAAATTTTAAAATGTTTGTTTATTTTATTTTGATGAATTTTTTTAATAAATTATTGTGATAGAAAAAAGATAAAAGATGAAACGATAATGAATAAGATGTAATTTTGAAAATAGTAAAAATAGTTTTTTTGACAGTTTTATTATTTCTTGAAATGTAAATAATTATTAACTTGAAAAAAATCTTATACATACTTATCAATAAGTAAAATTAAACAAATTTTAACAAACGAAAATAGAAAATATTTGACCTATGGCTCAAAATTGTTAAAAAGTGGTTCGAATGTTTGGTAGTATGAGAGGCAATTATAGAGTAAATATCAAAGTTAATAAATAGAAGTGTCCGAAGGTGTAGTTTGATATTATGAGTTAAAGATATTGAAAGAGTTTTATGAAGAAACTTTAGGGTTTTATTTGTACTGCTATTTTTTTTAACAAGTATTTGATCGATGTTGCTAACATTTCTCCTTTCCTTAATTAATTATTAACTATTATAAGTTTATAAAAAAATTAACAAATACAATTTAAATTGTAGAATCGTATTTTATCAAAAAACTCATTGAAATTGTAAAAGGTTTATCAAGTCCGTCCTTGTGTATGAAATTATTTTCTCGAGCATTGGTAATTGAGTTTCAAATTTAACAAATGAATGATTTTGATTAATATTTTGTAGTTTCAAAAACTATTTTAGAATATTGATTATACATGAATCTAGGTTTATATATATAGTCATACAGTATCAAGATTTGAATTGGATATTGAATCAATAAATATTATTTTGGAACTAGTTATATATGTTTTCCTAGCACTATAAAATTTTGACTATAGTTCTTAAAACTTTTCTTCAACTTTT
The DNA here is from genome assembly GCA_037974755.1 of Cicer yamashitae. NCBI lineage: Eukaryota > Viridiplantae > Streptophyta > Magnoliopsida > Fabales > Fabaceae > Cicer > Cicer yamashitae. Next base: position 15,068,138 of record JBBPBQ010000001.1, read on the forward strand.
ACGTCCCATAAAGTTTTCAAAAACTATTTTAGAATAATGATTATACATGAAACTAGGTTTATATAGTCCTCTAGTATCAAGATTTGAATTGGATATTGAATCAACAAATATTATTTTGGAATTGGTGATATATGTTTTTCTACCTCTATAAAATTTCGAAATTTTGATTTTAGTCGCTAAAACTTTTCTTCAACTTTTACATCCCAGAAAGTTTTTTGTTCAGTTTTAGTAACTAAAAAATCAAAAAAATTTGAGATTTTATCATAATGCTACCAATCTTTGAAGATACATTTTATGTATTATGATAGAAATCTTTATAAAAGATTAGCTCTATTCAATTTTAAGTTCATATTTGTGTTATTTTAGTTTCATGAGCTTTTAGCGTTTAAAATTTCATATTTTATTCATTTATTATTAAAAAATTCTAATCTTTTATGGCGCTAATTTAATGAATGCCATGGTCTCAATTTTTCTATTAGTGTCCGAAATCGTTGCGATAATATACAATTTGTGCGATTGGGGTTGTGTTTTTTGTGATGGTTTGTTGGTTCTATCAATTCACATGTGAAGATTAGTGACAAGGAAGGAAGGAAGGAGACGAGTGTTGGGTACCAAAGAGATATTAAAAGATAAATAACTACATTAAAAAAAAATACCGATTTATAAGTATTTTTTGAAATAAACTGTTGAGTTTTTGCTCCTAATAGAAAAGATATACATTACTAATATAGTTCTTCTATAAATCAAGTGGGAATATGAGATTTAGGTTGATAGCAAGAAGAAAGAGGAAGCTAGCAGGAAGGAAAAGAGAATAACGTGAGTTACTAAAGAGAAAATTTCATAACTATTTAATTTAATCTAATGGTCATTATTTCATCCTCTAAACTCTAACATTAAACAGTTGAGAAATGGCCTCTATACATCAACGGCCTATATATATATATATATAGACACAAAAATGTCAACAAGTATATAAATTTTATCATGACTACTAATATTGAAATAGTAATCTAAATATACAAATGAAATCACAATAAAAATTAATCAATTTTCTTTTAATTTTTCCAGGTGGAATAAAAGTATTACATGACTGAGACATATACAAAGTTAACAATTAATTTCATAAAAAATGCTAATTATTTTCTAATTTTTTTAATATTTATATTCAAATAAATTTGTATTTAGACTAGTAATTAATTTTCTTTTTTGTTGTATTTTTATTACTATCACTAAATCAAATAAATATATACATGATTCAATATAGATTTAGATTATTTGAATACTTTAGTTTATTATATTTATAATTTGATATAAAAGAACTGTCGCGGCCTAAAATTTCGAGTGGTTCTCGAAGTTCAATGGAGTCGCCACCGAAGTTTATTTTAAAATAGGGAAAATATTGAAAAACCCTTAAAAAAATGGTCTTTGAAACCAAATTTTGAGTTCGGGAGTCGATTATGCGTAGGGAAGGTATTAGCACCCTACGACATCCGTTAAAATACGATTACCTATAATTAATTGTGCAAAATTAATATTAACTTAAATATATTTATTTCTTCTTATTATTAAATATGAATATTAATTATTTTTTTGAATGTGATTTTGAAATAAATGTGTGCTTATGAAAGAGAGGGAAAAAAGAATTTTTTTATTAATATGCTTGACAAGAGTGTGATCTTGCTCCTACGTATATCCTGATGCGATGCATAAATCAAAGCTATGTAGTTCTTGGGTAACAAATGCAGATGTGTTGATTGCTTTTAAACAAATACGTTTTGTTGCTGAAATTTAGATTTAGTTAAAAGAGGTTGTTGATTTGATAAAGGAAAAAGACCCCGGGTATGAGAAATTGATTATAATTTGTATGTTTGTTTGAATTTAGTTGAAAATATTTAAGATCACTGAGTTGTCACAACTCATGCGTTTTAAACTAGGACTGACAAAATGTCATATTTTGATCAATCCAATTTTATTAAAAGATTATTAATTTGGAGTTTAAGATCGTCAAGTTGTCACAACTCAAATGTTATAAATATTTAAAATTATAAATGGAGAAGAAAGGAAGAAGAAAAAAGAAACGAGAGGAAAGGAAAAGAAAAGAAGAGAAAGGGCGTGAGGAAAAATTGTGAGGAAAAAAAATGGAGAAGAAAGGAAGAAGAAAAAAGAAACGAGAGGAAAGGAAAAGAAAAGAAGAGAAAGGGCGTGAGGAAAAGTTGTGCCGACGACAGCAGCAACAACACCGGCCATGGTGGTTCTCCAACTTTCTTTTTTGTTTGTTTCTGTTTCTTGTTTATTTCTCTTTGAATTTATATTAAATTTTCTATGATATTTTTTTTCTTATTCATTTGTTTTGAGTTTACAGTATCTAATATTGAATATTATATATATATATATATATATATATATATATATATATATAGTATTAATATTAAAGAGATTTAGAATATTTTATATTTTGTATTTTCTTCCTCTAATATGTTGTTTCTCTTCTACCCCTCACCCTCTCTATTTTTGTATCTTCGACAAAAATGAAAAATGATCGTCTTCGGATTGGTTACCGATGTGTTGATCGACATGGATGAGCAAATGATCATCTTCAGATTGGTTACCGATGCGAAGATCGAAAAGAATGAAAGAATGTTGGTTACCGATGCTTGGATCGACATGGATGAACAAATGATCTTCTTCAGATTAGTTACCGATGCGTAGATCGACAAGAATGAAAGAATGTTGGTTACCGATGCGTGGATTGACTTGGATCAATAAATGATCGTCTTCGGGTTGGTTACTAATGCGTAGATCGACATGAATGAAAGAATGATCGTCTCTAGATTTGTTACTAGTGCGTAAATAGACAAAAATGAAATATGATCGTCTTTGTATTGATTATCGTAGATCAACAGGGATAAAAATACAAACGTTTAAAACACGAGCAATGAGTAATGTAGCATAAGGCTGTTGAGTATAAATAAAATATAAATATAAGATCTGAATGATTCATGCGTGTTATGCATGATGCAAGGTTGTTGAGTATATGTAAAATTTGAATGAAGATGCATGGATCATGCGTGGGTATATGAATGTAAAATGCATGGATCATGTGTGTTATGCAATATAGATAAATTATTTTTCATTTTTTAGTTCCCCGGTCATTATATGATCTTATAGGCCCGCAAGCTTCAATGGATCAATAAATATAACAACCGTTTTTGCATGGTGACTCTAGTACATCTCGTGTGACCCCTTTTTTCGAGGCAAAGCAAAGTCCATCGTTTAATGATTATCCTCCCTTTTTTTTACACACCCACATATGTTGACAATCTATCGAGTTCCTGTGTATATATTTTTCAAGTGTCAAAATATTTAAAATATTTTCTATATTTCCACATATTTCAAATTCTAACATTTATTATCATAAAACAACATTTTAAAATGCTAGAACAATCAACCATTAAACTGAATTAGTCTAGAAAGAGTGTAACGTACAACATCGAATGACAATATTGGAAAAAGTACATTCATTACATTGGGAACAAAACAATTGGGGTTATAGTGTATGAGTGTGTTTAGCTTTAGTTGGAGGGATAACAAACGCTAGTCATTTTTGTAATTTAGGACTCTTGTTGGTCAACTTCCAAGAATAATAATTGCCCCAATTTGATTTTTTATTTATTATTATTATTATTATTATTATTATTATTATTATTATTATTATTATTATCCCTAACTTTTGCATTGACCGCTCTTCCAAGTTTTCAATCCATCGGGATGCTCTAATTTTTGCCTAGGTCGACTTTTTAGGTTTTCAACCAAGCAAGCCTATTTTTCAATTATTTTTTTGTTAAAGCATAATATTTTTTGACCGCATTTGAATTTACTGGAAGTGAAAACGCATCTCCATCCATTTCTACGAGTATTAGAGCTCCCCCAAAGAAAGATTTTTTTCACAACATATGGTCCTCGTAGTTCGGAGTCCATTGTCCACGAGAATCATTTTTTATGGGCAATATTTTCTTTAACACTAAGTCCCCTTCTTGAAATTCTCGTGGACAAACCTTTTTCCGGCTTTTTTAAGTCTTTTTGGATATAGCTGACCATGACATAGAGCTATCATTTTTTATTCTTCTACGAGATTCAATTGGTCAAATCGTGATTGAAACCATTCTGCCTCTTCTAATTTGGTTTCCATCAAGACTTTGGTAGAGGGGATTTCAACTTCAATGGGAAGTACCGCTTCCATTCCATACACCAATGAGAAAGAAGTTGCCCCTGTTGAGGTGCGAATAGAGGTTCTATAGCCATGTAATGCAAAGGGAAGCATTTCATGCCAATCCTTATATGTCTCTACCATCTTTTGTACGGTTTTCTTGATATTCTTATTTGCTGCTTCTACAACCCCATTCATTTTCGGACGATATGGAGAAGAATTATGGTGTTGAATTTTGAAACTATCACACAACTCCTTCATCAATTTGTTATTCAGATTGGTCGCGTTATCAATGTTAATCTTTTTTGGCAAGCCAAATCGACAAATTAATTCTCTTTTGATGAATTTGACAACTACGCTCCTCGTCTCATTGGCATAAGAAGCGGCTTTAACCCATTTTGTGATACGAAATCAATTTGGAATCTCGCATTTCCCACTCTCCTTTCGTCTGATGGATGACCAACAATGAGTCTCCATATACCTCAAGAACTTTAACCTTTGATTCAATAGCTGCTTTAATGCCCATAACACATGCCTCATATTCTACAATATTGTTTGTGCAATTAAAACACAATCTAGCCATAAATGGAGTGAACTGGCTCTTTGGGGAAATAAAAATGGCTCCAATTCCATGCCCTAATACATTAGAAGCACCATCAAACACCAACGTCCATTTTTTCTTTATCAGATGATTCAGTTTCTTCAAATAAAGTCATTATGCCTTCATCGGGGAATTAACACTACATTGATTGATAATCTTCTACAGGTTGTTGGGCCAAATACTCTGCTAGTATGCTTCCTTTGATAGCCTTCTGTGTAACATACACCAAGTCATATTCTGATAACAATATTTGCCAACGGGCAGTCCTTCTAGTAAGAGCAAGTTTCTCAAAGATGTACTTAATTGGGACCATTTTAGACACCAACTAATTTGTATGAAATAACATGTATTACCTCAACCGATGAGCAGCCCATGTTAATGCACAACATGTTCGTTCAAGAAATGAATACCTTGTTTCACAACTAGTTAACTTTTTGCTCAAATAACACAGAGCGTGCTCTTTCTTACCAGATTCATCATGTTGCACCAGTACACAACCCATTGACTCATTAAGTACTATTAAGTCCATAATAAGCGGTTTGGCAATTCTCATTCCATTCAACCTTTTGGTCTTTGCGCAACAACTTGACAAATGGCTCGCATGTAATGGTGAGATGTGATATGAACCTGGCAGTGTAATTCAATCTACCCAAAAGCCACTGACTTCATTTTCCATGCGTGGAGTCGACATTTGTTGTATTGCTCTTACCTTATCTGGGTCCAATATATCCCTTTTTGACTAACGATAAACCCAAGTAACTTGCCCGATCTCACATAGTGCATTTAACAAGGTTTAAAAGAAGTCTGAACTTCCTTAGTCGCACAAACAACTTTTGAAGGTTAACAACATGGTCTTCTTCGGTCTGAGACTTTGCAATCATATCATCCACATAAACCTCTATCCCTTATGCATCATGTCATGAAACAAAGTTACCATTGCTCTTTGATAGGTTGCTCCAGAATTCTTCAATCCAAATGGCATCACTTTATAACAGAAAGTTCCCCATTGTGTGATGAATGTAGTTTTCCCCATATCATCAGGAGCCATCTTGATTTGATTGCATCTTGAGAAACCATCCATGAAGGAGAAAAGAGAATATTGAGCAGTGTTACCTACTAGGACATCAATATGAGACGGTGGATGGCGAAGACGCGACACATTAAATCAGTGGATCAGCTTCGTTGGAAAAATCTTCAGCCAAGGTAAGGGGTGAGATGAGGTTCGATTTTATGAGTATAAAATAATGTGGGATGAACGGGAATACCGAAATTTCCAGATATTCATCCGGGGCTTACTACGTATGGTCGAGCCCTATTGAGTAATAATAATTAAATAATAACACATGAATGGTAATAGTGAGGACTAAAATATAATTTAGCAACCTATATAATTTCCGTGAATTTATTTATATCTAGATTGCATGTTTGATTTTATGGAACCTTTTGTTGATTGTTATTATATGAATGATATGTACTAGAGTGCTCTTGTTTAGTTGATTGAAATTGTGATATTACTTGAACGCACCATGTGTTTGATTTCTTATTCTGCGATTGATAAGACTGGACTGGGCATTGTGAGTAGTGTAAACCAAATATTGGGATTTTATTGTGATTGACTGATATACATATATAATGATGTAAATTATGATGAATATTGTGAATTCAAACTGAAACTTATTGAGTTGTGATGATCGAGTAAGTATGAGATAGGTGTCGTAGATTTTGGATTGAGGATTATTTTGTCATCATATAGGGAGGGTCTAAAAAGCCTAGTGATTCGGGGAAGTTCAACTAAATGAGCCTGATCGTGGAGGGCTACAGTCGAACTGTAAGGTAAGACTGGTAGACCTTGGGGATACCTCTGGTGGGGAATTCCTAAGTGGATTAGTGGGTTATTCCGTAAGGCCAGGAGCTACCGTCCAACACAAGTGTATCTCGACCGTCGCGTATATGTGTCTCGGGTTGAGTTGAGGGGATCTATGAGGACTTGGCCATTCATGAATTGTCCGTCACCTCCTGTGGTGGCATAGTATCAGGCCTCCTTACCAAGTACTTCAGAGTAGAATGGTACCAAATGATGAGGAAGTATAGAGTATAGGACATGCACAACATTTCATCCTTGTAACTGTTTTATTGTGATTGAATTAGATTAACCTTTGATATTAGGTTGTTGAATGTTTGTCTTTATTTGTGCTGTTTTGACTACTTGTGTGTTCTCCTCGTTTATCTTATGGTGATACATAATTTCGAAACTCACCCTTCGTTGTTTGTGTTTGCGATGAACGCAGACGAGTTGCTAACTGCAGGTGATGACTAGTACCATCAGAGTGGCGGAAGCCATCTTGTCTTGAAGACTTTTATTATATACTTTTTTTTACGCCTTTTTAATTTCGGAATTCTCGTTCTGATAGTGACACCGGGTTGGGACTATATTTGTAATTATTACTAAATTTATTTACTTGTATGTCCAAAAGATTTTGTTGTCTAAAATTATGTATTCGAGTTGTTATGTTTGATTGAAAATTTTGGATTAATGTGATATGTTAAGTGATTACATGATATCCTTTACCTTCAAAAAAAATGTTTGAAAGTTTATATATATTTTTTGAAGAATTTCATTATTTTAAAAATAATAAGAAAAAAAATTTAAATATTAATTTTGGGTTTAGGGTGTCACAATCTTTAGTACTAGCATTATTTAAATTCCGATAATCATCGCACATTCGAACCTTTCCATCCTGTTTTTGGAACTAGGACAATATTAGCAACTCATTGAGGATATTTTGCCACTGCTAAGAAACCAACATCAAATTGTTTCTTGGCCTCTTCTCTAATTCTAAGTGACATATCAGGCCTCATCCTCCTTAGTTTTTGTTTAATTGGAGCATATTATGGCTTGAGCGGTAGCTTGTGTTCAACTATGTTACTATCTAGCCCAGGCATATCCTGATATGACCATGCAAAGACGTCCACATAGTCAAATAAAAATTTAATCAACTTTTCTCGTTCACTTTCTTTCATAGACATACTGATTTTAATTTCTTTCTTATCATATTCAGTCCCCAAATTGATCACCTCAACAGGTTCTTGATAGGGTTGGATTATCTTAGCTTCTTGTTCCATTAGACTTTCTATTTCTAGGGGAGGTTCACAATTGTCTTCACAATCCTCATCAACGTGATTAATTGGGTGTTCAAAATTATAAGAATGGGTTCTAGCGCTGCTATTTTCAACAGATTCATTTTTGACTCTGCATTGTTTAAATTTAGAAGAAAAATGGGAAAAAAAAATATGAATAAAGATTGTCATTTCAAGAAAAAGAAAAGAAAAAAGAAACGGTTGGAGAATTAAAAAATGCATTTATTGATAATAAGTACGGAACTGAAATACATGCGCCCTATTTAGTTATCCTTATAGCCTTAGGCAAAGCAAATGGAGTTGAAATACATAATTACTTTGAACATGAATTAACAAACACGGGAAACTTGGTGATCTTCCAATTGTTGAGACTGGTGTTTGGAGGACAAGGGTACACTAGCTTGAGGGTATCATCATCAACATGATCTTATTCTGTAACAGCCACCTGATCAACATATATTATTCTGACGCTTTGAAAGGTTTGGCGAATGTCACAAACAGGAATTTTCTGTGAATTTGGTGTTTGGTTCTTCAAACGAGCCATCCTATTTTCCCTTTTTTTCTTTTACAGCCTTTCCTTTATCAACTTTGGTAGGTACATATCCCAACCCGTACCTATCGTTCTTTTCTGGTATTTCTAACAACTCCCCCAACTTAACAAAAACCCCTCCTTCCAACATGAATTTGGTAGACTTCAATGATGTGGTAGACGATTTTGGTTCCTTTAAGCGAGACCTTTCACCCATGAAGACAACATTTACAATTTCTAAGGCTTGAAAGGAAGTCTCTATGGCTTCCTCTATGTCTTCGATGTAGCTCATAAAAGATAAATGGCTCACTATCATATCTTCTTCCCCATATATTATTACCAACTTATTGTTCACTATAAATTTTAGCTTTTAATGGAGAGTTGATGTCATTGCTCCAACAGCATGAATCCATGGTCTCCCTAAAAGACAAATGTATGCTGGTTTAATATCAATCACTTGGAAGGTTATTCCAAAGTTATGAGGTCCGATTTGAATCAGCAAGTCAATCTCACCAACAACTTGTCTCCTTGATCCATCGAATGCTTTTACCACCATAGCACTAGGCTTCATACAGGCTCAATCTTCAAATAGTTTTGAGAGTGTTGATTTCGGTATGACATTCAATGACGAACCGTTATCAACTAGCATCTGTGCGAGAATATGATCATGACACTTCACAGAGATATGTAGTGCTTTATTATGCTCTATTCCCTCATATGGTAATTCGCCATCACTAAAACTCAAACAACTACTAGCGGTGATGTTACTAACAACTCCATCAAACTGGTCGACAGTGATGTCATGAGTAACATGGGCCTCGTTTAAAACTTTCATCAATGCCCTTCTTTGCACTTCAGAGTTCAATAAGAAAGAAAGAACATATATCTTGGAAGGGTTTGATTTAGTTGATCTACCACCTTATATTCACGTTGCTTGATAAACTTCAAAAATTCGTTAGCTTCTTCTTCAGACACCGTCTTTTTGCAAGTCTCTGGTCCTTTTATAACATTATTCAAGCTTTTTTCCCTTTTTCTCCATGACCCTCCTTTTTCCTAGGTTGTTCAGGGGTGTATACTCGACCACTCCGAGCCATCCCACCAATCCCTGAAATATTGGTGACATTAATTCCTTAAGGTCCAAAGCTATCACTTGATTGATGATTGGCCAAACAGGATGCGACTTCATAATTCCATGGTATAGCCTTGGTATTTTCATAAGGAAAAGGGGTTGGTGCTTGGACAATTATTGGGTTTGGCCCATTTGGAGTTGGCTTAAGATTCTCCTTTCTATAGAGGATTTCCAATGGTCTTGGGAAAGATCTATGATTTTCCATGCATGGCTCTATAGTCAATACATGATCATCTTTGCACAATTTACCTGTATCAAATTCCTATCCATTAATTCTTGAAGGAATTCCTTGAGCTCTTCACAATTTTTTATGGAGCGTGAATCAATGGGGTGAACGCCATAAATATTAACCTACTTATTAATAGTCTCAATCAAATTTAACTTGCATAGCTCAGCAAAAATCACTTTCACCTGTTCTATATTCTTAATTGCACATTGGTCTACCCCATCTTCAATGACATTGACAAAAGGATTCTCGTGGCCCGGCAAGGGATTACTCCCTACCTTGGGACTGTCTTCCTTGAAAGTAAGCCATTTTGCAATAATCAGTTCTTGCACTTTAGATTTTAGGGCTTGGCAATCTTCGACGGAATGCCCTACGACTCCTACATGGTATTCACATTTGGTGTTTGGGTTGTACCAGGGAATGGTGGTTCCAGAGGTTTCATTGGTCTCAAGACTACCATTGAATTCTGGAGTAGGTGAGGCAACAATTGGCTGTATGTCACGAGAATCGGGTCAAAATGGGTTATCTTCTTTTCTCGATTGACTGGTGGCTTCCATTGGTTTTGTTGGGAAAATGTGACAGGTGGGGGTTGGACTAGAGGTGGTTGATAAAAGGGTGGCCTTGAAGGGTGATATTGAGGGTATGGAGCTTGTGAGGTCACAGCCACATATGGATAGGGAATGTAGGGAATTTGGGGCAACAGGGGCTAAAAATTTGGAGGTTGATAAGAATTCATGGATGGAGAATAAGAGACCCTTGGGTTTACCATTACAGCGTTAGCATCCCCCTCTTTCTTCTTTGTGAATCCCATCTTGGGTTTCTTCACATCACTTGCTCCACATACAATCATGCAGTCCTTAACCCAATTTCTTCTCTTTCTTTTATCATGACCATGTCATAAAAGTTTGATGATGTAACACTCCGATTTTTAACAGCGCGAGTGTATTTTTTTTCAAAAATAAATTAATAAAATACCATGTCGTAACTCAAACGACAAAAGTCATGAATAATTACATCACAATATACAACCGCCCTAAATAGTTTGTTGCAAATACAAAAGTTCCATTGCGAGGTTTTGTATTCGAATACAACCGCCCTAAATAATTCCATTACAAATACAATATACAAAATCAAGTCAGTGGCAAAATCCTCTTATTTGTATTCGAATACAAGGTTTCATATTCGAATACGATGTTAAAATTTCAAATAAAAATTGAACGTTTCAAATATGTATTCAAATCCACACTACATGTAGCCGATACAACTGCGAAAATAATGCAGATTTTCAGTTTTTAAAATGGTTCAACGTCATTTTACACTTACGATACAAAGTCCATCAAATCCACTTCGAACATTCATAATAGCAATTATGAACACATAATTCACACCAAATTAATCTCCAAAAATCCACACCTCAATCACACATCAACCATTCATAACATCAATTATGAACACATAATTACATTGAGACTTAATCAACACAAATTCACACCTCAAGCAATTACGGCACAATAACAAACAACAATCGAGTATGTATATACAATCATCATAGTATAACAAACATGACTCACGTGCCAAGCACCCCAATGCAATGTGTATATGCCAATGCACATGATTCAGGAATTTCCAAAACAAAACCCTCTTCGAGGGGTGTAAATCATAATTGTACCGCCTATCACAGGCCTTAGTACTAATTACCGAGTTGCAGTCGCTCACAGACTAGCACGATTTACTAGAGTGTAGCCTATCACAGGCCTTACACGTTAGTTAAATCCTCGTAAGGATAAGATCGACCAACTAATCACATGGAACCATCCTGTGGCCCATCATGGTCACCACTTAACTTCGTGGCCCATCACGGTCACCACTTAACACCGTGGCCCATCGCGGTCACCACTAACACTGTGGCCCATCACAGTCACCACAAGCTATGAAATGCATGAGCACACTCTGACTTTTTTCACCACAATCGTTAAGTAAATGCAACTATTAAAAGATTCCCCATTTTTAATACTCATTTAACACTATTGATTTTTCGAACTTATCATAGAGCATACTCAAAACATTTTTTCCTCAATAAAATTCATTACGCACATATTAACAGTTATGAATACATAAACACCTCAAACTCAATCTCCACAATTTCACACATTGAACAATCTCAAATTTACTTCAACAATTCACACATAAACTACCTCAAATTTAATTTTCAACAATTTACACATAAACCACCTCAAATTTAATTTTCAACAATCTACACATAAACCACCTCAAATTAAATTTCAACAATTTACACATTTATCAAATATCAAGCATTCATAATATCAATTATGAACACATAATTCACGTCCAATTTAATCATAAATTCATAACATGTAATAAACCGTATTTTCACTCAAAATATATATATTCACGTCGAAATTGATTTTTCATGCAATCACACCTTAAACATACATCAATCACACATATAGAGTCCCTATATGCAAACTAAAAATTTGGAAGGAGCCCTTACCTTCCTTTTTGATTTTTTAACTGTTTCCGTTACCGCGATCAAATACGGCGAAAACTGTCGCTCGCGTCGACACCTCAAAAGTTAGCTCACAAGCACCACAAAGTGGAGAGGAGTAACTTTCCCTTCTGTCACTTCTCGAATGGAAGCTTAGAGCTAGACGAGAAATGGTGGTTTATGTTTGCGATTTTCGAAACCCACCATCACTGGTTTTCGAAACAGAAATAGAAAAGAGAAGAAAGAAGTTTCGCGTGGCCAAGAGGAAAAATGTTTCCGCTTTTCTGATTCTTCTTGCTTGGCTTTTTTCATATATATATATATATATATATATATATATATATAACTTACCACTAACAATATATATATTATTAAAATCAATTCACAAATATCTAAATACTCTTACACATTGTAAAACACATGTTTTTGATGAAGACAAAGACCAAGAATTGTGATCAACGCAACAAAGCTCAAAAAGAAGTCCAAATATCATATGTCAACATATTAGATGTTTAATAAATGTAAAGGTACATGATATAATCAATACTTCAAGTACATGAGAACCATTCATCTTTGCATATGCATAAAAAGGATTTTCACATGTCAAAATTACATTAAAAATGTTTAAAATTAAAGTTTTTGACAAAAAGCGGTGTCGTATTCGAATACAGATGCTAAGTCAGTGGCAAAACATTGACATATGTATTCGACTATGAGGTGCTGTAGTCGAATACAAGTGCTACGTCAGTAGCTCAGACTATACATCTGTATTCGACTACAACCTGCTGTAGTCGAATACAAACAGCAAGTCAGTGGCAAAATACACTTATTTGTATTCGACTACATGACCCTTGTATTCGAATACATGATGCAAATTTTGAATAATTCAGAACGTTATAAGAGGTGTATTCGAATACATACATACTGTATTCGAATACAATTGGAAACAATGCAATTTTTCAGATCTGAAATGGTTTTAGATCATTGCATTTGTTCATCAAACCTCTTGGAACAATGGCCACGAATCTGAAGTGATGTCTATGGAGTATAAATACACCATAACTTCAGATTAATTCACATACAATCCTACTACAAAACCTTGAACAACTTTGAACAAATTTCTGATTTTTTTCTCAAAGTTATTTTTCATATTTCAAGTACTTGCATTTCATTTTCATATCATTGAGAAAGGTTCTCAAAGTACTTGAATTAATATTGGATTGATATCACTATACCACTCTTATATTCTTATTCCAAATCAAATTACATTGTTTGTAAAAGAAAGTAGTACTTTCTTAAAGTAGTCTCATCTAAAATAGTGGTGTGCTATCTTGGAAGTTTTTGTTAGAAGTTTGTAGCAAAGATCCCAGGGTGGGATTTATACATTTGGTGACAATAGTGGAGAAATCTCTTGTAGTGTGCAAGAGGACTGGATGTACCCTTGGTCATAAGGGGATCCAGGATAATATTACTGTGTTCATTTAATTGCTGCCATTTACTTATTGTCACTTACTATCCTAAAGAAAAATCGATCACCAAATCGCTGAAAACAAGAAAGTTTCCTAAACACCTAATTCACCCCCCCCCCCCCCCCCCCCTCTTAGGTGCACCTCGGTACTTACACACACATCACTTCACTCACATCTCAATCTATTTTGATAAAATATCTACTCTCGTCGCAACTCAATTGACAGATGAATTTTTCAGCAACAAGTGATATTTATAAAAAAAAAACTGTCCGATAATAAGTTCTCCGTAATAAAATTAAATTATTTTTCGATAAATAATTTTAGTCGCATCTCAAAATATATATATAAATATATACATATATTAAACATATTACAAACTCTAACAAAATATATTTTTGGTACTTAATTCGCAAAATAAAATAAAATTGGGTTAAATGTCTTAGCAACTCAACACAAAACACACTAAAATTGCATAAATTAGAGTTTGCAATTAAGGGTCTTACATTACTACCCTCCAAAAAGAAGTTTCATCCTCGAAACTTAAAGTAAGAGTAATAACCACACTAGGTCTGCACTCAAACTCAACATACATGCTAGAACTTGTTTCGTCACGCCTACGCGAAGAAAGTGCCGTCTATCCCTTTTCATAGGGTGCTTAATAACTTTACGCACTATCATAGCCAGTAAGACTCGCCCGTTCCATTCAACATGATTTTTTCTGCTATCAACAAGAGATTAAGGATGATCAGTTCCTCAATTTGTCAATAAGTAGCCAACGACCATGATGATGGCTAAGCGGTCAAACAATCTTCTCAAGGTCCACTGAGTTTCCCTTATATTCCTATCGACAAAGTACAATCTCCCAAAACTATGTCACATAGCCTCATATACGTCCACTTGGTACGAAACATCCATTAGGTACCAAACCGAAACACTAAGTATGACACCAACACGCTGAGCATAAAACAATCATTACCGCCGAAAACTCCATAATTTCTCCATTGTCCACAAATCCTCGATTTTCTTTAGTCGCATAACTACACCAAACCACAGTGTTCTTATCAGAATGTTGGTCTAATTATAACTTTAATAATTACATCCCAACATCCGGTTGGTGATCAAAGTTTCCTCAAATATTTTCGACAACATGCCAGAACCATACCACCTACAACACACAAACTTCCTTCAGGTTTAGTGCTTCATTTCAAGAGTCTCGTCTCCAAAAAAAATCCAATCTTGAATTTCATTCACTGATTAAGACCTATATTTGTCTCATGCCTAACACCTCAAATTCACGCTTCACTATTCAATTTTCTACATACTTCGCAATTCCGGACAAACCCGAAAATAATTTTCCTACATCTACTGCCAACATTCATTCTGATACTTCTCAATTTCGCCGCGTCCTTTATTTGCAGCTTGATGATTATCTTTTCATTATGATAGGTCAAACACATTGTATTCACTCCATCACTTTTCCATTTATACAAACCTTAAATTTCTACCTTGAACCCCAATTTTTAACAGCGCGAGTGTATTTTTTTTCCAAAAATAAATTAATAAAATACCATGTCGTAACTCAAATGACAAAAGTCATAAATAATTACATCACAATATACAACCGCCTAAAATAGTTTGTTGCAAATACAAAAGTTCTATTACGACAACAACAATGAAATAAGAAAGGGAGAATAAATAAAATTCTTAAATAAAACCCTAAGCTAATCATTAATCTAACTGAGGGTGGCTAGGTACTGAGAATCCACGAGCGGCATCAAGACCCACTGCTTTCGATCACAAAATCCAAAGTCATCGCTAAGCCACGTCTTCGACGTCGTTGCAATTCCAGCACGACTCAAAACTCTAATAACCTGAGGCATAAGCCCGGTCCACAATAACATAAAGGGTCACCAACCGAAATTAACAAATAACACTTAGCATTTAAATTTTAAATGAACAAAAGGACCTTTCATCTTAGCATACTCCTTGAAAGGATTTTCATATGTCAAAAATGCATAAACACTGTTGAAAAATGAAGTTTTTAACAAAACTACACTGTCGTATTTGAATACAGCACTGTCGTAGTTGAATACGAGTGCTAAGTCAGTAGCTAAAACTGAACATCTAAATTCGAATACGAGACAGGATGTAGCCGAATACGTGACAGGACAATCAGTAGCAAAAAAAAACACATTTTCGTATTCGAATACAGCATGGTCGTAGCTGAATACAAAATCAAGTCAGTGGCAAAATCCTCTTATTTGTATTCGAATACGAGGTTTCATATTCGAATACGATGTTAAAATTTCAAATAAAAATTGAACGTTTCAAATATGTATTCGAATACACACTACATGTAGCCGAATACAACTGCGAAGTAATGCAGATTTCCAGTTTTGAAAATGGTTCGACATCATTTAACATTTACGATACAAATTCCATCAAATACACTTCAAACATTCATAATAGCAATTTTGAACACATAATTCACACCAAATTAATCTCCACAAATCCACACCTCAATCACACATCAACCATTCATAACATCAATTATGAACACATAATTACATTGAGACTTAATCAACACAAATTCACACCTCAAGCAATTACGGCACAATAACAAACAACAACCGAGTATGTATATACAATCATCATAGTATAACAAACATGACTCGTGTGCCAAGCACCCTAATGCAATGTGTATATGTCAATTCACATGATTCCGAAATTTCCAAAACAAAACCCTCCTCGAGGGGCGTAAATGATAATTGTACCGCCTATCACAGACCTTAGTACTAATTACCGAGGTGCAGTCGCTCACAGACTAGCACGATTTACTAGAGTGTAGCCTATCACACGCCTTACACATCAGTTAAATCCCTGTAAGGATAAGATGGACAAACTAATCACATGGAACCATCCCGTGGCCCATCACGGTCACCACTTAACTTCTTGGTCCATCACGGTCACCACTTAACATCGTGGCCCATTGCGGTCACCACTAACACTGTGGCTCATCACGGTCACCACAAACTATGAAATGCATGAGCACACTCTGACTCTTTTCACCACAATCGTTAAGTTAATGCAACTATTAAAAGATTCCCCATTTTTACTACTCATTTAACACTAACGATTTTTCGAACTTATCACAGAGCATACTCAAAACATTTTTTCCTAAATAAAATTCATAAAGCACATATTAACAGTTATGAATACATAAACACCTCAAACTCAATCTCCACAATTTCACACATTGAACAACCTTATATTTACTTCAACAATTCACACATAAACCACCTCAAATTTAATTTTCAACAATTTACACATAAACCACCTCAAATTTAATTTTCAACAATCTACACATAAACCACCTCAAATTAAATTTCAACAATTTACACATTTATCAAATATCAAGCAGTCATAATATCAATTATGAACACATAATTCACATCCAATTTAATCATAAATTCATAACATGTAACAAACCGTATTTTCACTCAAAATATATATATTCACGTCAAAATTGATTTTTCACGCAATCACGCGTTAGACATACAACAATCACACATAGAGTCTCTATATGCAAACTAAAAATTTGGAAGGAGCCCTTACCTTCATTATCGTTTTTTCAACCGTTTTCGCTTCCGCGATCAAATACGGCGAAAACTCTCGCTCACGTCAACACCTCAAAAGTTAGCTCACAAGCACCGCAAAGTGGAGAGGAGTTACTTTTCCTTCTGTCACTTCTCGATTGGAAGCTTAGATCTAGACGAGAAATGGTGGTTTATGTTTGCGATTTTTCGAAACCCACCATCACTGGTAACTAAAAAGATAAAGTGTTCAAAACATAAATCACTAGCCACTTAGGCAACAACAAAGATAAAAGGTTCAAAATAGAAATCACTAGCCACTTAGGCAACCACAAAGAGAACAATTTTCAATACACAATTCATCAGACACTTAGGCAACCACAAAAATAAAATATTCAAGCTTAAATTTTAATCACATATGATATCAAATTTATATTCTCATGGATGATCGAAACCAAGCATCAGTCATTTCGCTATCCCAAATATGGAACAAATATACACGTGAATAAATGTCTCAAAATCACAACTTTCATTTTATAAACTATAAAATTGGATTAAATCACGAAGAACACATGCAATTAGAAACTTTATTCCTTCTATTATAAATTTCTTCCATTATTAGTCATCTAAGCATACAAATCAAACTTTACACTAAACACATCAAAATAATCAACTTAATCATATTATTATAATTAAAAATTAAAACTTTTAATCGATTCTCTCAAGACTCATGTAGGGTTAATAAAAATCAAAATATTGAAATTAAATAGCACAAAAATCAAAAGTTTAAATCAAATACATTCTAACAAACATAGTACTCATGATATCATCATAAAAATCATAACTTTATAATTAAGTACACCAAAACAACACAAAAATCGCAACTTTACATTATACATTTTCACAACAAGCATATTTATCATGTTATAATAATAAAAGTAGAATTTTATAATTAAGTTCATCAAGACAAACATATTGCTCAAAAAAATCAAAACATTATAGTTAAATTCTTTAAGACAAACATAAAATCAACCTTTTTCTTTTACAACATCATGACATCATATCAATATCTTACAAACCACTAATTTAATATCTAGTCTAACTTTGCATGGGGAAAAAGCCCTTACCTTGGGCGCTTTACTTCCTAGTAACACCTTTAAATTCCCACGAGAAATAGCTCACGAGGTAAGGATGAATTCAACACGGATAGATATTGAGATTTACGACTTAGAAAGTTATTTTGGGAGCGTATGAATGATGAATATGTGTGACAGCAAGAGGGCCTAATGGAAATGTATCAACAGAGAGAGGAGTAGTGAGATTGTTAAAATAAGGGGGATTTCAATAGCTATTTACGTTGCAATATTACCATTGATTTCTTGTCTAAAATTGAAGTGCACTAAATTCCAAAATTATACTACCAATGGTTACTATTACTTTAATTTTATTAGGTTGTTACAAAGCCAATTGAAATCATGTGTATTTATGTGTATAAGTTAATTTGGATTAATTAGTAGAGTTCATCATATATTGCAGGGTGTCACACCACCCCTTTTAATTAAATAAATAAATTAGAGGGTGTCACATCACCCTTTTTAATTTTTTTTCTAATAGTTACGAAACCAAAAATTGCATAGAATTCTTTTTGTAAAGAATTAAAATAAAATCATAATATTGGTTTAAAAGAGAGGAATGCATGAGATATAAAAAAGGAGAATAGTCTTTTTTGTTGTCCTTTATTAATTGCAATAAAACTCATAATTAAATTTGTAATATTCATTTCAAAAAAAAACTTAGTGTTAAGGAGGAGAGAGAAGTGTGCCAAGAATGAGGGAATATACATTATCTCTTATCTTAATTGGTTGAGACAAGGACATAAAGTCTACATTATGCAAAGACAACACCATTAATTGTCATAAAATCTTGTCATGAAGTAGAGTAAAAGGAATGAGTCAAGTCACTATTTTTTTTTATACTAAACATGGATGGACCAAAAATATTTTCAAAACACTTATACATGAGGGTTGGGTTTCACTAACTCTACTATCTTCTAAAATAAATACTTATTTGGTCGAAAATAAAACTAACAAACAATATAACTTCTGTAAATTCTAATTTAATTAAATAATTAAACTAATATTTTTATCAACTAAAATAAATCAAGCAAGACGAGAATATCACTACAGGTCACGCATAACAAAATAAAACAAACATATCTAACACATCAATTTAATGATTATTGAAACTAATCAAATAAATAAAATACACAATAGTCCATTTAGGAAATAATCACGTCATAAATCGTCCCCATGTAATTGTCACCCCAAAAAATTAAATAAAAATAAAGGTTATAATTATTCAGGTAAAATTGAGTGTGATAAAATTTAATTTAATTTATTTACACATAAAATAATTATTAATTAAATAAAAAATCATGACAATTACTAAAAAGACACATACATAATATATATATATATATATGAAAATATTGGGGTGTTACATTGTACCCGTATTGTTTCAAGAAGGCATTAACCAAGTCTTTCGACGAACGTATTCGATTTCGCTCGAGATGCATATACCAACTTAATGATACCCCACTCAAACTGTCTTGAAACAAATGAATGAGAAGTTTGTCATTATGAGCATGAAAAACCATTTTTCTACAATACATGGTCAGATGATTTTTAGGACATGTGACACCTTTGTATTTTTCAAACTCAGGTACCTTGAATTTCGAAGGGATCGTCACATCAGGAACCAAGCACATATTAAAAGTTTTGAGACCATAGACATTATTTTCCTCAATTGCTTTTATTCGTTCTTCTAAAACATGGAATGTTTCTTTCAATTGTGTATCATCACCAATAAAATGTGGTTGTTGCCAATTTCCGTTAGCATCAAAACTGGGTACTTGGGGTGCATTTAATGGAATATTTTCTGGGGGTATAGTGTTTTAGGGTGGCATGTAACCCAGAGGAGATGAGATTTGTAATTGGTTTAAGCTTTGGGAGCTGATAGCTGAGTTGTTTGGATTGTTGTCAATGGGGTTGATGACTAAGGGCGGAGTATAACCAGGTGGGAGACCATACATAGGAAACTTCATAGCTTCCATACGAAACTATTGGGTAGTCGGGGTAAAGTTTGGCGGGTGAGAAGGGGTGGTTTGGTGTTCTTCATTTGCAATTAGAGGATTTCCATTTGTATTCTCCTTCCTTGTCAAAGCATGTATGGTCTCTAGGATTCTATCGATCTTGTCCTTCAATTGGCTAACATCCTCTCTCATCACTTCTTGGTTTTGCTCAAGTTCATCCATGATTTTGGAGTTTGCGCGAGTCCGATAAGGGTGTCGGGCAAACAACTTTATTGATTTTTCTGAAAGATCATGTGATGCTAGTTAAAAAATGAAGATTTATATGCATCCATGTGGGTATTAGAGAACCATTGATTTCACAACCTAGACACAAACATCTTTTTGTTGGATCATGCATCAAAACCAAACCCATACATAGAGAAAACTCAAAACAAACTCGTTCATTGATAATTAAAAGGGTAAAAAACATATATCATACAATGCAGCAGATTTACATAAAACTTTTGCACCAGATAGATAAAATTCTTTCAGAGGGAAAATAAAGTTTTGATAGTTATTTAGGATATCACATTTCTCAATTTAATTTCAAAAATTTACTAGTACTTATAAGGTGTTCATACAGAAATTCATTTCTAATTAAATAAGTAAAAACAAAATACAAATTACAACTCTTATTCCCGGTATCACCTATTAGAGCGGGATTTCTCCCAAACTTGAACTTCCAGACTCATTAACCTGTAATAACTACGATTTCGTAAACGCAAGGCCAAGCCAGTCAAACACAAACAACGAAGGAGGTGAGTTATGAAATCATGTTGATAGTGTAATATAAGTAAAAAGAACACGCAAACAATTATAATAGACCGTATCATAACACATCATGATATATCAAAACACTCAAGAAAAATAATATCATATTATAATGTCAAAATCACTTAAGTAAAATCAATATATCATCATATCATCACATCATCCAAGGGAAATTATTATCACTTGTGAAACACATTAATCACAACAAAACAATCACACAAAAATGCAATATTATGCATGAGCTTAGACTCTACTTCACAATTTGGTACCATTCTAACTCTGAAGTACTTGGTTAGGAGGCTTGATACTATGCCACTATCCTAGTGGACGGACAATTCAAATTGGCCATGTCCTCATAGATCCCCTCACTCAACCCGAGACACATATACGCGACATTTGGAGTGTTACCTCCAAGTCACCTAGGAATTCCCCACCCGAATACCTCCAAGGTCTAACAATCTTGCAATAAGGCTCAACAACAGACCGCCACGATCAAGCTCATTCAGTTGTACTTCCCCGGAATCACTAGGCTTGTCAGGCCCTACCTATATGATGACCAATTATAATCTCCACTTCAAAAATTCACATCAACTTCAAATAATCTATTCACTTCAAAAATACTCTAGTAAGAGCATCATCTTTAGCAAAAGTTGCAATCATCACTATTTCATCGATTATGGGGTACTTCAATATTCTCATCACAATTTTATAATATCCTTAATCATACATAATCATGATCATCATATAAACTCATCACAAATTCATAACATCACCATCATCAATCAAAAATCATCATTATTATCACAAAACATATATCATACAATGCATCCATCTTTTATTATCACATCACATAAATTCGTCTAATCAAACATATGCACAGAATTCCATTCGACATTCAACATTACAATAATATCAAATATCAAATATCACACAATTATCGAAAATTAAATCAATCAACACCTTGTAACATTTCTATTTAACATTTTAACCTCACAATCCTCATATTTTCACATTAATTTATTTATCACTCAAAGGGCTACTGTCGCGCGTAGCGAGCCCCGGATGAATCGTTGGGAAATACGGTTTTTCCGTTCATCTCACAATATATTATACTAATGAGTTCAAACACTCTCTCACCCCTTACCTCAATCTGACGCTTTCATAAGATATAAGGACCAGAATAATTTCAGCAACCATGAGATGTCGACAACGCGCAACGAACAAGTCCAAAAGCATCGACAAATTTGTAGAGTCAATGAAATAGGGCTGATATTTTACGCGAGCATAAAAATCAGCATTATATAATTAATAAAAATATTAGACGAAGAAAATATTCAAAATGTCGTGAAACGGGTTATTAGAAAAGGTCTCACCGACGTGCTGGAGCGCCGACAAGGTCCGACATCAACTTCACCGAAACACGCAAATGAGTAGTGCTTCTTGAAGGTTTCGACGTGAGGAATCTAAAAATGCTGTCAGTTTTTCAGGACGATGAACGTGTTGGCCGGAATTCGACAACACAGATGCGACGAGGGTGAAAACCCATTTTTTTGAAGTATAACGGTAAGTGATTCCAAGCATAGGTAATGGAAGAGGGTATTTCGTGGAGTTCAAATATGGTCTCGGTTTTTGTTGGTAATAGTCGTGGTGCCTGGAATCTTGATCTAAAGGCAGAGGTGTGATTTTTGACGAAGAGAAATAGGATGTTTCAATCTGCGATTCAGGTCGGGAATGAAAGAGGAGATCACAACGATCACAAACGTGGTCTCGGTTTTGCACGACACCCACTATAATGGTCATGGTCGAAGAAAGAAGATGGAGAAGAAATAGGTACGGAGGCGGCATTCGAAGAAGGCGACAGCCGACGGCAAGGAGTATACGATCCTTCCTTTTTTATTCTTTTGTTTATTATTATTATTATTATTATTATTATTATTATTATTATTATTATTATTATTATTATTATTATTATTATTATTATTATTATTATTATTATTATTCTTATTTGCTTTTACTCTTGGGATTAACCCATAAAACACATTTTACTCATTTCTTTTAAACACAATTTAATTACTAAAATATTACTAATATTTCAAAACTAATACTTTATAAAATAAAGTAATTAATCTGTTAAAATACATTAATAATTAAGATTCTCCTATTCAAATAAATCACTATAACGATACTTATTTTTTTTCAAATACTCATATTAAAGTACTACCATCATTGGAGAATATTTAAAATTATAAAATAAATAAATATAACATTAACACTTTATATTAGTTTTTAAATCATAATAAATATATATAAAATCACAATGTCATAACAAGCATATAAAAATAAAGGAAATTAAACACAATATTATTACTATATCAATATAACTATTCAGAAAATAAATATCTAAAAATAGAAATTGTTATAAATAATCGAAATATAACTACGTGCGCACTTAACATCAGTCGAACATCTAAGAAGATATCACATTAATTACGAACGCACGTGTACACGTAAAATCTCATAAAATCTTATTCTTTAAAATATGTACCATAAAATACTATTATTTTTAGAAAAATATAAAAAATAAAAATTTATAATGTTTATATCACTCATTTAGTCAAATATGTACATATTAACACATCATAGAGAACACACATAAATAAAATTAATCATAAAACTAATCAACATATATCTAAAATAATTTTAACACCGAATTATTTATCTAAAATAATATCTAATTAATAAAATAGTTTATTATAAAATTTGGGGTGTTACAATACCCAAGTTGTCTCAAGGCCAATACTGGGTTATAATTCACACAACCTCCAGTCCCCATAAGTGGCACATTAGGGAATTTTCCACATTGGTATATTACTTCTTTTACTTCTCGCTATCTCGCATACTATCGAACTGTTTTCTCATTAAGATTTACAAATCTCTGAACCCATTCTCGGTTATCCTTTATGTCAACATAACAATTCTTGAAATCATTGATAGGGCAACGCTTTTGGCATCCACTATCAAACATATGATTCACCAACCAGACGTACAAAACAGGTAAACAACACAAAATTTGGTTGTCTTTTTTCTCATGACAATAGTTAAGTGTATAGTACACATCAGCGAGGACAGCTGTTGTAGGATTTTCTCCTATATTCTTTAAAGCTAGGAAGACATCGATTGCTGCTAAATCTATAATGTCTTCATCACTTGGGAATAGAACAACCCCATAGATGGTGAGAGCTAACATCTCCATAAAAGCACTCTAATCTTGGGATTTAGCTAAATGATGTGTTTTTTCCTCAAAAAAACTCTTTTCAAAGTAGGCGCAAGTTGGAAGTCTTGAAAGGTGAAACATCTCGATGGAGTGTTGTACAATTGAGGCAAAGCGATAATAGCCCCTATTTGTACGTCCACATCCAATATATCAAGAATCTTTCTGTATTTCTTAGTAACGGTTATTCAGTGATTAAGCTCCAACAAGCTACGGAGTCTTTTTAAACTGTCAATCTGAGGCTTTTTGGCTTTCACATTTAGAGTTTTCTTTAGCATTGGGATTGTGGTTTCATTGTTGGACCCCATTTTAAATCAGAGATATCCACGACCTAACTTTGAATTCAATGGTTCTCTAATGAATGATTATGAATATTGTATTATATGGTGTTGAAAATGATTTTTAATGCATGAAAGGAATGCATGGTACTATAGAAACATTTAACTTTATCATTAACGATGAAACAAAGATAAATTGAGAAGTGTACTTACGTCGGATGGTGAAAAAACAAAACAATCATGTCATTTAAAAGTAAGAAGGCTAGGACATAGATGCATTATATCCAAGATTGGAGAAATTTTAAAGTTTATAAGCTTCTAAATTCGTGAACACTTTCCTGGCGCAGGTTCTACAACCCTAAAATTCAGTAGTCTCTAGAGCCAGGTACTCGTATTGAAACATCACTACAAATAGGAAGTACATCCAAAATGTAGGTATTTCTAATGGAGTCACACTTAAGACGAGATCTTTGTAATAACCAAATAGGATGTACATCCAAAATGATTACCACTAAATCCCTAACTAAACTTAAGCTTCACTCAGGCTCAGGTTTAGGCTCTCACTCATAAGTGTGTGTGTAAGTGAATGTGTAGTGTGTGAAGAGAATCACAATCCAAGATTGGAGAAATCTTAAAGTCTATAAGCTTCTAAATTCGTTAACATTTTCCTGGGTGGGTTCTACAATCCTAAATTCATTGGTCTCTAGAGCTAGGTACTCGTATTGAAACATCACTACAAATAGGAAGTACATCCAAAATGTAGGTATTTCTAATTGAGTCACACTCTTGACGAGATCTTTGCAATAACTAAATAGGATGTACATCCAAAATGATTACCACTAAACCTCTAACTAAACTTAAGCTTTACTCAGGCTCAGGTATAGGGTCTCACTCATAAGTGTGTGTGTGTGTGTAAGTGAATATGTAGTGTGTGAAGTGAATCACAAATGATTTAAAATACTGAACACACATATATAAATATGTATACAAAGATAACGACTACAAGAAAATAACTAATAAACAATAAAGGCATAAAGTAAAGAAAATGAAAGGAAAAATAAATTTAAAAGTAAAAAATTTGCACAATTAATTATGCTAGGCTTGACTCTCTAAGGGTCCCCAGCAAAGTCGCAAGCTGTCGTGGCCTAAAATTTCGAGTGTTTCTCGAAATTCAATGGAGTCGCCACCAAAGTTTATTTTAAAATAGAGAAAATATTAGGAAACCCTTAAAAAAATGGTCTTTGAAACCAAATTTTAAGTTCAAGAGTCGATTATGCGTAGGGAAGGTATTAATACCCTACGACATCCGTTAAAATACGGTTACCTATTATTAATTGTGCAAAATTAATATTAACTTACATATATTTATTTCTCCTTATTATCAAATATGAATATCAATTGTTTCTTTGAATGTGATTTTGAAATAAATGTGTGTTTAAGAAAGAGAGGGAAAAAAAGAATTTTTTTTATTAATATGCTTGACAAGAGTGTGATCTTGCTCCTACGTATCTCCTGTTGCGATGAAGAAATTAAAGCTACGTAGTTCTTGGGTAAAAAATGCGGATGTGTTGGTTGCTTTTAAAGAAATACGTTTTGTTGCGGAAATTTAGATTTAGTTAAAAGAGGTTGTTGATTTGATAAAGGAAAAAGACATCGGGTCTGAGAAATTGATTATATTGAGTATGTTTGGTTGTTTGTTTGAATTTAGTTGAAAATGTTTAAGACCACAAAGTTGTCACAACTCATGCGTTTTAAACTAGGACTGACAAGATGTCATATCTTGATCAATCCAATTTTATTAAAAGATTATTAATTTGGAGTTTAAGATCGTCAAGTTGTCACAACTCAGATGTTTAAGATTTTTTTTTTTAAGATTAATAAGATGCCCGATCTCAATCAATTTAAATATTTTTTGTTAATATTTTTGTTTTGTTTTTAGGAGAAATTAAAAAGTTAAACCTAAAAAAAAAATTTAAAAGAGTAAAATGGAATTGAACTAAAAAAAATAATTTAGTCAAAGAATAATAATAAATAAAAACGAATGGACCTACCAAAGAGAGAAAAAAAAAATTGGACTA
>JBBPBQ010000001.1:15095263-15109120 GCA_037974755.1 Cicer yamashitae
GGTAACCCTAATCATAAACAAAAAAAAATAGAAAGAGAGAGTTGGTCTGCGCAGGAAGAAAAAAAAAAATGGAGAAAGAGGGGAGTGGGGGGTTATGCAGAGAGAAGAAAGAAAAGGAGGAAAAAAATGGAGAAGAAAAAAGAAAAGAGAGGAAAGGAAAAGAAAAGAAAAGAAAGGGCATGAGGAAAAGCTATGCCGACAGCTGCAGCATCAGCGATGGTGGTTCTCCAACTTCTTTTTTGTTTGTTTCCATTTCTTGTTTATTTCTCTTTTGATTAATATTAATTTTTCTATGATATTTTCATTCTTATTCATTTGTTTTGAGTTTACAGTCTCTAATATTGAATATTGAAAAGAGAAAAATAAATAGACACAAGATCATGGACATGAACATGATTTTTTATTTGTATATATACTGGAATAGTAAAAAGAGATTATATATATATATATATATATATATATAATATTAATATTAAAGAGATTTAGAATACCTTATATGTTATTTCTTTTCTACCCCTCACCCTCTCTATTTTTTCTACTATTTTATCTTCACTAGTAAAAAAAACTCTCCCCCTTTATGTTTATTTTGTTATCAATTTATAAACTTAAACGATAAATCTATGTGTCCATAAATAAAATTGAGTTCTGGATTTGTCATTATTTTATAGTAAAAATTAAATAATCTAATACAATTAAAGAAAAATGTGATATGTCTTTTTTTATTGAGTATATAGATAGTAAAGATAATAATTTTATTACGCTAAAAAATAAAAAAATAAAAATAAAAATAAAAAGGGGGAGGGGTTGCTTGTTGCTGCAAGGCAGGAAGCATGACAAATGTTGAAAAGGGGGCAGCTAGCTAGCTGAAAGGAAAGGAAAGCTTGATGAAGAAGGAAAAGACCGGCAAACAGAGAAAGAAATTAGGGGAAGGAAAAAAAAAATAAAAAAAAGAAGGAAGTCCGGCAATAGGAAAAATAAATTTTTTTTTTTATTTTTTTATTTTATTTTTGGTAATGTAGCGTAAACCTATAGAAACTCAAAATTGGACAATATTTAAAATACAATTTTATACTTAATAATAATAAGTTGAAAATGTTTATTAAATATGTTTTTTTTAATTATTTTAATTGTTCAGACAAAATTGAAGTACTACAAGAACTATGAATATTTTCTTAATTGTGTTAAAATGTTATATGGTATTTTATGATTTAAAAATTTATTTTAATTCAAAAATAGGTAATAGGTATGAGTATGGGTAATTAGATACCTAAAGTGTATGAACACATGGATTAAAGTTGATATACACGCGAGCATGAGCCTAGGTATGAGTATTTTTTCACATTGCTTGTATGAAGACAAATACTATAGTACCCTATCCATGCCCAACCCATTGCCATAACACCACCAAATATGTGTCCTCACACAACCATGGTTGTTGCACGCAAACTACTAAGGGCGACATTGAAAAAAACAGCTGCTAAGGAAAACACGTTTCGAAAATTTGAATATTCCAAAAAATTGCATTTCAATGATTTGGAATGCATGTAACTTTTGAAAAAAATTTAAAAACATCTAAAAAATTAGTTTAGAAAATATCAAAATTATGAAACTTTCAAAAATTGTAAAAAAATTTACTCGCTTTATGTTTCGAAGCTTTTGTACTTAACCAAATTTTTTATTTTTTTTCTATACAAAACCAAATTTTTATTGAATGTCAAATTTTAAAACTTTTTTTACATATAGGGTTAAAAAGAACAAAATTGCACTTCACAAAGGGTTAACTCTATTTCTTGTGAGCGCCAACATCAAGGTTAGAATGTCGTACATATTTTTTTACTACTTAAAATTTTGTTTTACACGGAAACACTCCAATGAAGATATGCAGAATTTTTATAATTATATTCCTTTATTTTTCATTTTACATCATATTGCCCAAACTAAAAACAAAATACTAAAATGTCCTACTTTTTAAACTCTATATAGATTATCGCATTTTGATCTTGCGACGAGGTGAAGAAAAAAAAATTAGATGCAATAGAAGTTCGCATCCCGGATATGCTACCATGTAATGGTTTTAAAAAAAAAATCCTCATTTTAGCAATTGGAAAATTGTTTATTTAATAAATTAAAAATAATTATAATATTTAAAAAACAAAATATTATTAATAAAATGCATTAAATTAAGGAAAAAAATGCAGTTGATTAGATGTGCCTAAACAAATAACGTGTTATATTATTTTAACAATGTCCTCCTATTTTGAAGACAAATTTAAATTATTTTAACAACTGTTTCCTGTTTTGCAGATAAATTAGCAACTTAATTATATTTTGTTCACAACTTCCTCCTATTTTTTTTAAATATTATTAACAAAATATAATTAAGTTACTAATTTATCTGCAAAACAGTTGTTAAAATAATTTAAATTTATCTACAAATTATGAGGGAGTTGTTAAAATAATATAACACGTTATTTGTTAGGCACATCTAGTCAACCGCAGTTTCTTTATTCAATTTAATGTATTTTATTTTATTAATAATATTTTGTTTTTTTAAATGTTATAATTATTTTTAATTTATTAAATAAACAATTTTCCAATTGCTAAAATGAGGGGAAAAAAAATTTTAACCAGTACATGGTCGCATCCCTAGGATGCGACCTTCTATTGCATCTAAATTTTTTTTTCTTCACCTCGTCGCAGGCCCAGGATGCGATGATCTGTAGGGTTTAAAAAGTATGGCATTTTGGTATTTTATTTTCAATGATGGGTAATATGGTGTAAAATTAAAAAAAAAAAAGGATATAATTATAAAAAATCCAAGATATGCACCACTACTCAAAAGTTTAGGATTTTTTATACTAATATCCCTTTTTTTTAAATTCTATATCATATTGCCCTACATTGAAAAAAAATATCAAATTACCCTACTTTTTAAACCTTATTGGACATTCCATTGTGGGCCTGCGACCTGTTGAAGAGTTGCGACCATGTAGTATGATAATTTTTTTTTTCATTTTTACAATTCAGTTATTTATTATTTAATAGATTAAAAATAATTACAATATTTAAAAAAACAAAATATTATTAATAAAAGAAAATAAAATACATTAAATTGAAGAAAAAAATGTGGTTGACTAAATGTGCCTAAACAAACGTGTTATATTATTTTTACAACTCCCTCCTATTTTGTAGATAAATTTAAATTATTTTAACAACTGTCTCCTGTTCTGCAGATAAATTAGCAACTTAATTATATTTTGTTCACAACTTCCTCCTATTTTTTCTCCGGATCTATTAAATAAAATTAATAAAAATAATTAAAAAAAGTTATATTAATAAAATAAAATACATTAAATTGAAGAAACAAAATACATTAAATTAAAGAAAAAAATACCACAAATTAAAAAAAAAATACATCAAATTTAAATTAATGATTTCCATCTAATTGTCCTCCAGTTCCACATCTAGGCGGTCGTCGAACTCGTCTAGCCCTCATTTTGATCATTATCCTCATAATAATCTATATGTGGATTAGAACTACTACCACCTACCTCCGTATAATTTTGAGTTTCAGGGTTATACATGGACTCAAAAACAACATAAGCCGACTCAAGAGTTGTGCAATGAGTTCCAAACAAATTATAGAAAATCCCACTCTCTGTCGGATGAACGGGAGTTGGTATTGTTGCACTGAAGGAACGTAATACAGAGTCGGTATATCTGCAAATTCATGTAAATGTGGTGGTGGTGACGTACCATAATATGGAACTTCTATAGGAGCATGCGGGTGAGGTGATGATAAAGACGATGTTTGGTGCATGGTTTGTTGTTGTGGAGTTGATTGAGGGGTTGAGTGCAAATGAGAATATGATGAAGGTTGCAAAAGTGGATCACGCAGATATCTTTCCACAGATATATATAATTTGGTGTGATGTCTAAACCAATTCATATATTCTACTATGGCGTATAACACCTTCTACGAATTGAACTTGCAATACGTAATTCTCACGTTCATTCCAATGTTTAATCTCATCTTTTCAAACCCAGATCCAATTATCATCAATGTCATGTCTCATGTCGACCTCATGGTAGATTGTCATATCCTCTGGTGGTTGCGGAATTTGTTGATGGAAGTCGAACTGAAGTGCGACTCTATCTGTATGATGTTTTTTGACAATATGATAACAGTGCAGATAGGTACATGCAGTCCATGTGTTCATCTCTTGTTCGGAAACCTCGTGTTGGAACCCGAGGTATGGTCTCCAACATGACTGATATATTAAAAATAGGCTAAAAATATATTAAAATGTGAATGAATATATTACTTCCTGAACCATCATGTGATCGATTGTATTTCGGTATCCTTCTCTGTCGTTATGAGGAACTCTACTGAAATTTAGACCACCAAAATTAAATCTGTTGAATATATCAAAAATAAAAAAATAAAAAAAATATAATAAAATTAGTAGTATGGTAAGTAGTTAGTTTTAAAAAAATATATAAAATTTATTTGCAATAGTTACCATTGTGCAAGTGGAAATATCCATGCACTGGGTGATTCTTGAACGACACAAGACAAACAATATCATGCCCAATTTTGCAACAACAATGCACATCCTCCTATAGACATTACACCGAGTTTCGTAGCAAGACATAATTCTCTATAAAGTGTTGCTAAAACTGTCGAACACCAACTATATTGGGATGCTTTACTTAAATCCCCCAAGAGTGAAAGATATTTTAAATGTACACGATTGTTGGATTTGTCCGGCATCAACAACTCTCCAATCATACGTAGGATGTATGCTCGACACAATGCTTGTTTTTCTACTACAGATGCATTTTCACCAACATTGTCAAAAGTTTCTTTAAGCCATTTTAATTTAATAAAATTACCCCTTGTTGCTCCCTCAAGTGGAATAACTCCTAAATATTCTTGACAAACATTTCTAACGTTCACAAAATTCGAACCGCTAACAGGAAAACCAAAAACATTTAATCCTAAAAGGTAGTATACGTCTTCTAAAGTTATTGTGCACTCACCTATTGGGAGATGAAAAGTATGAGTTTCTGGTCTCCATCTTTCAACCATAGCAGTAATCAAGCCGACATCTATTTTATAGTTTCCAAATTTGACCACTTCACCAAATCCGGCTCTTGCAAATTCTGCAAGTTCGATTCTAACATGATATGTACAAGCATAATGCAAGTTATGAAAGTGGACCCTTCAATTAAAGTAAAGGTCATTATTGCTCAGATTCGGGCTTTGCACAACTACACAGTAAATTATGAAAGCCCAGTACATGGTTGAATCCCCAGGATGCAACCTTCTATTGCATTTTTAAAATTTTTTCTTCAGCTTGTCGCAAGCCCGACCAGCAATCATCTATAAGGTTTAAAAAGTAGAGGATTTTGGTTTTTTTTTAATGTGGGAAAATTTGGTGTCAAATTATAAAAAAAAAAAAAGGATTTATTAATAAAAAATCCAAAAGTTTAATTAAAATCTTTGGATTTTGTCTTTAACCAACTCCAATCCTGAAGTTTTATGTTTTTCACAACCAATAAAATTTGGCCTTCGCTATGACGACACTTTTTAGCATTACAAAGTTTCCAAATTTCCCACATTATTGCATACCATAACAGTGATAATCTATTTTTTAACACCTTGAACCCTCCCCCAACAAAACCTATGAATTGTTCTAAATGACACCGACAATCATTAGTTAACACTCTTGTAAAACCCACCAAACACAAAATAGCACTCCACACCTCAGAGAATAAAGGACATTCGAAAAGTAGGTACTTTAAATTTTCCTCCTTACAACACCTTCCAATACACATTCCATCATCCACATTTAAAATACCTTTGTTAATTAAGTTATATTTTGTAGGGGGCTAATTATAAAACATTCTCTATACAAAAGTAGTAACTTTTAGAGGTAGCAATTGATTCCAAAATGAAAAGTAATGTGGACATGATGATGACAACTCTTATAAATATGAGTTATTGCACTTATTTTTAGCTTTAATTTGTGATATTTTTGAGTTAATGTAAAGGGTTATTTGTATAAGTAGACATAGTTTGTTAATTAATTAAGTGTTGGTTTAAGTTAGAATTGACGATGGGTTATGTTTATTTGTGCAGGGAATGATAAATAGAGAAGTGTGGACATATGTTACAAGTTGCGGTAGCACACTAGTACACTACTGTAGAGTATTAAAAGAGCGCAAAATTGTATGTCCAATTGGGAGTAATTTTTGTCTAATTTTGAAGGCGTTTCAGCTGTAAATAAGGATCAGAGCATGTTTATTGGAAAAAAAAGGAGAAAAACCCAAAAAGGATGAAAGACAATGTACTACACTTGTTTTGGAAAAAATGAGACAAGAATTACCACCCTAATTTCACCGCCACTACCACCCCCAATTTCCATTTTCTCTTTGTTTCACTACCATATGTAACCATCATCCATTTACCAGCTCATTTTTGGAGCCATTAACATGTATTCTTAAAAATTTGGAGCTACTAGGAGATTGTACTAATGCTTATGTATGTTGAGATGACTGCCAACATCATTGTGGCTTGTCTTTCTTCTTTTGTATCTTTCACTTCTTCATTGATTTGTGATGTAATGAACTCTGTGATGTTTTATAATCTTTGTTATTTTTTGGTTTAAGCTTAATATGAGCTAAACTTTTATGTAATTAAGGATTCACAAGGTTATTTGCATTTTGGTATGTTGTATTTTGTGATTA
Organism: Cicer yamashitae; assembly: GCA_037974755.1. Classification (NCBI taxonomy): domain Eukaryota; kingdom Viridiplantae; phylum Streptophyta; class Magnoliopsida; order Fabales; family Fabaceae; genus Cicer; species Cicer yamashitae. The sequence continues at coordinate 15,102,017 of JBBPBQ010000001.1, forward strand.
GTTTTCTCTTAAATAAGTTGTTTTTAAATCTAATATTTGAAACTTAAACTGATCATTTAGGTTTTATTGCTATTCTTTTGAGCTTGGAAAAAGATAAAGATAGAAATGTTTGATTTAATATAGATTAAGTTAATATGTTTTGAAAAGACATTAATGTTAAATGGTTAGGAATAACATTTAAGTCTATAGGGAAGCTTTGTGCTAGTAATGTTGCATGATTGAACGTGATCATGAATTCATGGAGGGTATAATGCATTTGAAAATCCTGATAACTGAGTTAGAAAACCCCCAAACTCAAATGGTCCCATGAATGACATATCATGATATAACATATTAGCACATGTAAACACATTTAAAACCAAATTAATCCTTAACTATCCTTTGTCATCTAAATTAGATCTAGCGTCTCTTATATAAATTTGCATATTGATCCTCAATTTATTTTAAATTCTTTTATTTTTACAACAAACAAATTATTTATCTAAAAAAGTATTAAAATTGATAACATAGTCAATCTTCGTGGGAATGATCTTTTATTATATTATTTGTTTTTAACTATATATTTACATAATTAATTTTCACAACATGTAACCTCTATAAAAATCACATCAGTGCCTCATAACTATTTTTTTTATCACATGTTAAATTCCTAGAATTACTCTTCACCCATTTATCTCGCACATTGTCAGACATGAATAAATTCCATACTACTGCCTCACACTTTTTTTGTCGCACATTGTCAGACATGAATAAATTCCATACTACTGCCTCACACTTTTTTTGTTAACTCCAATTCCCTCTAAAATAACTTTCCACCCCAAGACCCATTCCACTCAAAAATTCCTCTAACCATACTTGTAAGTGAGGCCATAGTACCTTCCTTGTCAACAAATAAAGGATATAGACGAGGGAACTTATGTTTCAATTACAAAAAGACATATTTCTTGAGTCCCCTGAACAATTATTTAAAAAGACATATTTCTTGAGTCCCCTAAACAATTATTTAACTCTGGTTAAAAAAATCCCCTTGTGAATAGGAGTGGCAATTGCCCAGGCCACGCTTTGAAAAGCCTGAGTCTGGTTTACGATTAAGTTTTTCAGCCTGATTTTGACTTACGGCTTATAGACTTTTTTTTTTCAGTCTAACCTAACCTTTTTAAAAAGTCTAATCTGGCCCGAAAGCCTATTTACAGTAAAGTATTTAAATAGTATATTTTATATATTCTTTTTAAATAGGCTAAACTAGGCCTTTATATATAACCAAATCTAATAAAATTATAACTAGCAAGTATGCAACAACCTTCCAAAAAATAAAGAAACAAAATGAACCCATAATTAGCAAATTTAAAATAACAAATACTAATATTAATAAATAATAATAATAAAAAAATAACAATGTTAATAAATAATATATATAGTCTATCAGGCCTAATAGACATTTTTATAAGCTTAAGTCTGATCTATTTAAATTAATATTAAATTAATAGACTTTAAAAAAAGTCTGAGCCTAATTTTTTTATTAAACAGGCAAGATCAGACCAGGCCATCTGCCCTTGACGGACAGCCTATTCCCACTCCTACTTGTGAATGAAAGTTTCTTTTGAATAGATTTAGTTTTTTGATGTATGTATAAACTAGGTTTCAATTAGATGATTTTGTGAGCCTTTATTAATATTTCAATTCTCAATATCCACTAAAGTTCTTGAATCGGAAAACTATTTTATAAACTTCTTTTGAAAGTGATTTTTAATCTCATAAATCAACTCATATGTGCGTGAATAGACTTACAGAGATCATGAAATCAATTTAGGTGTTTGAAACAAGTGAATCAATTCTCTGATTAACTTAGAAAATTCCCTAGAAATTGATATGTCGGTTTATTCAAATCATAATTGATTCAATCAAGAAAATAATCAAAATTAAACACTTTCATATCTCTTTAAATACAAACATGTTCCTTTATTATAAGGTTGAACACTTTTCATTCATTCTTCATAATTAATTCATTCAAGAAAATAATCAAAATAAAACACTTTTATTGATTCAATTTTTTGTGTGATTGAGTTCTTGAGAAATAAACATGAAAGGTGGTGTATCATTTTATGAAATGATTGTTCTATTGGTGAGCGATTGGAATTCAATTGGCTTCACCTTGTAAGGACTGAAAGGAGGACCTTTTCACTACTAGAGTTGGTGATTACTCTAGGGTGGTTGATACTTTCAAGTGGGGTGTCTCCATCTTGAAGGTGTTGGTTCATATTTTGTCTTGAAGGGTTTTTAAGAAAATATGGTTTCTGAGTGTTCAGGAAAGAAATAATTGTTGTACAAGCTTTGTAATCAATCAAAGAAGAATCTTGTAAACGTTCCTACTATAATAAACAAAGAAACTCTCATTCATGTTGAATGAGAACTAAACGTACTCTATATACAAGGATGAGTAGATGAACTAGTCTAAATATCAATATGATATTTCCTTTATCTTTTTACCTTTTACATGTTATGTTCATATCAATTTTGATCTTAGTGTTTAGAGGCGATTAAACTTATTTTCCATTTTTTTATATAGAAACTTATAGTTATAAAATTTATGTTTTTGAATCTATTCATGATTTGGAATGTTATCATTAAAATCTGTTTTTGAAATGTTTAAATAATCATGAACTGTGTTTAAATCGAATTTTTACTTTGGTTAAGTTTTTTTATTTATTAGTTGTATTCAATATTATTTGATATCAATTCTATATGTTTAGAGAGAAAAATACAATAAATAGGGGTTTGAATTGTGTTGTGTTTCAAAAACTTAATTTAAAAACAATTTAAATTACTTGTGATGTTGAAAACAGAAATTGAGTAAATGAATAAATAAAGAGATAAGAGAAGAAACATAAATCAATTTATCTTGGTTCACCATCAATATGGTAGCTACATCCAATCCCTTCACATAGAAGACTTTAATCCGCTATTCACCAATGGAATCACATGTTCACTAAACACCTTCTAGTCAACTGATTGTGTTCGATTCTTCTCAACCTTCTATCTTAGTACAACCAAATTTTTTGAGGACGACATCCGCTATTGGGTCAAGTTACAAAGTGTTTAGATTAGATTTGGAACTAATTATCACACAAGAGTGTTTACACAAATTTTTGCTCTCAGAAGATTTCTTAGGTTTGTCAGTAGATAGTGCTAATACAAGAGATTTTCAAGTGTTTGTAATGACAGAGGTCTTGTTTCTCGTTGTTGTTTTATATTCTTAGTGACGATCACGAATCTTGTTATAGAGAGTCATTTAGAGTCTTAGGGACCATCTCAACTAACACTCCTCCGAATTTGAACACTTACAATGTCTTGCCACCAAACTGAATTATTTCTCTTTTCACATAACTTGCTATTATGTTAAGCTCATATTTTGATATAGTTATTTATACCATAAACCTTTGTTATCTGAGAAAAATCGCCAAAGTGGTGTGGAAATGAAATTCATGAAAAAGGGATGCGATAGAGGAAGATGATTTTGAAAGGACAAAACATCAGTAATGCAATAAAATACTTTGCTAGAGTGTAAATTCTGGTTTGGAGTTAACATTGTTCTCTAATTTAGTTATAATTTTAAGAATTTCAACATTCTACTGAGTCTCTAACAGCAAAGCGTCCCATCCAACCATGTTGGATATGATATGACAGATTGAATTTTGCCTAATTTTGACATATTGACATATCATCCACAACCTTGTTGAGACGCTCTAACATCCCATTGGTGCATCCTAAATAACTAAGATATCTCGTATATGTATATAAGCGCTCTCCGTGGAAATTATGGAGGAATTTAAACTCAATTAAATAGATAAATGATTACTTGTCATTCCGTGTATATTTTTTAGTTTTTAGCTTCATTTTCACTCTTTGAATTATAGTTTTTAGTTAAAAAAATCCTAGTTCAATCAATTTTGTTGTTTCTTCGTTCTTTGAATAAGTGAGTAAAAATAATGTGTGTTCCTCCCCATTCAGAAAAATTCAATAGCAGGTGGAGCTTTTGAAGCAGAACAAAACTTAGGAAGTTTTCGCATCTTCATTTTTCCTAGGAAGATCAGACCAACTCGCCAATTGAGCTAATCGCAAATTCAAATGTTGTGAATGAAGATCTCCAGACCGATTTGGATCATCTACAACAATTGTAACAATGATATAATAGGGAGGTATGATTACCTATTGACTAATCACTGCCTAGTGTTTTGGGGAAACATATAAGAAAAATCTTATTTTACCTCATTTAAGGTAGATTTCTCTCTATCTCTTTCTCTAAACATATAGACACTATTTTTTTCCTTTCCACTATTTTTAACTTCACTATTCTTGTATTCAGCACCGTGGTACCCTCCTCAAAAATAAACTTTTTAATAATAAAGGTGTAATATAATCGATCCTATGTTGTCAATTACGGATAACGGCGCGGAACGCCCAACCCCGAAAATGGAATAGTGGGATCGCGGATAGCGGGATGACCGCTATTGTGAAGATCAAAAAACAGTATATAGACTAAACATAAAATACAAACAATAGACACAAATATTAAAAAAAATAGCAAAAATAAAATACACAAAAATAAAGGGGTAATCATAGTACTTCATATTTCATAACCAAAATGTAACATCAAAATTAAGATCTAATAGTAATCCAAAATAAGTTCTAAAAGTAATCAAGTTCTACTGAAACTAAAAAACAATCAAAATCATGCAAAATTATCTTCCTCATCTTCACTTGTAATTTCAATCACATCAACATTATCTTGTTCATCACTTGATTTAAATTATTCTTCTTCCACCTCCTCATCTCCATTAGCCATAGTTGCAGCGAGTCTTGATTAGTGTCTAGTAAGTCTTGATGGTTTATTAACCCCAGTTGCATCACCAACAAGTTCCCAAGTCAAGCCATCTTCTCCCAAGACCAAATCATCTGCAAATACACCATTTTCATCCAATTCTTTTTCAAGCCAATCATAACACTCATCAATATTGTTGAGGAGCATGGGATCGGTAAAATCATTGTTATCAAAGCGGTCTTTAAGAGCTTGGTTGTACTTCACAAAAACCAAGTCTTGTAGACTTTGGTGCTCAAGTTTGCTTCTCTTCTTAGAATGAATCTATATTGCAATTTTTAAAGAAAATAATTAATTCCAAATTCACTTCATCCTATTATATAAGAAACCAATTGACAGTTACTTACTTACTCAAATGTACTCCAATTGTGCTCACATCCTAAAGAGCTGCATGTCAGACTTAATATTTTGATTGCAATAGCTTGCAAATGTGGAACATGGTTTCCATACATGGTCCACCACTCAGCTGTAATGCAATAAATAATTAATCCCACTATTTACATACAAGTATCAAGTATATAATTTTAAATTAACAAAACATTGTACTTTGACTTACCAAGGGACACAGTAGACCTCATTCTAATTGCATAAGGTATACCAAACATGCCATGCGCTTTCCTATATTGAGAAATCTCTTTTAGAGCTTCATCATTATCATCGGAATCTTTAGAAAGCTTCAGAATCCAAGCATAAAGTCCATGTGTCACTTCCGGATCTTTGCCAGCATTTGGGTCACTGTAGAAGTGATGGGGGTTAAGGAAATGTCCAGTTGCATGCAATGGACGATGAAGTTGACACTCCCATCTATTATCTATAATTGAGTAAATTTCAAAGTATTTACTCTCATTTCCATTGAACGATGTTGCAATAGACTTCTTCGCCCTATCCATTGCCTCATATATGTAACCCATTATCGATTTTTTCTCGTTATCAACTAGTCTGAAAACATCCACCAACGACCTCATCGCCTTGAGAGAGAATAAAGCATCCTTCCAAAATGAGACATTGATAACAATACTATATGCCCTTTTTCCCTTTGGATCTTTTGATGCATTTGTGTTCACCCACTCTTCTGATACAAACATCTGTCTTAGGTTATTCTTTTGTTTATACAACCTTTGAAGAGTGAGGAATGTATTTGCAAACCTTGTCACTCCACTTCTAACCAATTCAACTTTTTGGGTGAACTTTCTCATTAAGTTAAGGGTGATGGTATGGTTGTAGATGAACCGAACAAGAAATTGTCCTCTCCCTATGGCCCTCTTAACAATAGGCAACTTTCCATGAAATTGATCAATGTCCTAGCCTTTCGATCCGTTCATGCATCTGACATGATAGAGCATCGATATTGAGTTTGTTCCATTACAAGTCCCTATACCATGTTCTTTGTGAGCCCTAGTTCCTTTTTTAGCAATGCAACTCTAATCTCATGGTAACTTGGAGGCTTTAAGTGTGGTCCATAATTTCCAATCGCTTCAATCGTCAACTTGAAGCTTTTAGACTTCACAACATTAAAAGGAATACCATTCCTATAGAAGAAACGACCAATGTATTGATTAGTTAATTCTCTTGCCTCTTTCACATAAGCATCTTTTATCGATGTTTGATGTTTAGCCATTGCTATTGTCATCTTCTACAATACCTCCGAATTTTTAAACATAAGCACATCCATAGGGCTTTTAACATATTAGCAATACCTGTTGCAGACCTTTTTCCCGCTCGAACATTTGCAATTTCTTGCACAACATCATCATCCTCCTCATCGACACTAATCTCAACCATATATGAATCATTAGCTATTTGCTTTTTCTCCTGAGCCTCCCTAAGTTTCTGTATTACATCAGCCGGTGTTTTCCTACAAGGAGCTACATCTCTCCTTATCCCCATCTGATGCAATTTTGTTCTCGTAATACCTCCTTTCGTGACCTTCCCACAAAAATCACAAGTAACAATCTTCTTGTCATTAATATCCACCAAAGAATTCCATTGCCAAGCAATGTAAAGATTTTCACCAGTAGGTTTAAACAAGCCTTGGTTGTTAGGTGTTCATGTTTTAGATGAAGATATCATTCTTGTTAGTAACAAAATAGAGGAAGGGAAAATAAAAAAGAAAAAACAAATGGCAAAAAAAAACAGAGGAAAAGAAAACAATGGCAAAAAACAAAAACAGAAGTGGAAGAAGAAGAAGAAAAGAAAAAAAAACAAAAGTGGATGAAGAAGAAAAACAA
>JBBPBQ010000001.1:15109315-15209289 GCA_037974755.1 Cicer yamashitae
AGTGGAAGAAGAAAATTAAGAAAAACAATGACAAAAAAAAAAAACTAGAGGCAAACAGTGGCAAAAAAAAACATAAACCACAGTGAAACAACAGTGAAAGAAGAAGAAAAATAGTGGCAATAACAGAAGTAAAAAAAGGAGAAGAAAAACAGAAAAGAAGAACGAAAACGAAACTAAAGAAATAATAATAACAAACAGTGAAAGAAGAACGAAAGGACGAAGAAAAACAGAGAAGAACATAACCAAAAACAGAGGTAGAATAATAACGAAGAATAAGAAGAGTCGCAGCAAATATGAAAGGTCTAAGAAGAAGAAAGGTCAAGAAATAATAAAATAATAAGAATTTTAAGTGCAAAAAGACTCAAATACCCTTAATGAATTTAAAAAAATCAAAAAACCTATAAAACCAGAGTAGCGTGTCATGGATCCAGGTCTAGCACAACGGGTCATGGATCCAGGTCTAGCGCAACGGGTCTGCGCGTTTGGGGGTCTGCGCGTTTAGGCACTATTCGCAGCCGCATAACCACCGCGGAGACGGCCGCCACCGCATCACATTTCCGCTATTGAATACATAGCATCGATCTAACAAAACAATTATTCTTGTCGCACAAATAATGTGAAAGACAAAACGTAAAAGATCATTTTTTCACAACCAAGAAAGTTAAAAAGATCATAAACAAACCACAATATTTTAAACCAAGAAAAAAATTAACAAGTTGCTGTTATCATCCACATGCACTGTCTCATCAATCCTGCTTAATTATCTTCAATTGTTTGAAATTATTTAAGACTTAACCAAATGTGAGAAATTACTTAAGAAGTACAATTCTATTTAACTTATGCAACTAAAAATAAAAACAGTTTTAAATTGAAATAGATAGCATATTCTACTCATTCAGCTAGTCGAAGCTCTTGATTTCTAGTAAAAATCAGGTTTCTCCACTTTTCAATCTCTTCATCATCAGTAAGTTTTCTGATTCCAGCGAGACAAGTTAGCTCCACATACACTTTGCTGTTGATAGCTGATCTAGTTAATGAATATGTGACAGTGTGGCTGTATTGATTGAACTCCAGTACCAATGTGTCTGGAAATAAACATTAAAAAATTTCAACGGCCAGACCCTTCATATAAAGAAAGAAAAGAACAATAAAAGACAACAAAAATAATTAATAATATATTTAGTGATCATTACCACTATTTTGGCAAGAGCAGTGATTGATGTCCTTATCACATGATCCCAAATGACAAACTACAGCATACCACCACTCTATATAACTCATTCAAAAAAGTAAAAATATTAGCTACAAAATTTAATTACTATTTGTTATGATTATAAACTATTTAAATTCATATTAATTCAAAAATTTAGTTAATTGTAAATTTAATGTAATAAAAAATATATTTTCTAAATAACTTTATGAAAACTTATTTCACGAGAATAGAAGAGTTATTAGAAAATAAAATCTACATTATTCGAAAAGTATTTTAAGAATGACACCATTAAATAAATTGAAATTGATTAAGATTTGTTTATTATAGTTTAGATCATTAAATATGCGTTTTTTTACTTATATTCATTATATTCATGACAAGGAAAGTATATAATTAAAAAAATTGTATTTTTTACCACAGTAAGGGAGTGCTCTTCTTCTTCTCTTCTGAATCTCAATATGATCTCCTGGTTTCAAATCATTCAGACAATTTGAATGATAAAAATCCACTAGGAAAGTATTATGTGGTGGCTTTCTCAACCTATCCCAATGAATATCTTTCTCAATCATATGTCGCCCACCATTTGGAGACCTATAAAATAGAAAGCAATTGAAATAAAACTACAAACAAATTGGGTCACAACAGTAAGTTTGTAGACTTTCCCTCAGGGTCACACGAATAAGTAGCATATTAATTAACAACGATTGTATTAACTTTCTGCTACAATTTATATCCACAACTTGTTGAAAAGTATGAGTAATAGGATCTCATTGTTATAAAGGAGTGAATTGTACCTTGCTCGGAAAGTGTCTGTTTTAGAGTCATAACTAACAAGGGCATCATAACAGTATAATGTAAACCGAGTGGCCTGCAAAAAAAGTTCTTTATGATTTAACTAATGTCCAAATCAAATGATAAAAGTAATTAACACTAGATTAAATCCCTCTTTATTTATGTATCAATCCCTCTTCTACTTAGTCAATATAATATATGAAAATAATGCATGTAGTCGCTAAAAATTTCTCATATACTTCTTGTTAATGTTTATGGTTAATGTTATATATTAACAAGATACTATGGACTAACATGACAAATATGAGAACACAATAGGGACTACTTATAAAACAATAGATACTACATTATATTTTTATGTACTTTGGGTACTAAGAGAGAAGTGATACTTGAATGTCTAAATTGGGGTTTTACTAGTAGAAGTAAAAAAGAAGTATTCAGATGCATATAGTCTTTATTAGTCTTACCTTATAAACTTGTGCAGGAAAACAGAAGCGGCCAGTCTCAAGACAAATATACAATGCCATTTTCGGATAATTTCTAATCAAACCATTCAAGCCCCTATAACTTTTCAAATAAGAATGAAGGCGTAGAAATGGAGAGTCACCACTAATAGTTCCACAAGATCCACTCAGACTTTGTTGTAACAATAAATTTTCTTTGTTTTCAGGTAAAAATATTATACTTCCTTCGTTTATTATTTTTGTTGTATGCCATTGCCACTCACGGTGAGCATCATTACCTACTAACCTACTCCATTTATGCTCGATATGTGTCTCCCACAAATCATCGCTTCTGCCATTATGTCTCAAATAAGTACACACTTGTGATACTCTAAACAAATCTAATGGTGGAAGGCGCTTGAGAATGCATTCCAGTATCACATCAGGCATATCTAAGAGAGAAACCTTACAATCCTCTTGATTCATCAATTTTGGTACACAGTGCTTCTCTTGTGACATTATGACTTGTGGGAACCTAAAACAAAAAATAGTTTTCTTTTTATCAACACATTTCGTTATTATCAATTAACAACAACCAATAATTTGAAGTAAAATCCAAATTTTCATCACATTGGAGGCAAAACTAATAGGATAAAAGTTCTCTAATTGATAAAGAATATTAAAAATCTATGAGCTCACACTTGATCACATGTATAGAATTATTTCTACCCCAATAGAGGTAAAGCCACTTCTAAACTTGGTGAATAGTTCATACCTATAACATAGTTACAAAAAAATCTAGAATGATTTCTTTGTTGTTGTCTTGTAGTATATGAATGTTTTAGTAATTAAAAACATGAAACATTAAAAACACCTTCAATTTAGTTCAAAAACTTAAAAATAGTTTAAAACTAAAGAATAGTTCTTGAAAGCAATTCACGATTCAACTTGTACCCACACTAGTCATTGTCAAATTAAGCCCAAAGTTCTAATCAATACAAGGCATAAATGCTTATAAAAATTTATACAACGCATATATCAATAAAGAATGTACATAGAAATTTTCATCTTACAATAATTAAATTGAAAACTACTTATGTTAATATATGAATCAAATTAAATGGGGTGTTGATATATTTACAGAGTTGTGAAGAATATGTGATGCTTGAGCTTCAAAATATGTTAGATATTTTAAAAACTAAACCGGATATTGAATCGGTAGGACCTTTGAATAGTTATTCAACTTCTTTAAAATGCTCAAACTAAAATAAAACTGCCACCAAACCACCAAAATAATTGAACTCTGGTAATTACAAGTTCAAGATTCAACCAATCAATCTATTTAAGATTTAAAGTTAATGACAATATATTAAAATTCATTTTTAATTCCTCAATTAGGTGTTAGAGGCGTCAAATTAGAGATCAAAGTTATTTTTTTCATCTTTAATTTTTACAAGTAATTTAACTTTTTTTAGTGAATAAATCAAATCACTGCCATCTTTCACAAATTTCGAAAACAAACATATATTTTTTTACAAATTCCTGTTAAAAAATGTAGAAAAGCTTCTTTACCTTTTTTTGGAGGGAAATTTTTCTGTCTGCACTTGGATCTCAATATGTCCTTATAACCTGCTGCAGGGATGATATCTTAGCTACCAAAAATGAGTTGTATTCAGTTTCAACTAGCAGAAAAAGACACAATCTAGTCCATACATGTGAGATTTAAAAGAAATAAAAAACCATACTTACCGATCTCTGTTGCAACTTGAGAAGGTTGAGATGCGATTCCCAAATTACTCTTACTTTTTTGATATAAGAATAAATTTCTAGGTCTCTAACTAGACTAAAATGAAGCGAAATAGAGATACGATTCAAATGGTCGTATATTACAAGTATAAATGAAATGACAAGAGTAGGTAATATGTAGAGAGACTAAGAAAGGTCGGGATAATAGAATGGGAGATGAAAATCCGAGGTTTGTAATATCTTGGTGGTCTCGGATTTTTTCCCAATGGATAATAAAAGATATATGAGGGTGGAATGAAAAACGAAAGAGCACGAGAAAGATTTTAGAGATCTAGGGTTTCAAAGGTATAGTGCTTGAGGACGACTCCTCGTGGACAAAAAATATGAGAAATAAGTAGATTTGATTTCTCACCTTTTTTTCTATTAAATTAAAGTATTAACTATCATTCCAATTGAATCTTGCTAATATTCAACTTTTAGTTATTTTTTAAATTGGGGGAATGGGGAAAGTGTTATTCAATTGACACTTATGGCCTTTTTGCAACAATCTTTAATGGGTTTTAAACTCCGTCTCTTGAGGTTACAATGTTAAAATTTTACCTTAGAGCTACCATCTCACATACTAACTTTTAATTGGTTTTCTATAAAATATTTCTTTAACCTATTTTTTTAAAGATAAAAATTTAGTAAGAAAAAAGTAAAAACAAAAACCGGGCAACATAAACCTTTAATTTATTATTATATAAGTATATTATTGGAAATCAAATTTCTTTAGTAGAATATTTTGTTAGTATATGTTGAGCAATAGGGCTTGTGACGAAAGGAGCTGAACCAAAAATTAAAATAGTTCAAAATATAAATAGTTTCCATCATTGTTCATTTATTAAAAAAACCGTTAGAAATATATCTAAACAAAAAATTTATTAAATAAATGGATATTCTCGGGGTCCTCACCTACTGGCCTCTTTCTGCTTTGACAATCTTCAAAGTTGTATTCATCATCCGCCTGCGTAGAAACCTTAAATTGCTTGTGCTGCATTATATTACGAGCAAGATGCATATCAGCATCATCTTCTCCTTTCTTCTGTTCAGCAGATATCCTCTGCATAGCATACTTTGAATGCATAAAGTTGTAGAAATCAATACATTTGATGCTACACATCAATCATGTTTATGAGCATACAAAGAAATATAAGCAAAAAAATCAACGAAAATAAGACTATGTTTTGTTGCAATACACGAAATTCAAGATAGAAAAATACCTTCTAGAACTTCCATCGGTTCTTGACCTAATTGTATGATCTTCTTCATTTCCCTCCTTTCTGTTCAAAACCTTTGCTTCTTCCTGCCCACCAAAACAAGAACAAAAAGCACACAATTGAATCAAAATAATCATGAAGCTAGAAGCATATGCTTTTTGTAGACAATAAATTGAGAGACAGAGACAATGTCTAGAAAAGAGTGCATAGTCTCTCCTCTTATGGCCTTACCATTAGTTTGTCAGCTTCTTCATTCTTTCAACTGGTTTTCACTCATCTTATTCTTCACTACTGCCTTTCTTTCACCAGGTGTGTTTACATCTGAAAAAACCTTTTCGGCTTCAAAACTTTCCAAAATAGAGCCATCGGAATTGCCACTCTCCTTACTAAATAACTCACGCATAAAGCTTCCGTCATTAACAAATTTATTTAAGCTAGATGCTGCAGCAGAGATTATCTCAGCACCAAAAAACTGGCTTTTGTGCTTTTTTCCCCAAGATAAAGAATCTTGAACTTTAGGTGCTTTCATTTCATGGTGCCGAATAGAAGTATTTATTATGTAGTCCTGCCAGAGTTTCATTAACAAAATTCAGTGAAGTGCAACAGAAATGCTTCATAATTTCATAAAAATTAGACTAACACCCATAACAATTTACCCAAAATAGAATAGAATTCTTCAAAAAAGCAAAGAGTATAAATGTGGGTAGTAAACAAAATCAGACTTACAAATAGGAGTGAATAACAACAGTGATACTATGATAGAAGTAAGGTAACTCTACAAACCTGGTCACGGGGAATGAATTTCACCCCAGAAAGCATTTTCAAGATTGTCACACCTTGCCAATGCCTGCATAATAACAAAAAGTAACCCCTTAACCCCTTATTTGGGTTGGATATCAGAACAAAACTACATATCTCTCCTAAAACCGGATTTATAATTGGTTTCATATCTGGTTATGTTTCAAAATCAGCTTTTGTCCAAATTCCAATTCAAAGCTTATTTTGTTCAAAATTGGATTTTATTTAAAAAAAACTGGATTTTTACCAGTTTTCTCGTACCGGTTTCGAACTTAAAAATTCCAAGTTTAAAAACCAATTTTCAACTCAAAATTCCATGATAATTTCTTTTGCAACAGCAAAATGTCAAAGCTTCTTTTAGTGCTACCAAAATCGAAGACAATGTCACCTCTTAGCTCAATCAATCAAATAGAAGAATATAAATACAAATATGTTTATTAATATGCACATTCCCATTTCTAATAACATGCTTTGCTTCAACACGCACACCAAAATTTGTTTTGGTCATTGCTGCCCTTTTGAAACCAAAATTAACTAAATAAAGAACCTCAACTAGAATAGTGTTGAATATTTGCTCATAGAGTTTATATGAGGAGCTTAGTATATACTAGACAATAAAATAACCATGATCATATGTGTATTATTCCCAATAAAACAATTTCAAAATGACACTTACATCTAATCATAGCACACATATAATCATGAACATGTCAACGAGATTTAATAATTTACATAGCAAAAATGAAGACAGGCTAAGCTCTCCTATTGCTCATAACCTTATGTGTAAACGAGACAAGATTAAGAAAACTTGAGCATGCCATTGTGCTAATCGAATACCAACGATATTACTATAACAGGCTTTTGAACATGGGATTAATGTCATAGGTAGAACCCGGCTTTCAATTGTTGAGTGATGTTTTATTTAAATAGTCTCATATAAGAATAACATCTTCATTCTCATAACAACACAGTGCATTAGATTCAAAAGAAGCTAATTGAACAACTAAAGTAACCCACTGCTAAGTGCAAGACAATGCTTAGAGCATTAACTCACCAAAAGCGTGTCCCCGACATTGATACCTTGATTACATTCAATTAATTCATTTACTCAAATTATTAATAGTGTCAACATGTCAGTATTCGTGTTTCATAGAATCCTACCAATGTATAGATTAAACTACAAGTTAACTTAATATCTCTAACACAATGCTAAAATTAAAATTAACTTAACACCATCAAACACAAGAAGTGCTAAAATTAACTAACATCTTTAACCGGACCGGTCCTAAGATATTCATTATAATCAAGATTCTTTAAAAAATCATTTGCAAGTCACGATTTTAAGGGTACAGCACAAAAACCACATGAAAATGAATCTCAAAAAAGAGAAAATTCAAGTCACAATTTTTGAAAAAAAATCCCTTTTCCTCCTACACAAAATAGGCACGATGTTTGAAATAAATCAACATAATAGAAGAACAATAATTCAACGAAACAACACACCAAAAAACCAATCAAAACAAAACTAAAATGTTCAAAATAAGAATCCAAAGAGCCATTTGAACAACATAAAAGAAGAATAAATAAGAGAAAAACTTGGTAAGGATGAATAGAAACGAACCAGAACTAAACGATTGAGAAAGAAGGAAGGATGGCGCCGGGTTTCCGGAAAACGCGACCGGAAGGTCGGTGATCTTGGGTGATGGCAACGTCGGGATGGTTTTGGAGTTTGGAGTTTTGAAATAGTAAGAGACGATAGAAGTGAGCGTAAAGACAGATACAAGAAACAAGAACCCTATTTATATAGTTTTTACTCAAATATATATAAAACGATTTGATACATAACAAAATTCAATATTAACCTTCTCTAAAAATCAAATTAAATATATATATATATATATAGATAGAAGCATTTGATACATATGAAAATTTAATATTAACCTTCTTTTAAAAATTTGATATCTTTACATATTTTCTCTCTTTTTTCATTTATATCCCCTACTCTTTCACTTTCATTTTAAAGTTGCGTCATCCTTTTTTTTTTAATAATTTTTTTTCTATATCTCTCTTTTCATCTTTCCATCCTCTTCCTTAGTTTCCAACCCCTTCCATTTTTCTCAATATTCTTTGTTTGGGACTTAAGTGGTTTCAAGTGTCTATAATATAAATGGTTACTTCGTGGTTGATTTTTTTTATTTATCTATTTTCCTTTTTGACTAAATTTTTGTAGTTAAGGTGCTTATAGTATCCCTAAAACACCTCAACTTGAAATGAATACAAATAAATATGCGAAGATTTCAAATCCATATGATTAAGATAGATATGAATACCTCGATTACTATAAATTGAGCATTTTTAAATATTTTATTCGAAAACGATAGTCGGATAGCTCCCCACTTTAATAGAGTGGCATAGCCGAGTTAAATCTTCTGGTCGAAAAGAGTGGCTGGAAAACTCCCACTTAAATACGATGGTTGAGTTGAGTTAAATCCTCTTTTCGAGAAGAGAGGTTGTTGCAAACCTTGTTCTTAGGGGCTATGGACCATCATATATATCTGCCTTACTATTTTGACTTATTACCTTAATAGTTTGTTTGTTTCTATATATTCATAAAAGAGAGAAATTAGTGAGAGAGACAAGATAAAAATATTATATTTCTTTGGTTTGGAAGAGGAGAGAAATAAAGAGAGAAAAGTTTTATATTGTGGGGAGTTTTCCCACGAGGCTAGATTTGTGTGTTGAAAAAGTGGAGAGTGGAAGTTTTCCCACGATACCCTTATTTCTCATTCCGACAACAATGCGAAATAAAGTTCCCTTTTTCGGCAATGTGAAATAGAGTTCCCTCTTTTATATATATATATTTTTAATGCAGTCTCATTTTTTTTTATGAAAAAACACTTCTCATTCTCCAAAAATTTTTAATAATTATTTTTCCTGTCCCAATTTTTTTAAAAAAAAATTAACATTTGTTTGTTTACATTATTTATATTAATGTAGTAATTAGAAATTTCTCTAGGTATTGAGGATGAAAATAGATGCAAAGGGTTGACATTAAAGAATAAATATTCTTATAATCGAAGTTGATTGTGTCATCAATCATATGATAAAGTTTAGTTTCGTGTTGACAACATGCTATGAAATTAATCAAAAGTA
Source organism: Cicer yamashitae (assembly GCA_037974755.1). Classification (NCBI taxonomy): domain Eukaryota; kingdom Viridiplantae; phylum Streptophyta; class Magnoliopsida; order Fabales; family Fabaceae; genus Cicer; species Cicer yamashitae. The sequence continues at coordinate 15,118,720 of JBBPBQ010000001.1, forward strand.
TATCAACCAATGTTAGAATAGTAGAGATGAATAAGAGAAATAGAGTCAATCTTTACAATACTACATGACTCATAATTATAGGCCATACATATTGTAACTTACAAGAATATCAAGACACTAATATAATGAGTCAAATAAGTAGGGAAACTAATAATCAATTTAAAAAATTTTAAAAATGTACACATTACCCATGAAAATAACCTAGTCTAGAATGCCTCCCTCTTTTCTTCACGAAAAAGAGGTGGTTTAAGATAAATTTATGGTATAAAATCGGATACTCTAAATTTTTTTTTCTTCTCTTATATATTTTTGGGCAGAAAAAATTGTGCTTTCATTACTTTAAAATGACATAAAAATTGTTTTTTTTTTTTACTGATTTGGGGTGTACAATAGTCATGTGGGGCAGCTGATATTGCTACATCGAAGGTAGTATCATCAACTCCAATAGATGTATTTGATTGATGTTGTGAATTTGATCTATGTTAATTTTATTAGAGAAATACAAATATAAATTTTTTTCATAAATAATTAATAAAATCTAAGTCTTTTCTACTTTAAATTGAACACCATTTCAATAAATAAAAAAATAGTATAATCATAATCATGCTCTACTCAATACGATCCATAGGATGTGAGTACTTTTTATGATAAAAACCAATACTAACATTTCAGCATCCCAATCGTTTCTTTTGGTGTAAAAAACTGGAAGATAAGGTGTTATTTACTCGTAAAAACATTTTATGTGTTTAATTTTTTAAAATAAGTGTTTCTATTTTTGAAGTAAAAATATTATTACGGAGATAAAATTAAATGTTAATTAAGAAAGATACATTTTTAGAAATAATAAACTTTTTTTTTGTTGATATTTTCATTATTTTTAGAAGTGTAGGCAATTATTCATTTCAAATGTCTTTTATCTTCTTATTAACAAGTAAAATAAATATAAATTTTAAAAAATAAAAACAGGAAATGTTTTCACAAAGTAAATGTCCCCTATGATTTTCATTTTTCTAACAACAACAAGCTATGCATCAAGATTAAAGTAATATAATAAAAGTGTTTAAGACATTAATTTTGACAGACATCAATAACATATTAAACGATTTTAAATTTATACAAAAATATACATAGAAGATCTTATAATCTTTCAATTCAATGGTCAAATTTATAAAATATGTGTGGAGTATAAACCTTATTTTACAACCTACCTTACATAATTTAAGAAAATATGTATCGGTCAAATCCAATAAGGTTAAATATGTTTTTAGTCACTATAAAATTTCAACCTTTTAATTTTAGTTCCTGTAAAATAAAAATACAATTTTTAGTTATTACAAAATTATCATGCATGCAGTTTCAATCTCTAGTATTAAGTCAATATATATATATATATATTTGAATGAATTTTTGCAAGCACATTTTAATTACTATTATCTTAAGTTTTTACATTTACAAAATTCACATTTAATTCATCTCATGTTAAAAAAATTTAAATTTTTGTAGAAAAACTTTATATATTATTCTAAATATGTTTACAAAAAATCATTCAAAAATTTTAAAATTGAAAGACAATTAATCATATTTAGTTTTAGTAATTTCTAAAACTGATTGCTGAATATGTTGTACAAACTAAAAATTGCATTTTTCTTTTAATTTTACTGAAATTAAAATTTTATAAAGACTAAAATCATATTTAATCCTATAATCAATCATCTGATTCGATACAATGAGAGCCTAAGTAAATATATGATCGTATAGATCTTGTGTCTATTGATGAACCTGATGTCATATTACATGATTATATATTAGTTTCCCACTATGTTAATCAACTATGTGTGTGAAATTATAGATGTTGTGTCTATTGTTGAACTTGAAAACATAGTTTACCATTATATTAACTATGTGTGTGATCGAGCACACATGTCAAAGATTTAATTTAATCATGATTTCGCTATGGTTGATTAGTGGCATGTTTGATCACGTGGTAGACATGCTTCCCACCTCACAATCGGTGACCTCAAAGTTATAATGTTTTTGGATTCACATTACGGTAATATTGTAATTATGTTGAAACAATATTGTAATTATGTTGAAGCTATAAAATGTAAATTGTTTTTTCATAACTGTCGCATGATTTTGCCGACCTCGCCACAAATTCAAACATACACTTAGCTTCGCAGCAACTGTGAGATGCCATTGTGGAATTTTTAAAAAAATCAAACACAATTTATTGTGAACTAATGCCTTCATCAATTTAATGACAGATCAAATTTTATAAATATACTGAATAAAAAAAAAAAACTTTACTTGATTATACTTTTGAATAACTTGGCCTGCCTTAAAAAAGGAAGTACTACATTATCCACTAATACAGGAGGCACACTGCTGTAGTAAACAAGAAACAAATTGAAGTCATTCAGGAAAAAAAAAAAAGTGAAGTCTTGGTAACCTAAACAATCAAGCAACTGAAAACAGCCAGACAAGGCCAAAAACTATTATGATTCTTTCTCCTAGAAACAGAGTAACTTATGCCAACAAAATTCAGTTGCTGTCTGATTCAGGCTTCCGAGCCAAAAAGAAGTACATTGGTGTGAAAATCTCTCTCCTGAAAAGGAACATAAGCAAGTACATTGGTTAGTGAACACGCTTGCTGAGAGAAAAAAATTCACCGTTGTTAATATATTTTAGTATTTAGAGTGTGTTTGGTTGATGATTTTAGGTAACTTACAAGAGAAACTGTTAACAAAGACCTAAAGATTAATTAGTTGGATAAGGATATGATAGAAAATTATTGCGTCATTTGATACATGTAGTCAATCCTACTTAGGAAAATAAGACTTAGTTGTTGTTGTTGTATATAAGAGGTAAAAAAGAGTGCACAGTCAGTGTAAATACATGCATCTAATAAGAATCTATTATTTTGACATTTCAGCTAACTCTTGTAACATAATCTTATAAAATTAATATGAAGTGGCAATATAATATGTTCTCATTGAATTTCAGTATATATTTGACTAATGTATGCCGTTTATCTCCATTTATAATTTATTTGACTAGCTTATATATTTGTTTGACCAAAATATGGTAAATAAATACAACTCACTAGCTTTTATCTAATAATTTTCTGTTAAAATTTAATTTTTCAACTTTCAATACAGTTTTTTAGCCATTCACTCAAGGCTCAGATGCACTAAAGAGTAGAGAGACCTTGCAGTTAAGAATTTGCCTTATTCAAGAGAACTATACATTTGGCTACGAGCATAAAAACTATATCCATGGAGTATGGGACAAATGGGAAACTTACTTTCCCCCTTCAACTAGGCTCTCTGCAGCCCTCTCTAGGAAATCTTGAACCCTTTGACTCCCCTTTGGAGCCAGCCCAACAAACTCCAGAGCCTTGACCTACAAATGTAAATTCAAATCCCCAAACCATCATTGAATTTTGTGCACGATAAGAAACGAATCCGAAATTCTCAACAGTGTGCATCAAATATACAAAAACAGAAATACCAGCAAAACAGTCTAACACTATTCCAACACTTTTTATTATCGGTTGAATTTCACGTAGATCTCACTATTTTGGGAATTGAACACACATGATTTGGTTTGATCCACATTCATTTCACCCGGTAACAAACAAAGTGTGAGAGAAAGAGTGTTGAAAAATATGTTCCTATCAATTCTTAAATGAAAAACAACTCTAAAAGTAATTGCACTCAAAAGATGTTAAGTGAAATATATCATAGCTATTATGTTCAGAAGCAATACCAGATTTCTGGTAAAAAGTCGCCCAACAGTGGTGAGACGAAAGCTGCTAAGCGAGAAGTGGCTCTTGTCTAAAGGCAAGTACCAAGGAACAGGAGAGTCCGATGCTAGATCTTTCTCCCATATTACCTTCAAATACAAAATAAATTAATCTACCATTTAGCCATTGTTGTCAACTGCAGGTTGCGGAAAATAATGATTTGTTCAAATTACGCTATGCAACAGTGCTGTAACACTGCTATTAACACTCTTTGACAATAGTTTGTACTAAATAGCATACCGCAGAACAATTGCGATTTGTTCAAATTCTGCTAGCACTGCTATTTAACAACACTGATTTAGCCAAATTAGGCTCGTGAATTTCTTAAATATCCAAAGAACAATATATATAATACTAGTGAAAGGTGATAACTCGTTAGAAACTAATGTTCACCTCAAAACCTGCTTGTTTTAGAGCTTCAAGACACTCTGTGGTCAATCTAATGTCAGGAAGTCCATCACCAATCTCAATTTCTGCCTGTACCAGGGAATTTTGTTTGTTAAGTATTAATAAGCTCAATACATAACCTGAATTATTTCTATACCATTATATTGTACCTTGATTTTTTGGTGTTCTTGGTTATTGGGATCAAAAGAATCAGTCATGCACCATTCATACGCAGCAAAACATTGGCCAGGCTTTAACACTCTATAAATCTCTTTGTAGCATCCATACTATGCATAATACAATGGCATGAAAAATTCAGTGTCAGACAATACAAATCATAGAATCACTTTGTAGATTCCCTGATAAATGTGCTACTCGTGCCAAGGTTTTAAATAGTGAATGTGGTTGCACCGCAATCTTTAATATTGCGGTCAAATACAGCCAGATAGTTACATCTGCAGAGACATCAGAAACCTTGACTCGCCACAATTGCAGTCGTGGTCCATTATAATTGACAATTTATGGGTGCATGTGTTGTTAGAAATCTTTACTATGGAAAGGAGAAGCAAGGATGTGAAAACTAAATAGGGTGAGAAATGCTGTCACATACAGCATCTGGTGCATGGCAGGTGGCTTCAATAGCATACACTGCATCAAAACTGTTGTCTGGGAGTGGCATCTTCATGAAGTCAGCCTGTGTAATCGAATAAGATAAACCACGTGTCAATTATGATTCGAAATCATTATCATTTTGTTATGAGGCTATTAGAACATGTTTGTTTCTGGTTAATTTGAAATGACTTTTTAGCCAGAAGCTTTCTCTTGAGCACTTCACTTATAAGCTTTTCTCAGAAAAAAAAAAATAATAAAGAAATAAGCTCGTCTAAACACACTAAATAAAATATCCAGGGTAACATTTATCTGTTGTAGAACAATTTGAATAAAAAAATGTTGGACCAATATGCGTTGAAATAGAAGAACTTCCCCTCCAAAAAAAAGAAATTATTGATTTATAAAAGATTGACCTTCACAAAGTTGCAAGTCTTGTCCACTCCAGCCAGGCGATTGAGTTCCTGTTAATTAGCAAAAACTGGCCAATGAGATCAAAGTATTTTAGAAATTTTATAGTTAAGAAGTGTAATCTTTTAATAAAATATGGAAAATAATGAATAAACTTTTCATCAATAAGGCTTTTCAGAACTTGACAACTAATAACAATAGATGAATAGAATTGAAAATAGAAAGTGCTGAAGTGAAGAGGAAATGTGTGACTTTATTGAATAAGAAAACAGAATTACTGTAATCCTTTACTGACACAAAGCACAATGCTCTTTCAGAGTGCAAAATGCTCTCTGCTTACAACATACAAATTACAATCACGATGCCCCCTTTTTTACACACACATTACACAATATAATTATTCCACACAAACATACGAGGCAGTTAGGTATCTGCCTCTCTTGCCACCTCACCATTCCCCTTCTCTCTCCTAAATCTTCTCTCATAAAACTCTCCACACAAGTGGCTTACTAATAGCCCGTGTAGCAGATACTGCATCAGTAACTGCTCCCCTATCAATATCCCCCCCTACAAGAGGAGACTTGTCCTCAAGTCTTAGTTTAGGAAATTGACCTCTGATGTTTACTCATCTTCCCATGTTGCGTCTTCGGCTCTTTGACTCTTCCATTGGACAAGCACTTGTCAGATAGCATGTCCTCCCTTAGCAACAATTCTACTGGCCAAAATCGATTCTGGTTCTACATTATTGGCATTGTTACTTCCCAATTCTTGAGGTAAACTGGCTTGCACGTTATAATTCCCGACTGCCCTCTTCAATAATGACACATGAAACACCGGAGGAATACGAGAGGATTCAGGCAACTTAAGCTTAAGCCACTGCTCCAACTTTCTCCAAAATCTGAAATGGTCCGTAGTAACATAGAGATGATTTTGGACAGATGCGAGCACCCAAGGTAACCTGACCATGAGGCCTCCCTCTTTTTATCTGCTTGAGTTTTCATTTGGTTTTGTGCCCTCTGCAATTGATACATTAGTTGTTTGATGGCTTCATCCCTATCCTTCAATTCTCTTTGCATTGCTTCCACATAAATTTCCCCAGGCAGGAACCGGTTCAAAACAGGCAGAGGTCTCCCATAAACACACTCAAATGGTGTGGTACCAGTAGACACATGGAAATTGGTGTTATACCAATATTCAGCCCAAGGAAGCCACTGCATCCATTGCTTAGGCTGGTCTGCTGTAAAACAGCGGAGAAATAATTCCAAACATCGGTTAATCACCTCCATTTGACCATCAGTTTGAGGATGGTATGCGGTGCTCAGTCACAACTGAGTGCCTTGCATTTCGAACAATTCCTTCCATAATGAACTCACAAAAATTGGGTCTCGGTCACTGGGAATGGAAGCTGGAATGCCATGCAAACATACTTCCTCCCTTGTGAAAATCTCAGCTAACAACCTTGCTGTATATGGATGCTTGAGGGGGATGAAGTCACTGTACTTTGAGAGTCTATCCACAACAACTAGGATGCCTTCATAACCCTTAGACTTAGGGAGTCCAGTGAAAAAATCCATTGATATCTCCTCCCAAATCTGATCCGGAATGTTAAGAGGTTGCAGCAATCCTCCCGGGGCAGCAGCCATGTATTTTTGACGTTGGCAAACATCACAAGCTTTGACATACTCCTGCACAGTTTTAATAATACCAAACCAAAACAAATTGGCAGCCAATCTTCTATAAGTTATGTACACACCAGAATGCCCCCTTGAGGAGTTTCATGAAATTATTTTAACATTTTACGAATGCTCTCGGATTTCACAGACATTACCAACCTTCCCTCATAAAACAATACCCCTTTTTTATAAGAGAACCCCTTCCTTACCTCCTGACCCGATTTCAAAGCTGTTATGATCTTGGACAGCTTGGAATTTTTATGTACCTCCTCTACCAATTGCTTGCTTCCTAACCAACTTGGTTGATAAATCATAGTGATCAATTCTGGTCCTTCATGAACTCGAGAGAGGGCATCAGCACCCTTGTTTTCTAGCCCCGGCTTGTAGATGATGTCAAACTGATACCCCAATAACTTGGCTACCCAATTTTGTTGGTCAGGAGTGGTTATTCGCTGTTGAAGCAACTATTTGAGACTCTTGTGGTCGGTGCACACTATAAACTTCCTCCCTAAGAGATACAATCGCCAATGTTGGACGGCAAGTGCTACTGCCATCAACTCTTTCTCATAGGTGGATTTGGCAAGGCTCCTCTCCCCCAAAGCTTTACTGAAGAATGCTATAGGTTTGCCTTGTTGAATCAAATGGCCCCAATCCCCATACCTGATGCATCACTCTCTATGAAAAACTCTTGGAGAAATTAGGGAGTGCTAAAACTGGTGCAGTAGTGAGTTTAACTTTAAGCTCCTTAAAAGCCTTGTGCGCTTCGTTGCTCCAATTGAACCCCACTTTTTTTGTCAAGTCAGTAAGAGGTTTGGCAATCTTGCCATAGTCTCTTATGAGCTTCCTATAGGGCCCGTGAGACCAAGAAATCCCCTCACCCCCTTAACATTCTTTGGAACTGGCCACTCTTGCACACATTGAACTTTGTTGGGATCCACAGTCATACCCTCCTTAGAAATTATGTGGCCTAGGTAATCAATTTTGGCTTGAGCAAATGAACATTTTTTACGGTTAGCCACTAGTTTATGTTGCTGCAGCACCTTCAAAACCTCTCTCAAATGCTTATATGGGACTCCTAACTTGAACTATAGATCAAAATGTCATCAAAGAACACTAACATAAATCTTCTCATCATTGTACTGAAAATATCATTTATTAAAGATTGAAATGTGGAAGGCGCATTCATCAAACCAAAAGGCATTACCATGAATTCGCAGTGGCCCTCACGAGTTCTGAACGCAGTCTTGTGGATGTCTTCCTCCTTCACCTATACTTGATGATATAAGGATTTAAGGTTGAGCTTGGTGAAATATTTGGCACCGTGTAGTTCATCCAAGAGTTCCTCAATAACTGGAATAGGGAATTTATCAGGGATAGTGACCTTGTTCAAAGCTCTATAGTCCATCCACATCCTCCATATGTTGTCTTTCTTCTTTAGCAAAATTACTGGGCTAGAATATGCGCTTTGACTAGGTTTGATTACCCCGAACTCCAATAATCCTTGCACTTGCTTCTCAATCTCATCTTTGTGATGATGTGGGTAACAGTAAGGCCTTACATTCACAGGTCCTCTTCCTTCCTCTATGCAAAAAGACCTCTTCGAAGTTTGTGAATATCCACTATTCTCTGCAAGACACTGGGATATGAGCAACACAAGTTTTTCCTAATCCTGAGCGGCTTGAAGTCGCATCTCCGCCAAAGTCTGTTTGAGCGATGCAACTTATGTCTCCAACTCGTTCACCTTTGTTTCCATCTTCTTTGGTGGCATCGGTTCAATTCGCTGGTATTTGGTCTCTTTCTCTCTCCAATTAAACGATCCGAAAGGTCGGACCAATTAATAGATTAATAGAATTGAAAATAGAAAGTGTTGAAGTGAAGAGAGGGAATGTGTGACTTTATTGAATAAGAAAACATAATTACACAGTAAAGTAATCCTTTACTGACATAGAGCACAATGCTCCTTCAGAGTGCAAAATGCTCTCTTTCTACAACATACAAATTACAATCACGATGCCCCTTTTTTACACACACATTACAAATATAATTATTCCACACAAACCTACTAGGCAGTTAAGCAACTGCCTCTCTTGCCACCTCACCATTCCCCTTCTCTCTCCTAAATCTTCTCTCATAAATTCTCCACACACGCGGCTTAACAGCCCCTATAGCAGTTATTGCATTAGTAACTGCCCCCTCAGCAGTAACTGCTCCCATATCAATAACTAACTGGAAGTTTTGCACGAGGGACATTGTATATTAAATTTATGCTAGAGGACTGTCATGAGTACATTATTCATGCTTAAACAATGCACCGATGTAATGTGCTACAAAATGAAACAACACAACAAACAGTGACAGTTCTAGCATCTATAAGGCTTTAAGCACTAGATATGAATAGGCTAAAATAGTTGTATCAATGCTTACAATTTAAAACTCAAAATTATTGTGTCATTGCATTTAATCTCATAGTAACACATACCTTTCCTCTGGTGATCTGGTACTCATTGTTATTCAACCCTGTAACAGATGTCGAGCTGCACAAATACCCATTATTGATATTTGTTAGCCAATAAAGGTAACACAGGGAAGGGCAAATGATGAGGAAGCATAGAGGATGGATCAAAATTTCTTATAGTCAGAGAATCATGCATTTGACGCGGTCAATTGATGTTCCGACTCGGTAAATCAAGTCTAAAATACAAATTCGGAACGTGAGTCGTCTAATCCAAGATTGGCAACTGCGTGAGTGCTTGAAATCAGAGAATTCAAATCTATAACCAATAGACATCCAATTTACCTGAATCGAGAAATTTCTCTTAATGGTCCCCCGATACCACACCCAACATCCAAAACCTATAAATAAATAAAGAAAAAAACGCATGAAATATTAAGAAAAAAACACAATGTAAACAAGATATATCAGTTTGCTATTTTGGTTTATTGAACATGAAAAATGAAAACCTTTTGTCCAGGAGTAAGGCCAAGTTGTAATGCAAGGAAGTGTTCGTGTCGCTTAATGCTCTCCTTAAGTGATTCCCCTACCCATCTGCATGGGAAGAAAATTATCAGCACGATTGAATTAACAGAAAATTAGACAATTTATACGTGCAAAAATGAAGCAAATGTGCACCTTGTTGCAAAATGGAAAGATTCCCCCCAGCCAAACTCATAAAAGCTGGTTGCAAGATCATAGTATTTATTAACCTGAAATATATGCAGATCTTATGATATTCCTTTTGAAGATGATCAAATTGAACATAATTAAGACTTACACGTAGTATTCCCATCTATATAAATCATGTTATACAACATCACAAAAAGGAAGATAGCTAATAAATAGTCAATATTCATTAATCACTAAAAAAATAAATTAGATTGTCACAAGTGAATCATTTCCTAGACTTTCAAAACAAAATGTTGTGATATTGTTTCCAGGCCATATCAATTGAAAATTGCTTCCCATATTGAAAATGAGTGAACATAAATATCATAAATGTAAGGCATGTAGCATGCATACTGCAAGAAGGGCCCAGATTGTCTACGGTTGAAAAAACACACAATTGCCGCATGAAATATCTCAGCCATTAGATTAAGATCGGATTGTTCATATTACGAAAGCATATTTTAAAATTGATTTGGTGAAATCAAAATATAAATGGTCTGATCTTCATCTAACAGTGGAGATCTGTTAACTGCTGCAGCTACATGGTTTAGTCAACTGCACCAAATCTGACAAGAATGTTAGTGTTACAGGCATTATATTAGTGAACAGTAATATATAAAAATAAAATAATAAAACCAAGATTTTGGTTGCTAAATATTGATAATCTCTCACCATATCACTATAATTAGCTTTCCTTTCTTCCTCTTGACCTCCATAGCTTACATGATACTTCTCATACCTGAACCAAATGATCATTACAGTTTATCAGGCTCTTAAATAAACAATAACACAATTACCATTCAACTAACTTTTTTAATTTTGGAACTCATGCAACAGCTTAAAAAAATTTAAGTTTCAAAGACACTGTTCATTTTAACTTAAGGTAAAAATCCCAGTAAATTCTCTATCCAATTTCACCATAACAGAACAAAATTTGTTTAGTTAGCAAAACTCCGGAGCCATGATTCCGAATAACTATTGCTTTCATATGAAAAGATTTTTCGGATACCCTTGAGTCAAAATAAACACACATTTACACAGTCATACAATCTCACCCATCTGATCTTAATCGAACAGATCAGATCAGATTACAACTTACAAAATAAGTCCAAAATATTAAGTCAAAATGCAGACCCTAACAGATCAAGATCATACGGTTCAGATCCACGACAAGGTGTATGCATATGCATAAATGCAGAAAATTCATATACAACAAAGTCTAGGTGGTCACTTACAAGTTACAACTGTCAGCATATGCTGTTAGGTAGGTAAGGTATCAGAAGCAAAATCCAAAATGGGACTAGTACGATTGTTTCAATAATGCATTAATTAATTTGACCAAGTTATGACTCATTCTCCTCAAGTCCAAATATTTCAACACCGGATGATAAAGACTGGAACATATTAATTTTCGAATTTGGATCGATTAACAAGGAATCATTTTGTTTCAGATCCAACACTAGAGGATTATTGTTTTTTTCATGTGCATCTAAATAAAATTATCATTTTCATATAAAAAATACAACTTCAAACTCCACTATTTTGTTTTGCTGTAAAAAGAAAACTCCACTATTTTTAATTAAATTAAATTAATCCCCAAAGTTCATAGTTATACACTAATAAACTCCCCTGTATCAGATCCAAAAAAAACCAGAGGATTCAATATATTCCATCAAAACATACAGAAAAGTTATCAGTACTTTAATATATTTTAAAACCACTTGTTTTTCTTTTCTAAAAATATGAATATAATTCCCAATACATTTATACCAGATCCCAACAGAACCAAAAGGGAATCTTCAATATTTTCATCATCAAATTTCTGAATAATAATTAGCACTTTCATGAGCAAAAATATTTCAAACATCTTCATCTATTAGTAAATACAATATAAACGCAGGTGAGAACAGAAAATCATGAAATTAAAAAAGAAAACCACAAATTTCAAAATCCAAAACAAAAAATAATCAAAATTGAAGTCTAACCAAAGATTCAGCTCCTCTAAAGTAGACAACTATTACTGATTAAAGTGAGAACTCGTTCCCCAGTAACGTGAGTAATGAGAACTCATTAGTCATCTCTCAGTAAAGTGAGTACCTCGTTACGGAGTAAAAAGAATAATATCAACTATTGATTAACAAATGTTAAAATAAAATCGTTTGATTTTCTCACTTTCCACTTTACTCAGAGATCCAGATTCCCACTAATTAGAGCTGAGAAATTTATTAAAAAGAAATACACACAGAGATGGATGTTAAAGAACTTTCTCTAAAATAAATATAAACAAAAAAGAAAATCCAAAAAATTGATGTATTTGATCATGCATCAAGTTTTTAAATACAATTTTACTTATAAGATTAAGTAACGAAAATATAAACCTTATTTCAATTAGAAAAACAGAGACTGAAAATCGAAGTCAAAAAACCACAATGCAGCCGCAATTAAAAAAAAAGTAGAAAAGAAAACAAGAGAGAGAAACGCACTTATCGACGGCGGAGAGAACTTCGCCTTTTTGAATCTTTCCACCGATACTCGATGCCAAATCCATTGCTTCGAATGTCTTTCGCGTAACTCAAAAACTCGATCTAAATTACACACACTTTACGTTTATAAAATAAATAAAAAATTGAAATGCGTTAGAATGAGGAATAATAATTAGGAATATGAACTCACATGGAAATAAACGCGAGAGAGAGAGAGAGAGAGTGAGAAAAGTGAAGCTTTTGAGGCGTTTTAAAAGTGAAAAGGAAGAGAGAGGCAAAACCAAAGTTGATATGAAGTGTCATATGAGTGGATGGATGTATTTGTAGTTTAATGCATGCGATCGGGGATACTACGGCTGAGGACCACAATGGGTTGATACACGGTGTAATAATAAACCAACGGGCCCATGATAGGGAATATGTAATTCAAATAATTAATTAAATTGGTTCCAATTTTTTCTTGAGATTGGTAATCCATGATTTTATATCTTAATTAAATTATTACTACATCTATCTCTAATTAATAAACATTTAGTGTTAAAAAATTATCCTTAATTATAAATTATCATATATTTATTATTATTCACGAAAAGATAAATTGGATGAATTAAAATACAAATGCTATTTTAGTTTTTTTATTAAAATTAGCATGTTGAATTTAATTTTTTTATGAAAAGTGAAAAAAGTGCTATGTAGTATTTTTTTCTTCCAAAAATAGTCAAACTGAATATTTATGTATTGATTTTCAAAATCTAAATAAAACTTGAAACTTTTTCAAAGATCTGAAAATAAATCAAAATTAAATACTTATTTAGATGTTTTTAATTTCTTTTTTTAAAAGTGAATACGGCTTCAATTAAATTGAATTTTGCATTCATTTTATAAAACTGAACAAAATCAAATCGAATTTTATATGTAAATTTAAATATATTTTTACTTTTTTATATTATGAAATGCTGCATTAATTTATTATTTATTGATATTTTTTTAATAATATTTATTACTTTAATTTAATATTTCTCTATTTCACTATGTTAATTTTTTTTATATTATAAGTTATACCTATAATATTTATTAACATAATATATATAATTATGCATAAAAAATTAAATCAACCATTCCGGTCCAAATTATATTTAACTAGTTCAAATAATTTTTTATTTTGTAATTGTCGAAACAAAACAAATTGCAAACAGCATAAAAGAGTATCATGTGTTGAGTTGCTATAAGAAAATCAAAGAGCCGCTTAGATTTTGAAAATATTTCATGTTTTCTATTTTTGTTTTTATTTTTTAAAAATTATTTTTTATTTTTCAAAACTTTAGGATTTGAGAAATACGTTTATTTTAAATTCTTATTTTTATTCTCAAAAAATAAAAATATTTAACATGCATTTTATTTGACCAACTTTTAACTATTATTTTATAAATTATCTTCTAAAATTATTTGAAATGCATTTTATTTGATCAACTTTTAATAAAAAGAATTATTAGTAAAAAATATAATATCATCTATTACATATAAACAACTTTTACTATTATTGTAAAAGCCTAGTGGATCATAATTGTGTCTAAATTAGTTAGTGAAAGTCTAAAACCTATATTAAGCCAATGTGATAGTTTTATGTTTTTTCTGTTTTAGTTAGTTAGTTAGTTATGGTTGTAACTAACTAGAGGAAAGGGAGAGCTATATAAGGCATGGCTTGTAACTTGTAAAAATATACCAGTGATAGTAAGTGTTCTAAAGTCAATAAGGGAGAGTTCAATTGAGCATAGAGCAGAAAATTCTAAGTGCTACAGCATTGTACTCTATTTGGTTATTGAAAAAAGAAATAAAACAACTATCAGTGATGACGTAGGAGATCATTGCTCCGAACCTCGATAATTCTCGAGTTTTCTTCATCTTTATCATTTCCAATTATCAATTCTGCATTCATATTCAATTTCTGGTTTGAAATCATAACAAATTGGTATCAAGAGCCTAGTTCAAGAAGAAGGTAGTTTTTTCTTTCCTCAACAATGGGTGGAGCAAAATTTGATATTGAGAAGTTTACTAGTGATAACGATTTTGGGCTATGGAGAATCAAGATGAAAGCCTTGTTGATTCATCAAGGACTGCAAGATACATTGTTGGGCATTTCAAAAATGCAAGCAACATTGTCTGAAAAGAAGAAGAAAGATATGGAGAGCAAGGCATACAGCACCATCATTCTTTCCTTGGGTGATGATGTTCTCAGAGAAGTGGAAGCTCAAGACACTGCTGCTAGTGTTTAGTTGAAGCTTGAGAGTCTCTACATGACTAAGTCTCTAACAAATAAACTTTATTTGAAGAAGAGTCTGCACCAAATGAAGATGGAGGAAGGTATGTCCATTAAAGAACATGTTTCTTTATTCACCAATATTGTTCTTGATTTAAAAAGCATTGATGTTGAAATAAGCAAAGAAGATCAAGCAATCATGTTACTATGCTCACTACCACCCTCATTTAAAAATCTTGTGGACACAATGATGTTTGGGAGAGAAACTCTTGCTTTGGAGATAGTTAAAGTGGCTCTAAATGCAAGAGAAATGAAGAAGAAAATTATTGACATAAAAGGGGAAACTAGTAATGTTAAGGGGTTGTTTGCTCGAGGAAACAAGAACATAGAGAATTCAAAATTCAAGAACAAGAAAACTTGTTTTCATTGTCATAAATAAGGGCATTTTTGCAGAGATTGCCCTGAAAGAAAGAAGCAATATCATGGAAAGTACAAAGATGAGAATGATGTTGTTGTAGTTGCTGATGGGTATGAAAGCAGTGATGTGTTATCAGTAACTGAAGAACCATGCTGGAATGAATGGATTATGGGTTCACTTTCCACATGACACCCAATCTAGAATGGTTTGATACTTACAACAAAACAGATGTTGGGAAAGTTCTGATGGGAAACAACATGGCTTGTAAGGTGGCTGGAATTGGAACTGTGAAGATCAAAATTGGTGATGGATCAACTAAAATTCTCTCTAATGTGAGGCATGTACCTGAACTTAAGAGAAATATGATTTTCCTTGGTATGCTGGACCAGGCTGGTTTCACAATAAAAGCTGAAGGAGGAATACTCAAGGTTTACAAAGGAGCTTCCCAGATTCTACAAGGAATCAAAAGCAATAGACTATACAAATTGCAAGGTAAAACTGTCACTAATTTTGTCAGCCTAATTTCTGTCTCAAATGATATTTCTACAAAGATGTGGCATTGTAGACTAGCATATAGTGAAAGGGGCCTGGAGAAATTATATAAGCAAGGTTTGATTGGAAGTGGAAATTTTGAGAAGTTAGAATTTTGTGAGTTTTGCCTTAATGGCAAACAAAAAAAGGGAAAATTCAATACTGGTACACACACTAAAGGCCATATTAGACTATGTTCATTTAGATATATGGGGACCTGCTAGAGTCCCTTCACTCGGAGGGGCTAGATTCTTTATAACCTTTATTGATGACTGGTCAAGAAAGGTGTAGGTTTACTTACTGAACCACAAGAATCAAGCTTTCAAAAGCTTCAAGCAATGGAAGTCACTGGTGGAGAAACAAACAAGGAAGTAGATCAAGGTCATAAGAACAGATAATGGCCTGGAATTTCTAAGTAATGAGTTCACAGAATTTTGCAAAGATATGGGGATAGCCATACATAAAACAGTAAGACCAACACCCCAACAAAATGGTCTAGCTGAAAGGATGAATAGGACCATTTTGGAGAGAGTTAGGTGTATGTTGACCAATGCTAAACTTGACAAGAGATTCTGAGGGGAGGCAGTACATACTGCTTGTTACTTGATCAACAGGTCACCATCTGCAGCTATAAATTTCAAAACGCCTGAAGAAATATGGAATGGCAGAGCACCAAGTTATGAAAATATAAGGATCTTTGGTTGCACTGTCTATATACACGTGAATGAAGGAAAACTTGAGCCCAAGTCTAAGAAAGCGATCTTCTTAGGCTATCCTGAAGGAGTAAAAGGTTATAAGGTTTGGATCACTTAATCAAATGGAGGAAGAGTTGTAATCAGCAAAAATGTTGTTTTCAAGGAAGATGATCTGCTGGAAGTTGGAAAACCAAGCTCAACTCAAATACAGGAAAATGATCAAGCTAGTCAGGGAGCACAAAGAGGTGGAGCTATCAAATCTTGATAAGTCTACCACAGAAAGAACTGTAAGCCTAGCACAGTCTGAAACTAATGATGTTCAAGGTGGGGTAAAGAATCAACATATTGTCTAGTGAGAGATAGGGAAAAGAGAGAAGTAAGAGCTCCAACAAGGTATGGATATGCAGATCTGGTTGCATATTCCTTAAATGTGGAAACAGATGATCAATGGACTGATCCAATCAGCTACAAGGATGTTGTTACTGGAGAAGACAGTAAGCATTGGAAAATTGCTATAATGGATGAATTGGACTCACTCTTGAAAAATGACACCTGGAAACTTGTGATAAAACCTAAAGATCATAAAGTCATAGGCTACAAATGGATTTTTAAGAGAAAAATTGAGATTCCAAGAGTTGAGAAGATGAGATTCAAAGCTAGACTAGTAGCAAAAGGATATTTACAAAGATAAGGAATTGATTTCAAGGAAATATTCTCTCTAGTTGTGAAACATACAAGTATTAGGGTCATACTTGCCTTAGTTGCTGCCTACAACCTGGAACTAGAACAAATGGATGTCAAGACTGCTTTCTTACATGGCCATCTAGAAGAAAACATCTACATGAGTCATCCTGAGGGTCATGTTGTACCAGGAAAGGAACACATGGTATGTTTGCTTAAAAGATCACTATATGGACTTAAGCAGTCCCCTAGATAATGGTACAAAAGATTTGACTCTTTTGTGATTTCAAAAGGATTCAATAGAAGCTCTTTTGACTATTGTGTGTATCTCAAAAGAGAAGGTCCAATCAACTTCATATACCTATTACTCTATGTAAATGATATGTTAATAGCTAGCGCTGATATGAATGTTATCAACAGTTTGAAGAAATCACTTAATTCTGAATTTGAAATGAAGGACTTAGGAGCAGCTAAGAGAATCCTTAGAATGGAAATTGACAGGGATAGATCCATGGGATTGCTACATGTAAAGCAGTCCAATTATATTGAAAAATTACTTAAAAGATTTAACATTTTGGATGCCAAAATTGTGTTAACTCCTATTGTTTGGATTTGGTGAATGTTGGGGGTTTTCCCAACTGAAGTTTCTAAAAGGACTTGAGACTTTCTAACTATGTCAACAACAATTAAAGATCCAAGGTGGAGAATTGTAAAAGCCTAAGGGATCATAATTGTGTCTAAACTAGTTAGTGAAAGTCTAAAACCTATATTAAGTCAATGTGATAGTTTTATGTTTTTTCTGTTTTAGTTAGTTAGTTAGTTATGGTTGTAACTAACTAGAGGAAAGGGAGAGCTATATAAGGCATGACTTGTAACTTGTAAACATATACTAGTGATAGTAAGTGTTCTAAAGTCAATAAGGGAGAGTTCAATTGAGCATAGAGTAGAATATACTAAATGCTACAACATTGTACTCTATTTGGCTATTGAAGAAAGAAATAAAACAACTATCAGTGAGGACGTAGGAGATCACTGCTCCGAACCTCGATAATTCTCGAATTTTCTTCATCTTTATCATTTCCTATTATCAATTCTGCATTCACATTCAATTTCTGGATTGAAATCATAACAATTTGATCGTAAATATAATCACCGTATAAAAGTAGTGCAATAAATATAATAAAATATGATATACTAAACAAGGCATCTTTCATTTAGTGTAAAATATCGAGATTATCAAGTAGTTCACAAAGTTGAAACAAAGTTATGGGTTGGCCGACACGTCAAATTGTTAGTTTATAGCGTAGGAGTTCTTATAATCAAAGTAGAGTTATTTGGTGGTAATAACTTTTTTATTACTATATAGCAATTATTTAAAATTTATTTCAAATATGTTTGAACTTTTAGTTTATTTGTTATAAATTTATTCGTCGAAAGCTAGTTTATGTTTCATTCACCACTTTTTATGTCCAAATAAAGTTTATAAAAAGACAAAAATACACTAGAGGTCCTTTAACTTAATTTAAAATTTTAAATGGATTATTTATATTTTTGTGTGTTAAGTTAATCATTTTTAAATGCCAAATTAATATTTTTATGTTTAAAAGATTAACAATGTTGGAAGGATGTCGTATTTTCAAAAAAAGCAGCAAATATCATTTACAAAGAGGTTCAAATCTTCTTGAAGATGGTTGTAAAATAATTATTGTCACATTAATTATTTTTAATTTATTGCTTATTCATTTTTAAAAACTCAATTTATTAATATTTAATTTTTATTTACTTGTTGGTGCTGTTCCCACTCTCAAACTTAAAAAATCCAAACACTCTCTTTTTCATCATTCATCAAAAAGAGGTGGTTTAAGTATTTTTGGTTCAGAAGTACCTTCCTAATTTTTTTTTATTTAAATTTGTGGTTTTCACGTAAATTTAGTTTTCTTTCATTTTTTGTTTATGTTTTCGTGGTCTGAGCATGACGTTGTTTTGTTCTTCGTATTAGTGCAGCGTTATTTAGTTTTCTATTTAGTTGTGGGATTCATTTGATTTACATTGACAAATTAGTTTTGATCAATTACATATTCAACCAATTAGTGTAGCGTCGTCAACGTTACACATGATTATTCACAACATTTTCTTTTGTCACATTTGTAGATATTTTGTCGTAATATATTATTAATAGTGTTAATCTGAATTTATTCATAAATTTATTTTATTTTTTAATTTTTAGGGACTTTAAATTTGTGTTATTTTCGATGTGTTATACTCATTTGAGTGAATGTATATCAATTTTTTACATAAAAAACTTATTTATTGATTTATTTTGTATAGTTGATATTAATTTAGTGAGCATATTTGTTGAATATTATTTTATTAAAATTATTGTCACTTATCTATTAAGATTTTTTTTTAATATTTTTATTTAATGTTACTTATGATGTTTTTTCTTATTTATTTATTTATTTATTTATTTATTTATATAGTAAGTAGTTAAAAGACCTTATAGAAGAATTATTAGTGGAGGATAACATGAATGAATCATGATGCAATGCTACCGGCAAAAAAAAAAAATGATGATGCATTGCCAGCTAGAGAAGGAGAACGAAGCGAAAAGTAAAAACATAATAAATGTTTTTAAAATTACGAAGCCTGCCACCGTGTTTTCAAATGAAAACAATTGTTTTTTTGTTTTCAATTTTTTCATCTTCACATGAAATGTTTTCAAAGAAAATGTTTTTAAAATTCTAAACAAACATATTTTTATTATCGTTTTCTATTTTTAATGAAAACTAAAAACACTGCAAGTAAACAGAGCTCAATTGTACCACTAAAATACAATAAGTCGGTAAATGCTCATATAAATATTTATATTTATTCAATTAATAATTTAATTTGTATGTACAGTCAATCTAAAGACTTTTTATGTTATCAGTCAATTAAAATCGTTAATTTATTAGAAATATTTAATATATTGATGGTGTAAAAAAATTTATACTAATAGTTTATAACAACTAAATTCATTAATTAAAAGTTGTGACAGATCGAGATTATACTGTTTGACAAATTAAAGGTTATATTAACACTTAAGTTAAAATGAACTTTTTATTTTTCTATTGAGGGTAAGTAAAAAAAGAAGAAGAGTAACCATTTAGGGATTAATTATTATTAAATACAAGATAATTTTTATTTAACAAACATACGAGATAAGTTGTCACTTATAAGATTGAGTTATCATACACGGAATAAATTTTTACTTATAAAATTTCAAAAACTATCATTCATATGACAAGTTGTCACATGTGAGATGGAACTATCATATACGACATCACAAGTTCTCACTAATAAAAATTTCAAAATAACTATCATACACAAGAACAATTGTTACTAATGAGATTGCATAGTCATACACGAGATAAATTATCACTGATGAAATTTTTAAAATAACTGTCACACACGAGACAAATTGTCACTTATGTGATAACTTTTAGAAATAAGAGTTATCTACTAAATTTGAATACTAATTTGTTTGTCTTTTGAGTAATAGTTACTAGAATTTTAGCTTTAAATTTAGAATTTATGTCTTTTAATTCTATTGTCATTTAGTTACTACAATTCTATTGTGATAACTCTTCGAAGATGTGTCCCAGAATCAAAATGGTGCAAGAAATTGCTACAGCAAGATGCGCAAAAGACTGATGAGCAGTAAGGCAAGTTGGTCGCATAGGTCCCAATTACATCCAATATTCATTCAAAGGTTATGAGATACTCTCAATATTATTGAAGTAGCAATGTCAATTTAAAAGAAAGAGGGTTTGAATTGTAAATTCACCCTTTTAAAAATTCTTGTTAAAAACTTTAAGAAAATAACTCAAGATTGATCTTGGTTGTGAAAACAGAAAACGGAGAACGTTCTTGGTTTTAACTAGAAAACGGAGAATGTTATTGGTTAGTTAAAATCAGCAAGTCAGTTTATGTATTTAACTTGATAATCAATCAGACTGAAAGTAAATAGATAAGGGAAGAGATACCACACAAGGATATATCCTAGTTCACCCAACTCGGGCTACGTCCAGTCCTCACAACTGTGAGATTTTCCACTAAGTGTTCAAAACAAAGAACCTTCTTGGTTTTACAGCACCTAGCTCAGATCAACCTTGATCTGTTACAAAGTTAAAACCTTTCCACTAAGAAACGAGTTCAATCAGGTCACCTATCAACCTTGATAGGATTTCTTACAATCTACCCAAACTATACTAAACTCTTATAGTTCGAGTTTTACAATAATGATGAGATTGTTTTGTTAGAATCTGAGAAGGCTCAACACTTGTTTGAGTTCTGATTATTTGACAGAAAAATACACGAGAATGATTCTAAGAATCGAATGGGAAAAATCAGAATTGATTCAATGTATGTGAGTGAGAGAAATTCAAGTATGATTGGAATGAGTAATGAATTTTCTTAGTACTTGAAGCTCTGATTTTTCTTTGAGCTCAGCCTTCCTTTTATAGGCGTTTAGGACATTTAATAATGGTCAAAAGAGCTGTTGGTAGTGTTTTGTCAGTTTTGACCAAAACCAATATATATGAATAAAAATATTCCAGCCTTTGAACACTTTATGAAATCTGTTTGACTGGGCGTTTTTCTTCGTTCTTGATCAGATTTATTTTGTGTTTAATGATCCTTTATACCTCAGATATATTTGTTGATGATATTGTTTTGATCTGGAGATTTGATTATGCCAAAACAGCTGGGAGAATGATGACAATCTGCTGGAGAATGATGTTGAAAATTCTGGAGACTGATGATCATTCTGGAGACTGGTCTAACATTATGGAGACTGATCTGAACATTATGGAGACTGATCTGATCATTCTGGAGATTGATCTGATCATTCTGGAGACAGATCTGATCATTCTGGAGGCTGATGAGAATTTTTTGCAGATTGATGTTTATCATTCTGGAGATTGATGTTTAACATGTTGGAGAATGATGTTAGCATGCTGGAGATTAATGTTAACATGCTGGAGAATGATGTTAGCATGCTGGAGATTAATGTTAACATGTTGGAGAATGATCAGAATATTGTCAAGAATGTTCTTCGTTCTTGACTGTCAAGCTGGAGAAGGTTCAGATCTGTTTGGTCTTGCTAATTCGTGATCTTCTCTTTTTGTGATTCGAGTAGTTTCTTTGAATCTGATCATCTCAGTTTGTTCCTTGCCAAGTGCTGATGATATAGATGTAAAATCCAAAGGCTAAAACTTCTTTTAACTAGTGGAGATTGATTGATTTTGGAGCTGTGATGATCATTCTTGAAACAGGAGAACATTCTCCGTTTTCCAGATTTTGTTAAGAATGTTCTTCATTCTTGTCTGTTCAGTTTCTTGCCTTTTTATGCTGATTTCTTTGCTTTGTTTAAATCCTATCTTTAAATTAATACACTCAAAAGTACAAGTTAAATGAACATATCATTTAGAATCATAATTAACATTCTTAATTAACTTTTTGTTTGTTTTCATCAAAACATTAAATTGAGATTTTGTCTCAACAATTATGAGGTGCTAAAAGGAAGGGCAATTGGACCACTTTTGTTTTATTCAGTCAAAATGATACCTTTTGAGATAAAGGACAAAAATGGAGGTACAAGGAAGAGAGAGAAAGTCAATTGTCCTATAAAAGGGAGACAAATACTGAATTAAAGGCATAACGAATCATACCTAAAAATCAGAACCATAGTCGTCATTCCCATTTGCTATCATCATCCATCACTGAAGCTTTTTGTATGAAGGATTATTGCTCAAATAAGGAAACTTGCAAACAAGTTGAAGGAGGAGTTGTCATAACTGCTTCATAAAGCTTGTGTTTTCAACTTTGAATCTTCATTTCTGTAATTATTTTAGCTACAATGTTATATCCATTGTTTTATTTTATTTTCATTTTTGAACAAAAGCTCATTATGAGCTAAACATCTTAAAGTTAAGGATTTATGTAGTATTGAATGATGTTTGTGGTTTAGTAGGTTTATAACATGTTTGCATTATTTATTCAAGCTGATTTAATGTTGTCTTTAAGTCTAAATTTGATTACTTAGATTTATTGCCACTTTTGAATTTGAAAAAGGAAAAAAAAATGGATTTGCTTGTTTAATATGGATTAAGTCAAGATGCTTGGACAAGTGGTTTACATTAAATAACTATAAACAGTATTTAAGTCTATAGAATCAAAAGGAACTAAAAATTGAAGCATGGTTGGACGTGAATATGAACCTAAGAATGACATTAATGCACTTGAAAACCATGATGTCTGAGTTGGAAAACTTTAAGGTCACTCTGTTCATAATGCTATAGCATTTACCTCACATACTAAGTTCAATATGAATTACATTCTTAACTTGCTTCCATAATTTGGTTTCTATATATTTGATTGCTTACTCAAACTTGCAATTTTTAGATTAAATTTTACTTTAACTTTTACTCCAAAAATGGTATCTTTTTATTTTTATAACAAACATTTTGAATGTGTTAGAAAAATATTGAAATTAATAAAATAATCAATCCTCGTGGGAACCAACTTAATTTATACTACTTGTATTTGATTTTGTACACTTGCACATTTAATTTACCCAACAAGATTAAACAATCGTACACAGGAAAAAATTTCAGTGTTAAAAAATTCAAAATAATTGTCATAGAAGGATATGTTGTCACTTGTGAGATTGAACTATCATACAAGAGAAAAGTTATCACTGATAAATATTTAAAAATAACTAACATATTAAGACAAGTTATCATTCATAAAAATTTCAAAATAATAATCATACACGAGACTAGTTATTGTAATTGCAAGGTTCCCTAAGATAGAGTTATTTAGTTAGTTGGTGTGTGTATGCCTTTGTTTATTCTTTATTTCTAAAGCCTTTACAAATGCATTCGAATTAGACAAGCTGACATGAAAATTCATATTTTATCATGCATAACTTTAGTTGCATGAAAAAAAACATACTAGCACACTTCAAATTGCATTTAAAACTTATCCTAAGTGATTTTTAACTTTGTAAATCAACTGACATATTTGTAAATCGATTTCCAAAGGTCTCGAACTTAATTTAGACATTCCAAATCTTGTGAATCGACTTACACAATGTTTGACTCGAGTCACATAATTCCAAAAGGTTTTGAGAATCAAACCATACACATGTGAATCGATACACATTGCATCATGATGAAATCCTAGATTTTCAAGACTCGTGTTAATCGATTCACAAATCCTATAAGTCGATTCACACAATGTAGAGTTTGTTTTTTATGGTTACAAATTTGTTATTTCAGTTTGGATGCATTGTACTTTGACCAACCAACTTATGTCTTTTTATGTACTATCATTGTCATCAAGAATACATTCACATATTCCTAAAGTTTCATGCATTCAAGAATATAATCTAGATTAAACACTTTTTATGATTCAACGAGTGTGAATGGTTTTCGTTAATGAATTTTCTGTTCACTTTGAAGATATATCATTTGTGCATCAAGTTAAAACATGTTTGTTTGCTTCATAAATGATTGAAGACTTAGTTGCTAATTTGGTCCCTTATGTTTATTTTAGGTTTCAAGATGGTCTCTTATGTTTTAAATGTTTCAAGTTAGTCCCTTATGTTTGTCACTTTGTTTTAGTTAGTCATTTCTATTACTTTTAATTTAACATCGTTTATTTTAGGGGACGTGGCTAACAAAAGTCCAACATGGATCATCTAGATTTGTTCAATACATATTTAAAATAAAATTAGGGTTCCATATTGCAACTCAAAAACCCCAATTTGATTCCCGCAAAAAATATGGTTCAATTGGAGGTGATTAGGGTTCCATTGGCTGTAATTAGTGTTCCATTGGAAGCGAAAATGTCTTCCAGCAACATAAGATTAAAACCAAGTTGTCATCTTCACAATTTATCAAGTTTTCAATTGTGTAACAAAGAGGATTTGGAAGGTGTTGGATCATATCTTTGTCGTCTTGCAACTGCAACAAGTATTGTGTTCTTCGAAACTACAAAAATGTTTAAAAATTACAATAAAAAATTATGGGGATGTAAGAACTACAAGGTATGTTTTCTATTTTAGATTATGCATTGAATTTATGTCTTCATTACATCTATTTTTATTTAAAATTATGGGTTACAAAGACATGATTGTGTTGGATGTAATTACTTTGATTGGTTTCATAATGTGAAAATTGATGGTAATGATGAAAACTGGCCAAAAGTGGAGGAAAGTGATTTGAAGGTTGATGACAATGAACTAAAAGTGGAGGAAAAAGATTTGTAGATCAAAGAAAGGGATTTGAAACTTTTCGAAAAGGACATGAATATTGCAAGACAAAGAAAGAAAAATATGGTGCTTAAAGAATAGTTGATGAGGATCAAAAGATGGCTTAAGATTGTTTGTGTTGTAAGCTTTGTTTGTTTTTGTTTGGGTTGGTCAATGATTATACAATGAAATAGAGTAATGTCGGTTCTTTGTTTTGGTGTCAATTGATTAATGTAATGAACTAATATATTAGTTTTAATTTTGTGTCAATGTAGTTTGGTAATGATGTATATTGTTTTTAAGTTAATGAATGTAATGAATCGAGTTTTGTGTCAATGTAATGTTCCAGTTTGTATAATCTTAATGTTCAAATTATATATTTGATAGTTTGAGAATGTTTAAAATCTGCCCATATCAACAGTTTGAGTATGATTAAAATTGGTCCATTTCAATAGTTTGGTATCAACAACTAGATTAAATGAAAAAATAACATTAAAATAGTTTGGAATCAACACATTTCTTGATGACACGATAATTTTTCATAGATTATAAGATTCTAAAATCATTAAGTACCAAAATGAGGCTATTACACAATGAAGTACCAAAATAAAGTCAACCATCATGAAGTTCCAAAGTAAAACAGTTACATCATGTACTGCCAACAACAAAATAGTTACATGATGAAGTACCAAAATACAATTATAATTACAATTCCAAATTAATCAAGTTGGTTTGGGTGGTGCCATCGGTGCAGCTTGAGTTGCCTTGAATGATGGTTGTTGTGGCCTCATTCTTTTGATTGGTGATCTCCTTGTGGCAAGTGGTGGTTCAGGTTTTAGTCTCTTGACATGTCGTGATTTTTTCAGGTCAGTTGGTGGTTGTATTGGTTGACTTGCTAACATTTGCTTGCTAACAGTTGCTGACTTCCATACTTGTGTTGGCTGGCTTGCTGGTGCTGGCTTGGTTGTTGGTGTTGGCTTGTGGTTGTTGGTGCTTGCTGATGTTGCTTGATGTTTTATTGCTTTCATTCGATTACAGAACAAATTAAACTGCACAAAATAATTATGCCTTGTGTACTATAAACTTGCAACCACAACGAACCTTGCATACAATCTCTGTCGTGTCGTCTCACTTGTGTCGTCTCCCTCATTTCTTCCCATTCACTAGTTCCCTTTTCTCCTTCGCTTTTGTTCTTCCATCTTTCTTAGTTCAATTTCAATTTCTAACCCTAGAATTTAATTCATTTTGTTCTTTTATATTTTTTATATATTATTATTATTTTATATTTTTAAAATTTGTCTCCTTATGAAACAATGTTTACTTATGAAACATAAGATCATAACAGGACTTATGTCTGCTTATGAAACAATGTTTACTTAGATAGTAACATAAATGACTAACTTATATAAATGTGAGAGACTAACTTGAAACGTTTAAAAAGTAATGGATCAACTTGAAACCTAAAATAAACTTAAGGGACAAATTAGCAATTAAGCATTGATTGAATCATTTCCAGTTCATTTAATTTAAACAAAGCTCTTTTCATATGTAAAATGGTCATTCAAATTTGGAACGTTAAATGTGATACCCTATCGATTCTTAACTAAACATCTTTCCATATGAATTAACATTGTATTACATCATGTTTAAATAATTTTCATTGTGTGATCGAAAAATATCGGACAAATTTAGGACTCTAATCAACCCCCTTCTAGAGTCCATAGGTCATATAGACTTAGTGTTACGGTCTAACAAATTTAATAGTTATCGAAATGGCTAATAATGTGATTCTGAAACCTAAATGAGCGTATAATAGAGCATCAAGTTTCAAAGGTGATGACTATTCATATTAAAAAGAGGACATAAAAATCTATATCATTACTTATGATTTAGATGTATGTGAGGTCATTGAAAATGGTACCTATATTCTAAAAATGGTATTGTTATTGATATGCTAAGAACATTCTTGTATCCATTTTAAGAAGACATGAGTTTCAAAGGGTTTCCAATGGTAAAACAGCCGAACAAATGTTGAACGTTTTAAATATTACACAGATGAGGGCAAAAGTGAAGTGAATAGTTCTAGAATATATAAATTGATAAACACATGAATTTTTTGCACAGCGAATGGTGAAACCATTATCAAATTACAAAAACGATTGACACGAATTGTCAACACACTTAATGCATTGGATAAAATATTTTATAATAAAGGTTAATCAACAAGTTGCTTAGTCAAAAGGACTTGGTAACTATGACTTTAGCCGCTTAATTTGAAAAGTTATAGGAACATGAACTGTTGAAGCAAAATCTCAAATCAAGTGTTTTGACAATAAATAAACAAGTTAATTAATCTCAAATCATGATTCTGATTGTGTTGCTATTTAACTTGTGTTTTTGAGTGTATTATTCGAAGATAGGTAATCAAGTACACCTATACAACAATCAAGATCATTCTGGTTTATACAAGATCGTTCTGGTTCATAAGAGTATCAGTTTGGGCAAATCAAGATCATTCTGGTTCATAAAAATAGCAGTCTGGGCAAACCAAGATCATTCTAGATAATTTGTTTTAAAAGATAAAAATGACATGAATCATTTCTCAAAGTATAGATCTTAAGTAAAACAAATATCAAGACAACTCAGAACAATGACCAAACCCAAAAGTTTAGCTAAAGGCCCAAAGAAGCAAAACATCATAAAGAACAATAACCAGATTGATGGGCTATGAACAAGTACAACTTGGACAACAACAATGAAAAGGACACTGCTACTACACCTTTTGCAGAAAGTTCAGCTTGCGTGCAAGGTAGAAAAATGACACCAGACAACTGCTAAAAATTCTCAGTCACGATATTCATTCAAGCATAAACGAAGAACGTTCTGGTTGCAAAGGAAGAATGTTCTGGATAAAATATAATATATGTCTATTAATTATCACTCTGAAGCGCTGGATCAGTAACGGTTATATGAGTTGTCTTTAGTTTTCATCGCATCTATAAAAAGAACATCAAGGTGAAGACAACAACAAGAGTTTTCAGTGCAATCAATTCAACACTAAAACAATCATACTCGAAAAATCAAAACTCTTCAATCAAGCAAAAGATCCAGTTCTCTTACACTAGATTCAAGGATCTTTTTATTGAGTTATTGCTGATAATCAATCTCAAACAAGTGCTGAGTTGATTCTTATCCTACAACCTTCTTACATAATTCCATTTCAAACTCAAGTCTATTCCTTAAAGATAGTTTGAGCGTTTTGTAAAAATCCGTTTTGTGATTAAAAGGTATCATGTAAAAATCCTTTATGGACAAAAAGGTATCTGTAAAAATCTTTTCAAAGTTGAAAGGTGAATACTGTAAATGATCTTGAGTGATCAAGAAAAATTGTGTGAAAGCAAGAACGTTCTTATGATACACATTAGTTGAAAAGCTCACAAATTGTGAGGACTAGACGTAGCTCACTTTGGGTGAACCAAGATACATCATTGTGTGATTCTTTTATCCCTATCCTTTATTATTTCTCACTCACTATCACTAATCACGTAAAAATAATCTGTTTCATTTATTTTTGACTAAGCAAGAACGTTTTGGATTTTTTTTTTGAGTAATCAAGATTGATCTTGAGTTAGTTTAAATTAAAAGAAGAAATTAATATTTTAAAAAAGGAATCACAATTCAAACCCCCTTCCTTGTAATTGATATTGCTACTTCATGGACAAGAGCTCAAATGTCAAATGCATATAAAGTATAAGAGAAAAAGGAAAAACAAAGCCAAGGATCCAAAAGGAGAAAATTAGACCAATGTTATTAAAGTGATGAAACTTCAAGTAGAAAATATGATACAATGAATCAAATCTATGTCACCTTAAACTTCAAGTTGAAAAAATTGAAAACCGATCCAAACCAAACAAAAAATATATCATGAGTATATAGGATGTTGAGTGTACATTTTCATATGGTTTTTTAAAATCTATTAAATATTTACATAATTTAGGTTTCTATATTTCTTTCTTTTTTACTAAACATTTCCTTTTTCTAGACTGTAAACACAATATAACTTTTTGAAGGGTACTACTTTATTTGTTTTATGGTATTTGATATTTTTACTCTAGTTATTAAATTTTTTTTGTAACTATTTTTTAATGAAAGGTTGTTATAGAGAAAATATACTATCCTAAAATATAATACAAAATAATATATTATACACAGTAATCAAAACTGAAAACTAGTTCAATTCAAATCGAAAAAAATTGGATCGAGTTGAATCAGATTTAATTTGAAAATAAAACTGATTGGATGATCAAATAACAAAACTGAAAAAATTAATCATATAATTTTTTCTTTCAAAATCGAACCATTCCAATCACCGAACATCCCTAGTTTGTGGCAAAAAGAAACATACATCCTCAAAATATTTTATAAGAAAAGGTTTTGTATCTAATGGTAAGATGATGTGGATGTTCAAGGGACAGATTCTCAGTACTAACCTATAAGGACACAACTAAAATCGGGTATCTATAAATCTAACTTGATTGTTTTGTAGGTATATTTAAGAGCATCAAGTAATTAGTGGTATATTGAAAAAGGATGCTTCGAATATTTGAAGTGTGACTTATCAAATTTTAATTCATGTTTTAAATGTTTGGTAACCTATGTAAAATAAAACAAAGAAAAAAAAAATTCAAATTGCATAAATTTTGTGTCATTAGTTCATAAACTTTACACAAAAGTATGCCTTTTAACTTTTTCGTTGTTGAAATGGTTCAGTTGCGTATTCTCCATTTGTGTTTAAGTTGTTTTCAACATTGAACAAAATATATCATATGTGAAATGACTGCACTATATATTTTAAGTCTTAATCGTTGAATTAAATGTGTTTAATACGTCAATTTTAATTATTAGAGTTTTGTTTTAGGTACTAAAATAATTTATGTCTTATGATTTTGTTGATTCCATAATTTCTTTCTATGATTTAAGTGTTGCATGCGAATATTGCAATATTGGTAATTTTGTGGAATTCTTTTTTTTTGGTTTAAATATGTCTTTGGTCCTTACAATTATAACCTTTTTTGATTTTGGTCCTCGTAATTTTTTTTTGTTTGGTTTACATCCCCTACAAATACAATTTCATTTTAAAATAGTCCTTGAGT
The DNA here is from genome assembly GCA_037974755.1 of Cicer yamashitae. Taxonomy (NCBI): domain Eukaryota; kingdom Viridiplantae; phylum Streptophyta; class Magnoliopsida; order Fabales; family Fabaceae; genus Cicer; species Cicer yamashitae. Next base: position 15,149,282 of record JBBPBQ010000001.1, read on the forward strand.
TGTAGATTCTGTTACAAAAACTAGCAGCTGTCAAACTCCGTTAAATACAATTAAATAATTACACTTATTAAATTATATTAACCTAAATAAAATTAAATTTTTTAAAAATTTAAAATAACCTTTTTTGTAACTAGAACCCTAAACCTCTAATCTTTAAAAAATAAACCTAAATCAACAACGATTGTTCTTCGTAGCGGTTCTTCGTTGTTTCTCATCAGCGATCGTATCTTCTTCGTGGCGGTCATGAACTCGTGAATATAGCTTGGGCTTAGTTTGTTACCGTGGTTTGTCTCTGTGATCTTCTTTTTCGAAAGGAGATAAACGACTGGTGTTGGAGCAACTCGTGCGTGCGTGTTAAAGATAATTTTATTTGATCACTCATCTTTGTTTTCTTCTTTTTGGGGACCAACATGTAACTTTACCGTTTTTGTTTAATCTACTATGATTTTCGATTTTTCTGTTTGTGGGACCAAAACGTGCATTTACTTTGTTTTCGATTATTCTAATGTTATTATTGTTTGATGGGATGAAATGTTTGTCTTATTGACATGTGTATTGTTTTTTACTCTACAGGATGAACTTTTCTGTTAGTTTTCACTATGGCGGTAAGTTTGTGAGGGATTTGGTTTTGTATTACATAGGGGGTAGTGAGCATGTGGTTCATGGGATTGATGTCGACAAATGGACTTATTTTGAAGCTGTTGGAATTTTGAAGGACTTAGGTTATGATAACTCCAAGTATAGGTTATGGTGGAAAAATGATAAAGATGATAACTTTAAAAGAATAGTGGATGATAGAGATGCAGCTGAGGTTGGTGATCATGCTCTGAAAATGAATTGCCAAGCTCAGATATAAGTTGAGCACTCTGTAAAAGGGTTTTTTGGATTAGAACCAGGAATAGAGTCGGGGCAGTCTTCTGGGGTGTTAAATGGTGCTGAAGAAATTGATGTTGATGATGATGGAAGTGTTAGTGACAGTCACAACAGTGAAGATGAAGTTGATGGTGTTAAGTTTGATGATAGTGAGGATGAGAGAGCACTTGGCTTGGATGATGGTTTTGGTGTTGATAATACAAAACATGATCCTTCTGTTGGATCATATAATGTTGAAATCCAAGGTTTAAATCATGGTAAACCATATAGTATGAAGACTACTACAAATAGGTCCATTCCAAAGAAAACAACTAAGAACATGGAGATTGTTCCTGTGTTGGATAATTATTATTCAAATATTGAAATGGAGTATGCTTATGTTAGTGAAGAGTTAGATAGTAGTGACCCTGATTCAAATTCAGACAAAGAGAAGGGACCAAAGTATGATCAGTTTAGGGTGGAGGAGCTAAACAAGAATTACAAGTTCAAATTGGGACTAGAGTTTAAATCACTTGTTGAGTTTAAAGATGTAATCAGAGAGTGGTCTACATTAAATGGGAAGCAAATCAAGTTTATAAAGAATGATAGCATAAGAGTAAGGGTGATATGCAAAGCTAAATGTGGGTTCTTAGCACTTGTAAGTAAAGTGGGGGATAGCCACACATGTGGTCGGGTTTTGAATAATAGTTCTGCAAATTCTAAGTGGATTGCTAAGTCTGTGGCGAATAAGTTGAGCAGTTGTGACAATATGAAGATTTGTGAGATCGTTTCTAATATTAGAAGGACATATTCTATAGGTATAACAACAGGACGAGCATGGAAGGCTAAACAGATTGCAAAGGAGGTTGTAGAAGGTGATGCAGCAAAACAATATACCTTGTTGTGGAGGTATTCTGCAGAGCTGAAGAGGGCAAGTATTGGAAACACTTGTAAGATACATATTGATCATCCATGTCCAACACTTCAACCATGATTTAGTAGTTTTTATTTTTGCTTTGATGGCTGTAAAAAGGGGTTTTTGAGAGGCTGTAGGCCTTTTATTGGGGTGGATGGATGTCATCTAAAGACAAAGTATGGAGGAACACTTCTAATTGCTGTTGGTAGGGACCCGAATGATCAATAATTTCCCTTAGCTTTCGGGGTGGTTGAAACTGAGACTAAGGAGTCCTGGAAATGGTTTCTCACTTTATTACTAGAGTACATTGGTCAAGAGAAGAGATGGGTGTTCATCTCTGACCAACAATAGGTACTTAGTTATATTTGTACAGTATTAGTTAATTTGTTCTATTTTAATGTTTGATTGAATATTAGAAGAAATGGTTATGTAAATATACTCATATATGAGGACTATATGGAATAGACTTTTGTTATTGCTGCTGCTGCAACAAAAGAAAAAATGAAATGTATAACAAATATGGCAGAGTGTGTATCATAACAATTCAATTAATTTGGGAAGGAAACTCAGGGTAGACTTGATGATAGGGAAATTTTCAATTAAAAGAAAACACTGAGATAACCATATAACATAGTTTGCCTAACATAATGCAGAAATGGAGGAACCCTGCTGCAAAAATAGCAATAAAAATTTATGCATCAAATGCAGATTCCTTGAAATGTACAAAGTCATTGAAACTCAAATTTTTTGGATTAGGCTTTGGGACTATACAATGTAACCGACGCAGTGTCATAGTTAATTTGTTCTATTTTAATGTTTAATTGAATACTACAATATTTTCAATTTTAATCTGGTTTTGTAGGGCTTGATCCCAATGTTTGAAGAAATGTTTGAACGAATTGAGCATAGGTTATGCTTGAGGCATTTATATGCCAACTTCAAGAAGAAATTTGGTGGTGGAACTTTAATAAGAGATTTAATGATGGGAGCTGCCAAGGCAACATACTTTCAAGCATGGGAGGAGAAAATGAAAGAATTAAACGGTGTAAATGTGAAGGCGTAGGAGTGGCTTACTGCAGTACCTACCAAATTGTGGTGTAAGCATGCATTTACGTTTTATCCAAAGTGTGATGTTTTAATGAATAACTTGCCTGAAGCGTTTAATAGCACTATTTTAGTTGCTAGAGATAAGCCTATTTTAACAATGTGTGAATGGATTAGAAATTATTTGATGAATAAGATCGCAAACCTAAGATATAAGCTTGATAGGTGGCAGCATAGAATCATGCCTAAACCTAGGAGGAGGTTAGATCAAGAAGTGCAACGTAGTGGTAATTGGGTCCCAACATGGGCAGGAAATTCAGAGTTTCAGGTTGATCATTTGCAACTACCATACAGTTTTATTGTGGATATTGAGAAAAAAACTTGTAGTTGTAATTTTTGGGAGTTAGTAGGTATCCCTTGTAGGCATGGAGTTGCTGCCTTTGGCCGTAAGAATCTTAACCCCGAAGACTATGTTGATAATTGTTATTCGAGGGATACATATGAACTATGTTATAGTTTTAATGTAAGTCCTTTAAATGGTCAAGACATGTGGCCTGTAGTGGAAGTTGAGAACATGTTGCCTCCACTATATAAGAAAGGATCAGGAAGGCCAAAAAAGTTAAGGAGAAGAGAACCTAACGAGGATTTTAATTCTGGAAGGGCTAAGAGACAAGTTTCATCTTATAGATGCACAAAATGTGACCAACATGGTCATAATTCAAGGGGCTGCAAAAGTAACGTCATTAACCCAAATGCTCAATTGCGTAAGGTAATAAAGTTAAGCTTAAAATTTATTTGTGATGAGGTTAATTTTACATTTTTGATCATACTTTCGTTTTGTAGAGAAAGCCAAAAAAAATTAAGCAAGTTCAAGATGATGAGGCAACTGTTGGTGTTGATCCTGCTGCAACACAAGTTAATGTTGTTGGTGTTGACGCAGTTGGTGGAGAACCTCCACAACTTCAAGATGATGTGGATCTTGAATTTGAGGCTCTTGCTATAGAGCTTGCTGCTGCATTTGAGGCTTCTCAACCCAGTTATTCTGTTAAAGTTCCTACTTCTTTATCTGTGGTTGCTTTTGAGCATGTTACTGCATCTGCATCTGCATCTGAAACTGTTGCTGCTTCGTCATTTGTTGTTGTGTCTGCTACTGCTTCTGATGCTACTACTAAAATAGTTGACGTAAATTCTACAATATACATAATCATTAGTCAAATGTGTAATTTTTATGTGTAATTCTACAATGTTAAATAATTTTGCAAATATTAGTTGTTTTAGCTAGGTACCCATGTTTATATGATTTTAATTTTGCATTTGATGCTGATTTTGCAGAAAGTGAAGAAAACAAAACCAAAAGGTGAAAAGAAATTAGGTGTTAAGAATGTGAGGAGAAGTGACAGATTGAAGACTACTTTTAAAGGTGACTACAGTGGTTCTGGAAGTGATTCACGAATTCCATTACTAATAGATGATGATGATGATGATGATGATCGAGCAAGTCCATTAATAGTTGGTGATGCAGGATGTTCACAACCTATTTTGCATGATCCTAAAATGGGAGGTTGTTTGGGTCAATTAAGAAATTGGGATGAGATTTGTAGGAGGATGACCTAGTGACCATTTTGAAGTTTGTTTTTTGGTTGTTGTACAAGATTATTCTGTGTGTCTTGATTAAGACAATAGCATAACAAGAGACCGAACCGCAAACACTTGATGGTGTGTAGAATCTACACTTGATTGCGTAATAATTATTCGATATAATCAATTATTTGTGTTTATTATCGGTTATTCCTAAAATTATTTCGAGGTCATCTAACTTATTTTAAAATTTCTCATTAGTCATTTATTTTATTTTTATATATAAATATTAGTGATTAACTTATGAGACTCTTGACCTCGTTCTTAATACTCCCTCATATCCACCCCATTCTCTATCATAGAATTTTCTCTCATCCCTGCATATTCCCACGAGTAATGTGATCTGATATTTTATTTTAAACTACGTTATTTTTTAAATAAAACAACAACACATATTGCATTTATAATAAATTTATAAAAGAATATTGTAGTTATATTCTCGAAGACAATAACTACATGTGAAAGAGCATCATCTCCATCCCAACAAGAGATAATCTTCCCTTATAGGGCTTTAAATAAAGCCGTCTCCACGTAGATTCCCATTCTCAATGAAAAATTGAGAGAGACATAAAAGACAAAAGAACAAGAGAGAATGGGAAGTTTTTTAGGGTTTTTTTAGGCTATTTAATAGTTAAATAAAAGAGAGGCAAATCCAAAGTTGACACAATATCTGGAATGTCCTGTGTGGATGTATGTATGCAATAGAAAAAGTATGCCGCAGGACCACGTTGGGTTGAGCTGGCATTAGAAACCAAATTGTCCCACTAAAAACTTAGTATCATGTATGTTTTTAAAGTATATTAATTAATTAAAGTTTTTGGATCTAAAGATTAAAGCATATTTCGTTGGGTTAGTTTGGATTGTTTTGTCCAAAAATATGTGATCCAATGAGATGCAATTTGAATTGAATCGGTTGATTCAATTTTTATCGAAGCAGAATTATATACATAAAGTTGACATGCTTTTATATATAAGAATATAACTTAACAAACTCAATTATTTAATTTTTTAATGGTATTAAATTATTTAATTAAATAAAAAATATAAATTGTAAAGTTATTTAAATGCATATACATTTAGAAGAAGAAAGTCGCACCAAATCTATGTATTTCATTTATATAGTAGAGATGTATGTGTGAAACATCTTTAATTCTTTAACTAATATAATATATAAATTAAACTATATTATTATGATTTGATTAAAAAATGATATTCATTTAAATTGATATAAACTATATCGATCGAGAGCGATACAATTTAAAGTCATTAAAATAAATAAATAAAAAAGATAAATATACGAACAAACTTACAACACTCAGGTTAACTGTATAAAACAATAAAATGACTACAAATGTGATAAAACCTACAAATAGGACAAAATTAAAGTATTTGGAATATTCATATCTCTAGAATTGTAACATAAAAAATGTTAGAGTCATTAACTGAATCTACACCACACTGGATCAAAATTTGATCGTTCAATCTAAATCAAATGAACACTAAAAAAAAAAAAAGGAAAAACAAACAACACTGTACTAAGACAACAACCAAATAAATGTTGCACTCACAGTGGCAAAAATCACAAATGTAATAGAAAAGAAAACTATATATATAAGAGATGACAAAATGATTTACATAATGATTTTGGACAGCAAAAGTTTCCCTTAACCACCTTTATAGACTTAAAAGTTTTACATAATCATTAAATTATATTAAATTTGACACAATTTTTCAATCCTATTTCTTTATGTAATTACTTTGTTATTTTGCTAAAATATCTCAACAAAATTAATAAATATGAATAATTGATATGATTGAATGATTGTGTAAATTTGATTTATATTATGCAAAGTCATTATGCAAAGTCATTTTACGAGTTTATTGTTGTTTTGTATGACATTAAACTAAAATTGAGTAACAACGGAAGTGTAGAATTGTGACAGATTCTTAGAGTAGCAAATCAATAAGTTGATTTTTTTTTTAATCAAAAAGGGAACCTCACAACTTGACTATTTAAAGATTATTTCATCTCTATCAATAGTGTTTGCTTAATATTTTGTTTGCAGATGCTTTAAGAATATTTTTTCTTAGAGAGTAATTGATTTTTTTTCTTTCTATTTCTCTTTTTTATTTGTTATAAAAAAACTATTACTATTGTAGTAAATCTACATTCTTTTAGATAGTTTATATCCAATATTTCTTTTAATCCTTTAGAGGAAAAGGATGGTTAGTAAAATCAAACAAATAATTATTTTAATTAGAATTTGCATTTAATTATTTTCCTAAATAATTAGTCTAAATTCGCATTTAATAATCATTTTAACTACAATTATACTCGATAAAAAAAATCCAATGCATGTTTCTAAAAAAGAAAATATCCAATGTTTTTCTGTCGGATAGATAGGTTCAACTCGGGTAATGCGTTGAGTCACGTGTAGAAGTGTTTCCAATCCATATCATATTTGTTTTTGTTTGGTTATGTTTAAAAAATTATTCGATCCAACCAATTAGTGTTATGAATACTATAGGTAGAGATTCATTTCTTGATCTTTCTGATTTTCACAATTTTTATTAATGAATAAAATAATTAGTGGTTTTCAATGTTAGTTCTTTCTCTTATTTATGTTCATTTTATAAGATTTATTTTGTTTTGTAAAGACACATTTGAGAAAAAAATAATACTGAAGTTTTACTTTCTTCAATTTTTATCTTGCTTTATTTTATTTTATTTTTAACATGTTATCAACTTCAAAAACTTGAGGTAATATTGATTTCTTGCATGTAAGTTAGTAGTAGACTAGTACTTTTAATACTTGTTACTTTGATAATGGAAGTGATATTTTTATTTTTCTATTGGACATATTTTTATATCAAAGTTAATTGATTTATTTTCAACAAGTGATTTATTAATCTTGAATAACACATATTACTCTTTTGTTAACCATGAATGTACATGCTTATATTTTCTATTGACAGTAAGATTGCACTTATGAGACAATGTTTTTCTTTAGTTACCATGCTTGTATGTCTCATCATGATAATTATTTAATTTACCATGTACATTTAAGAATTGAGACCTTCACAATTTTCCCCACCTAAAATTCCTAAGTAAGAGTTCGTGAATGACCTCCGAACATGCTACCTAGAATGATCACAAATTACAATTTCTACTTTTTAATTTTATGAAATAGAAATTGCAGAAAGCATCATAAGCTCTTTTGAATTATTATTATATGAATGGTTAAATAAGTTTTTAATCTTTATAAAATTTTAATATTTTGATTTTAATCTCTATAATTTTTTTTAATCTTTAATCCCCAAAAAATTTCTCAATTTTATTTTTTGTCTCTATTTTTAAGTCAACTCATGTTTATTAGTCAAATTTTTGAACAATTTTTTTCAAAAACGTTTAGAACATTATAAAAATATCTCATACAAAAATTTAGAATTTTTTAATAAATGATCAATTAAATTTGAATTTTTAAGCTTTAGACGCTTAAAAATTCATATTTAATTTATCTCTTTTTTTAAAATTCTAAATTTTTGTGAAGGAAACTCTTATAATGTTCTAAATATGTATGAAAAAAATTATTCAAAAATTTGAAACATGAGTTGACTTGAAAGTAGGGACAAAAAACAAAGCTGAGAATTTTTTTGGGACTAAATATAAAGAATTTTTTTACAAGGACTAAAAATAAAACTTTAAAATTTTATAGGTATCAAAAAATTATTTAACCTTGATGTAATTGCTGAAATTTTTTCTTTTCAATTTCATGATAATGTGACATTATTTTTCGATTTTAATTTGATTGCTTTTGTTTAACCAAAATCTTTTTTCTTTCACAATTTTATATTTTATCTAACTGGCTCGGTTTAACGTTTTTTTTTATAGTACTAAGTATGTCAAATATTACAAAACTTGAGATTGTTGCCCTTGATATTTCGGAAAATAATTATTTATCTTGGGCGTTAGACGTTGAAATTCATTTAGATGCAAATGATCTTGGTAATATTATTAAAAGAGAAAATAAAACATCTAATCAAGAAAAGGAAAATGCCATGATATTTCTCCGTCACCATCTTCATGAATCACTTCAAAATGGATATCTCACGGTAAAAGATTCACTCATGCTTTGGAATAATTTAAAAGATAGATATGACCACCAGAAAACTATTATTCTTCCAAAAGCTTGTTTACGTTTACAAGACTTTAAAACTGTAACTAAGTATAATTCTGTAGTATTCAGAATTACTTCTCAATTGAAATTGTGTGGAGAAAAAGGGTTTAAAAAATATTATGACTTGACTTCTTTCCTCCTTGTAGCTGAGCAAAATAAAGAACTTTAGATCAAAACCACGAGACTCGTCTGACCGGTACTGCTCCAATCCCTGAAGTGAATGTAGCAACACATGACCCTAATGGAAAAAATCATGGTTGTAGTCGTGGTGGCGGTGGAATCCGCAAGAAATTTTTTCTTCCAGAATTGGAAAAATATTGAAAAGGAAAAAGGTGAGCAGAGTAATAAAGTTAATGAAAATATCTTCCATTGTTGTGGAGGCAAAGGTCATTGGGTTGGTACCTATCATACAACAAATCAGCTTATTGACCTTTATCATCGATCACTTAAAAATAAAGGGAAAAAGATCGAGACACATTTTACTTGCAAGGATGGTGATTTTGATTATGGTAACATGGATGTTACTCACTTGGATGTTGTTGATTTTTTGCTCATCCAAAAAGAAAAATTGATCAGCTTATTAGAAATGAAAGTGTCAAGAAATAAATTTCTTATACTGTAGCAGTAGCAGTAGTAGCAGTAGCAGTAGCAGTAGCAGCAGTAGTAGTAGTAGTAGTAGTAGCACTACAAAGATAATTGAAGATCCCAGAAGAGCTAATATGTAGCACTACAAAGATAATTGAAGATCCCAGAACAGCTAATGTTATGTTATACGGAGGAACGAAGTTACATACTGAGAGTTCATTATATTCCTCCAAGTCTCGTAGAAATTGATTAAGTTTCAAGGATATCCATCTAAACGGATACTATATTGAGACAACAAATGAAGAAGATAATGAATATATTTGTATCACAAAACATGATTTGGATAGAACAAGTGTATTGGAAAAGCTAGTTGTTTTTTCTTCTTGTTTGTACTATAGTTATATCAGTACAATTGAATCATATTTAATTATAACTTAGAAGTACAAATGATAATAAGTTTGTTGTTTAGCATGACCGGTTGGACCGTCTTGGGTCTATAATGATGCGGAAAACAATTGAAAATTCATGTGGTCATCAATTGAAGAGTCGTGAGATTCTCTAGTTGAATAATTTCTCATGTATCTGTTGCTCTCAAGGGATGTTAATAATTCGACCATCACCAACAAAAATTGGAAATGAGCCGATCAATTTTTTAGAACGTATACATGGTGATATTTGTAGGCCAATACATCCACCATGTGGACCATTTCGTTATTTTATGGTTTTAATTAATGCATCAACTAGATGGTCACGTTTGCTTGTTATCAACTTGCAACCAGACATTTGCGAGATTACCTACTTAACTGATTCGAATAAGAACTCACTTATCTGATTATCTCGTCAAGAGAATACGTCTTGATAATGCTGTTGAGTTTTCATCTCAAGCATTTAATGAGTATTGTATGTCTATTGAAATTGATATTGAACATTCTGTAGCACATGTTGATACATAAAATGAACTTGCAGATTCATTTATTAAGCGTATAAAGTTAATTGCAAGACCACTTCGTATGATATGCAAACTTCTAATTTCCACTTGTGGAGATGCAATTTTACTTGCTGGAACATTGATTCACATCAGACCAACTAGTTATCACAACTCTCCTTTTTACAATTGGTTTTTGGTCAAAAACCTAATATTTTCCATCTAAGAATTTTTTAGATGTTCGGTGTACGTTTCTATGACTTCACCACAACACACTAAGATGTGCCCTCAAAGAAGGTTGGTTATATATGTTGGATATGAATCTCATTCTATTATAAAATATCTTGAACCAACAACATGAGATTTATTTACAACAAGATTTGCTGATAGTCATTTTGATTAATCAAATTTCCCAACATAAGGAATAAAATAAGCAGCTAGAAAAAAAGAGATCGGTTGTAATGAATTATCATCATCTCACCTTGATTCTCGAACCAAACAATGTGAAGTGGAATTCAAAAGATAGTTAATCTGCATAGCTTAGCAAACCAACTTCCAAATGCATTCATTGATCCAAAAAGTGTGACTAAATCAAATTGACCAACTATTAATGCTCTAATCAAAATGGATGTCCCTGTTGGACAACCTGTTATTGCAAAAGAAATTTTACATACAATCTTCTGGTTGACGTCTTGATGATAACAAATACAAATAAATAAAGAACAACTATCAACTAACTATATATGCTAAGTGTGTAGATTAAAGGCAAGAGTTATGTTAACAAGTGTGTTAGAAATCTTCTAATGGAGCAAGACATAATAAAACAAAAGAAATACTACAAAAACAAGCGTAACAAAGCATGTGTCGCAATATAAGTTATATCCTCTAACGATTGGACAAAATCAAATGAAACCAAGACTTCACTTCAGCTTGACAACGTAAGTCTGGTGACATGCACCCTTGTTGTCGCAAGCTTTAGTTGACTTTGGAATGTGAGCAACGTAGTACCTCGGTTGCCTCTGATGAACCCAACATGGACTATGTTCCTCTAGCTGTGATACTTAAGCGTGAGATAACTCTTATGGCTCTGACATGCTTTACTAAAATTCTTCTGCGTTTGCCTTTAACAAGCATAACCAGAAATATTCTTCTTTTGCCTTTAACAAGTGTGACAGGCAAGTTATTGCCTCTGCCTCTAACAATCTCATCAAATATCGATCGTCTGACTCTAAACTTTTATGTATCCTTTGAGAAAGTCAATGCCTTTAGTAAAGTCAACGCTTTGAAAAAGTCAATGCCTCTAAAGAAGTCAACAATTAGAATAAAAGTTAATGTTCTGATGGTCTCTAAGACAACACTCTGATTATTCTATCTTCTAATCTTATACCCTCTGGTTTCTTTGGTTTTCATACAAATCTCAAGGAGTGATTTCTGGGAGTTAGTTCTGAGATACAAGTTGTCTTTTTGCAAATGAAGTACACATGCTTGACCCTAAAGTACAAAGGCCACACCCTAAAGGACCTCCAACATAAACATCTCAATGAACATTTCCTTGTATTTAAGATGAAATGGTTTTGTCAATAAGACAAAGAGAAGCATAAAATGAAAAAGGGTAATTCTGAAAAAGCAAAGAACACATCAAAAAGCATGAATGAAAAATCCTCTCAGTAGAGAGTTACTAGAATTGATGTAAATTAGTCAAAGGATTTTCATACACTTGAACTGATATATGATTGAATATGTAACATCCTCTCAATAAGAGTAAGAATCCTAGAAACATACTTTGTGTCAAATCAGACACAAACTAGAACTGATGTAAATCAGTCCGATAATGGCACAACCCTCTCATTCTCAAAGAGGTACGTGAAAAGGTACAATGACCCTCATGAAACTCAACGACATGATGCTAGTATGTTGAAGAACGGTTCTTGGAACAAGAGCTTGAAGAGGCTAGAGAAAAATACTCAAAGCCTGAAGAGGCAGCGTAAAGAATATTTGTACACCTATTTATGGAAATAGTGGATGAAACCCTCAACTGTATTAAGGCAAAATCTCTTTGTTAGGGGAGGACTAGAGGTAGCAAAAATTTGTTGTGAACTAGTATAAAATATATGTGTTTCCTTTATTCCCCTTTTCACTCTCGCTTCTTAGTTCTTTATGATTCAATCTTACTTCTTCTAAATCTCTTTTAATAGTAAGTTAAATGTTGTGATAAAGAACAAAATTTTGAGAGAAAATTTAAATAGTATTGAAAGCGATAAACACAACTCAAATCCCTTTTTGTTTTGTTTTTCTAGGACCTTCACAATCCAATGTTGCAAATGAGTCTCAATCACACCTCAAACGTAGTAGACCAGTTGGTTCAAAAGATAGAAATCCGCAAATAAGAAAATAAGCTAAAAAGAAAGATGGTTCAAGTGATGATATGGACACTCTAAAAGAGTTTTATGACATAATTAACATTATAGTCCCAGAAGAGACTGGTCAGGTATCTAAAAATCATGAAAATAAAGAGATCTCAATAAATTATGGTAGAATTGGATTTCGATGGAACCAACATGGAGTCAACGTTGACAATGTTTTTGCATATTATGTAGCGCTAAATGTGATAAATGATAATGATGATTATTAACCAATGTCCATTAAGGATTGTAAACAAAAAGATGATTAGGCAAAATGGAAATAGGCAATTGAAGTTGAATTAAGCTCGCTTTCTAAGAGAAAAGTTATTGGACATGTAGTCCGAACACTAGAAGGTGTGAAACCAGTTGGATACAAATGAGTTTTTGAGCAAAAACGATAATGGTGATCATGAACCAATTTCCATTAAGGATTGTAAACAAAGAGATGATTGGGAAAAATGGAAATAGGTAATTGAAATTGAATTAAGCTCGCTTTCTAAGAGAAACGTTTTTGGACCTGTAGTCCGAACAGTAGAAGGTGTGAAACCAGTTAGATACAAATGAGTTTTTGTGCGAAAGCGAAATGAAAATGGTGAAATTGTGAGATACAAACCCCAACTTGTAACTCATGGGTTTTCACAAATACCTGAGATTGATTTTGATGAGATATATTCACTTGTAGTGGATGCAACCATTTTTTGAAACTTAATTAGCATAGTAGCACATGAATAAATCAATTTGCACATGATGGATGCTGTTACAACTTATTTATATGGCTCACTAGATAGTGACATTTACATGAAACTCTCCGAAGGTTTTTATTTTCTTGAGGTGCATTGTTCAAGTTATCGACAAGACTACTCAATTAGATTGAATAAGTCTCTCTATGGGCTAAAGCAATTTGGATGCATGTGGTACTTTTGTCTTAGTGAATATTTGTTAGGGGAGAGATATAAAAATGACTCAATTTGTCCATGTATTTTTTTACAACATCCATAAACTATAAATTGTTGTGTATGTTGATGACATAAATATCATAGGAACTCATGAAGAACTTGTAAAAACTATAGATTGCTTGAAGAAAGAGTTTGAGATGAAGGAACTGAGAAAGATAAAATTTTGTCTATGATTAAAAATTAAGCATTGGATAATGAAATTTTTGTACAACAAAAAGCATATATAACAAAAGTGCTAAAACGTTTCTATATGGACAAATTTTATCGGTTGTGCACTCCAATGGTTGTGACATCTCTAGATATGGATAAAGATCATTTCAGACCCTCGAGAAGAGAATGAAGAAATGGTTCTGAAGTTCCATATCTTAGTGTGGTTGGAGCACTTATGTATCTTGCTAATTATATATGTCTTGATATATCATTTTCTACCAATCTATTAGCAAGATACAATTCTTCACATACACAAAGACATTAGAATAGAGTCAAATGTATACTTCGTTACCTTAGAGGTACAATGGATATGAGTTTATTTTATTCCAAAGTATCCAAACTTGAATTCATTGGTTAGGGAGATGCAAGTTATTTGTCAAATCCTCATAATGGTAGACCAAAAACATGTTACTTGTTTATGTAGAACTTTTACTGCTACATGAGGCAAGTCGAGAATGTGTTTGGTTGAGGTCTCTAATTCAACACATACAAGTGACATGTGGTTTGTCTTCCGAAATAATGAATACAACAACTATTTATGAAGATAATACTATATGTATTGCTCATCTGAAAGATGAGTACATTAAAGGCAATCGAACAAAGCATATTTCTCCAAAATTGTTATTTTACTCATGATCTTTAGAAGAGTTGTGATATAAGCAATCAACAAATTCGTTCGTATGATAATCTAGCAGACCTTTTCACAAAGGCACTTCCAAGTAGAATATTTGAGAATCTGGTAGAATAAATTGGTATTTGACGTCTCAGAGATGATTTTTTGGTTGAGAGGGAGAAATAAATATATTTCTCACTAGTTTTTTTTTTTGTTTTTTTTTTCTTCTAGTAAGGTTTTAATGAGGCATATCCTCATGGATATCCAAGGGGGAGTGTTATAAATACTATATGTTAGTGAATGTCAATTTCTTGATCTTCCATATTCCCATAAATTCCATTCTTATAGCTCTTATTAGTGAATGAAATAATTGGTGGTATTTGATGTTGTTCTTTCACTTACCTATGTTTGTCTTGTAAATAAGTCTTATTTTGTTTTATAAAGACACACTTGAGAAGAGAATAATACTAAAGTTCTAGTTTCCTCTATTTTTATCTTGTTCTCTTTTATTTTGTTTTTAACCATTAGTTAGTTTTCTTTAGCGATTATATAATGAATTATAGGTGAGTTCTTTGTTGGACTACCTTTATAAGTGATCTATCGTGAATCAATACTTAGAAATCATTGAAAATTCTAACAACATTTGACAATACTGTTTAAAAATAAGACGATGACAAGATTGATGTCAATTTAATATGAGATACATATTTATTTTTTTTTCTTCTTATTTTTCTTATTTAAGTCATTATCTCATTTAAGTCTACAAGATAACGTCTAGGATTGTTTAAGTTTTAAATAATTTTTAAAATGATCTATGTTGAACCATGATCCATGGTGGTTGATGATCCATTTTAGAATTTGCTTAAATTATTCTATTTAAAAAAATATTAAAAACAGTTTTGATACTGTATCATTGGGCCATATTAGAGTGAATGTTTAAAATACATTATCTCTATTACGTACTATATTTTATTTCTCTCCAACAGGGTATCTATTTGGTATTCATATTTATTGAAGAGTATCTTATATATAATTTAAGTTCAGTTGACCCCATAGTGTCAAAACATAATAATATGATACTTCTTATAATTTTTTACTCTTTATTTATATTGCAAAATTACCGTTTAATTAAAAACTATAATAACGTAAATAATGCCTATACAATTTTATATTAATCTTAAATTATTTAATATATCATTGATATATTTTAAAATTAACATTTCATGAACTTTTATTAAACTAGTTATTTTTTATTTATCTCATTTTAGTTGATATTATATTGATGTCAAATTTAATAGATAAGATCATCTACTCCTTTGTGACAGTACTTTCAAAAATCGATCAATTTTATAATATAGATATGCAGTTGATAATTATCAAATGTGTTATTTTAGAATTTCGAAAAACTTTGAAAAAACAATTTATGCCACCAAAAATATTATTGGGTTGAGTCGCGGACTAGGTACGTTTCAAGGCACTGCCCAAAATTGTGCAAGACAGACTATTAACCACGAAGTCCCCAGAATAAAACAACCCAGATCACTGTATCGGAATTCTACTGCACTGTAGAAAAACCGTTCTAGAATTACACCCTCAATATGGTAGTCGATTGACTGCCACTCGTAATATGGCACTAAGACCACTCGAAAGAAAGAGAAGAAGAAGTAAGAAAGGGGGAGAAGAGAGAAAAGCCTCAGATACGGAGAACTTTTGGTGTGATTTTCCAACTGAGGAGAACCCTTTGTTTATAGAGGAAATCCGCATCTGGATCAGAGAAAATGGCGCGATCTATTAGGTCTGATACACCAAACGTGCACGTTTGACTACCAAAACGTGCGCTCCAAACTTAGGGTTTTGACTCTGAGTTTTGACAGGGCAACAACAGTTACGTGAGACCAAAGTTTAGGGTTTTGACCGGGCAAAGCAGACGCACAAAATCACAGATATTCAAAGTAGACTCGGTGGAGGGCAATTACGTAATTAACGTAACAGTAAGAGATAAAACGCAAGCATTCATTTTAAAAATAATTAAATAAGTAATACACCACAAAGCCAAAGCCCAGGCCCAAGCCGAGCTGACCGGACGGCGGCGGCGCGCGCGTGTGGTGGTCAATTTTGCATGCGTTCTTCCTCCTTCACAAAATTGGGGTACCCCTTGGGGCACACCCCAAGGTCCATACCTCCACCTTATATACCCTACTAGTGTGTGATATCCCTCATATGTGGGACTTCTTATTTTTTCAATTAACAACAACACTAGCTCTCTCATTAATGTCATCTTTATTTCCAACAATCTTCCATTAATATCATCATCATTTCCAACAAAATGTGTCATAATATTAAACTTAACTTGCATATACAGATTTAGAGCTAAGGAGACTAGTTTTGTATATGATTTTCACTTGTGGTGCATAAACGGGTCTCTCGAATGCACATTATTCATTTTATAATTTTTTAATGATATATTACTTAGTAAACGCTCTATCTTTCGAACTCAATACCTCAAATTTATTTTACAACAACATTAATTTATTTAATATAATTTTTATTTTGTATGGCTCTCTAAAAGGGAAGAGAGAAAGTACTTCTATGACCATCCTTCTCTATAAACACCCAAACATTCTCATCCGCCATGGGAGTGTCTATTTAGCTTGATGATAAATAGGCAAAACACCCACGATTATTCGTGATGCTCATTAGTGTGTTTGATTTAGAAGCGAGATTGCATTAACACCCCACGACAATGAAGAAGTTCCATTGATAGGATCGTTAAGGCCAAAAGAATAATGACTCTTCTAGTTTATTCTTTTTATTAGAAGAGATGGTAAATACCACCAAAATTGACTCATACAACTGTGAGGTCTCAGATTCAAACTCGAGACAAGACGTCTAACCTAACAATATCGACATTTTCCAATTGAGCTAGAGCTTAAACCTTTTCTAGTTTATTCTATAAGAGATATTTTAGTCTTTTAGATATATTATGTTAGTTATTGAAAGTTGTGAAATTGTGTGATTGATATAGGTATATTGTTGCGAGTATGCACAAATTTATTTAAGCATTGTATGACCTCATTATAAAAATTAATCAATGAAAGAAATGTTTATTTACTAGATAACTCTTCTTCCTTTTGTTCTCCTTTCTTACCCTACCCATTGTGGGTATTTTTTACGGATACCCAATTGGTATAGGTCCATTTATCTTCCCTATTTAGAATTCCAATGTCATACTTTTTCATAGTAACAATAGAAAGAGCTTAACAATTGGGGCTTCCATTGATAGATAGGTGAAGCCGTAAAAGATAGAAAGGGAGACTATCGAGTTAGTGGCAATAGAGTGAAAGTCGATGTGGACATCGACTCTTTAAAAGCATGGCAATGTTGGGAGTCTGAGATTGAGTATGTAAAATTGCTCAATACGGTACTTAAACGGTAGAACTCTTCCAAAAGTGGGGAGTTAGAGAGTAATGTAATAAAGAGGTCGCGCCCAATTCGATCATAACGCTCAACAAAATACTAATAATATTAACAATACTAATTTTTAACGTTTATTGTTGTTAAAAAAATATAGGACATTCCAACCTATTTGGATCCTTACAATTGAGTTAAAATTTAACCATAATCCTAACCGAATGAAGTATTTTTTTAGATTTGACTCTTCTGATAAACTTAAATCAAATTGTTACTTCATAAATTCCACACCTTAGAATGTGAGCAGTGGCAAAGCTTAAATGTGACCGGTTGGAGCCATGGCTCCTTCAAATTTCAAAGATAGCATGGATAAGTGATTTTTTGACAAATGATAGGTTATGTGATGGAGCCTTTAATGGTTACATTTTTCATTTTTACATTGGTTCCTTTTTTCGTTTTCTTTCTTTTTTTTTTCCTCACAAATAACTGAAAAGTGTCTTCTATTACTGAAACACATTACTGATCGTTTTGTTTTATTTATTTATTAAAACTAGATTATGACCCGCGCGTTGCGCATACATTAATTAATTTCATAAGTTTTATGAATAATATTTTATGTATTATAAATATAGTTATCTTACAATATTATTCTATTGATTTGGAAAAATTGAATATGATTAAGAAAATTAAAATGAGGGAAAATCATGTATACTACAATCATTTAATTTAATTTTTTAAAATTTTTTCTCAAATTTGCATGATAACTTATAATATTAGATGATTGTTTTTCTCCTTGTACTTTGATTGTCAATTTGTTTTTCAACACACAATGGTACTTGTATTTATTTGATGAAATAAAATGTCAAATACAAACCAAAAAATAAGATGTAAAAAGTTAAAAATATGATTTAATATTTAATATTTAATATTTTTTATTTTAAAGAATGTTAATGTTGAATTATATTGTAGCGCAATCTGCATTTATTTATTTTATTAGTATGATGTTATAATTGCGAGTATGGGAAGCTGTTGTAAAGGAAATTGTTTAATTGTATATTTATTATCAAGACTTTGAAATTTATTTTATTAAAGATATACATATACTTTAAATATAGTTTTAGGTATTTAAAAGTTTTAACTAATTGGTTGTGCAATTAAATTGTACTTATGTTGATATGTACCAAAAATGTATTCTATTGAAAACTAATTTATTTTTTAACATTCAAATTTTCAATATAATAAGTAATTTTAGAACCAAAAATAGAATATATATTTTTATTTTATAAAATGATAATATTAATAATATTATAATTATTTATTCGCAAAATTCATTTGATATTTTTATTAAAAATATTGAAAATGAAAAAATTATTTGTAAAATTATACGAGTATGAAATGTTAGGACTTGTTTGGTTTCTTAAAGGATGTTATTATGAGTAAAATATCTATAGCTTACTCCTATGGTAGATATTGAAATTTTGAGGTATAGAAGTATATATGAATCCATGTCCTAGCAGGTATATAGATCTTCATTATATATGCATTAATTTAGTTTCGGTGTGTTTTAAATGTATTGAAAAATAGTAATAGTTTTCAAACAAAAATGTGTAACTAAAGTTTCTTAAAAAGCTAACAATAGTTGTTATATAGAGAACTCATGATAAAAACTTACATACAATATTGCAACTTGATATAAAAAAAATCTTTCGATATACTTGAATATGTAATTGAATGGATGTAATTGAGATGATCATATTGTTGACAATCAATATTGTTCGATTAATTTAAGTTTTATAAGTATAATATAATAATAATTGCGACAAATTTAGATATAACATCATTGTTTGTAAAAATTGTTAAAATTAAAGTTGGAATATGTCACACATTCATATATAAAAAAGCTTATAACAACAACGCTCATATATGATGCATGTGGTTGATTGACATGTACAACTGTTGAATTTGAGAATGTTGATTTGCTTAAATTACATTGTGAAACCTAATCCAATTTCAAAAGTCACTGTACTTTAAATGATTGCTAATCACACAAAAGTTGGAAATAACAAAGTAATTGTTTATTACTAAATTATGAATGCAATCATTTGTTTGGGAAAAAATACTCTAAATTGGAAGTTTATCTAAAAGTTAAGGCTAAATAGCACCCGTGGTCCCTTAACTTAATTTCACTTAACGTTTTAGTCCTTTATCTTTATCTTTTTCCCGATTTGGTCCTGTATTTTAATTTTAAGTGACAATTTGATATTTTATGTTTTAAAATGTCAACAATGTTATCCTTTTTTTTTTACAAAAATTCAAAAAATTCATCAAAATTTTCAAATAAAACCCATAAAATTAATTATATTCTTCAACATAATACAAATTTTATCAAATTCACAACTCAAATCTTTAAATATGTTTTTTTTTTTTTCGTAATGATACTATGTAATATTCAATTTGAAGAAATTAAATAATTGTAGAAACTAAAAATGTGGGATAGGTCTATCTCGTACACATGAATTATTTATTATTCTTCTATTAAGGAAATCTTAGAGGGTTAAGTGTTACATTTGTTGACTTGATATGTCTAAAGATGAGGTGAGAAATTTCAGTATCACTGAGATTAAAGCAATGTGTATTGGTGTTAGAAACATGTTTCAAGTTTCAGTGTATATCCTATAACACCCTAATTCCTTATTATTATATTATAATGATATAATGATATATTATTATTGCCTTATGTGTTTGCCTTAGTGATTTATTTAAATTATTAATACTAATAATAATGAAATTATTTTAAACATATATATATATATATGTATGTATGTATTTATTTATATAAAAATAAAACAAGAAATAAACCTGAGTATTGCGGCACTAGACTGTTAATTTTAGCGCTACAAGAGTGAGCTTATAATTGTAATAAAAATAGTAATATAATAATAATAAGAACGAAATATGGGCTAACTGGACTTGCCCATTTTTGATAACAAGATCGGACAACTAAATCTATTATTACTGAAATATATATATATATATATATATATATATATATATATATATATATATATATATATATATATATATATATATATATATATATATATATATATATATGCTAAGGTGCTGCCGCGTTAGTCTGGGCATTCCGTTCACAAGAAGCATAGTCTCTAGAAGAAGAAAAGCAAAGAAACAACGCCGAATCGTTTTTTTCTTTCTATATTTCATTCCTAATTCTTCCTTACACGTCAACAAGGCTTGCTTGCAATCATCTGCCTCATAGTAAAATTGGGTATGTATTCCACTATCTCAATTTTTAGTAATACATGTGCGTATGATCAGATCATCGTAACACTAGGCATGTGTTCTTCATTCTAATTTTTAGTAATAATAGACCTGGATATGATTGAATTATATTACTAGATATATATTCTGAAATTAATTTGCATCTAAAAAATTCATTTTATTTTATCTATAATTAAAAGTGATTTATCGTACGCTTCAATTTAAATAAATACTATCAATTTCATTATATATACGCTATGCGATTCTGGTTTATTTTAATTAAAATTATACATTATTTTATGTTATTATATTTATAAGTATGTTTTTAGCAAGTATTGTTCTTTGCATTTTTAAAAGTAGCAGACTTGCTACATTAGGCTGAAATTAACATGAATTAATTCAATTAGGTATCTAAATCAATGGATATTAAAATCTTATGTAATATAATTTCTCAAGACAATTCTTGATTGACATGCTTTTAAATTCTCCTGTATATAAACAATTGTAAATATATTTTCAATCTTATACAAGAAACACATTACCGATCTCTATCAGTTATTGGTATACATATTTCCTATTTCAAGCCGATGTCACATATATATATATATATATATATATATATTAGTTATTGAACATTCTAATTGTTTTAAAAAAATTCAACTAACATACACATTTTATGTTAATATAATTATAGGTATCCACAGTATTAAAATATTTTTGGGTATATTACAAGTAGTATAAATTTTACCTATTTATTTAGTAAATAATTTATTTGTATTTCATCTGGTTGTATGGTTCTATTACCTTGACGGATTATTAGAGACGACGGTCGACGAAGACGCGACAAATTAGCAGATCAAATTTATTTGGCGAAATCTTCAATCGAGGTAAGGGGCGAGATGATGTTCGATTTTATGAGTATAAAATAAAGTGAGATGAATGGGAATAACGAAATTCCCAGATATTCATTCGGGGCTTACTACGTACGGTTGAGCCCTATTGAGTAATAATAATTAATTAATAATATATGAATGGTAATAGTGAGGATTAAAATATAATTTAGCAACATATAAAATTGCCGTGAATCTATTTATATCAAGATTGCATGTTGTGAGATTTTATGAAATCTTATATTGATTGTTATTTTTTGAATGATAGGTACTTGAGTGTCCTTGTTACTTGATTGAAATTGTAATATTACTTGAATGTGCCACCTAATTGATTCCTTATTATGTGATTGATGAAACTGGATTGTGTATTGTGAGTAGTGTAAATCAAATATTGGGATTTTATGAAATCTTATGCTAATTGTTATTGTATGAATGATAGGTACTTGAGTGTTCTTGTTACTTGATTGAAATTGTAATATTACTTGAATGTGCCACCTAATTGATTCCTTATTATGTGATTGATGAAACTGGATTGTGTATTGTGAGTAGTGTAAATCAAATATTGGGATTTTATTGTGATTGACTGATATACATATATAATGATGAATATTGTGAAGTCAAACTGAAACTTATTGAGTTGTGATGATCGAGTAAGTCTGAGATATGTGTTGTAGATTTTGGAGTTAGGATTATTTTGTCATCATATATGGAGGGTCTGACAAACCTAGTGATTCGGGGGAAGTACAACTGAATGAGCCTAATCGTAGAGGGCTACAGTCGAACTGTAAGGTGAGACTGATAGGCCTTGGGGGTACCTCTAGTGGGGAATTCCTAAGTGGATTAGTGGGTTATTCTCTAAGGTCAGGAGCTACCGTGCAACACAAGAGTACCCCGACCGTCGTGTATATGTGTCTCAGGTTGAGTTGAGGGGATCTATGAGGACTTGGCCATTCATGAATTGTCCGTCCACTCTTGTAGTGGCATAGTATCAGACCTCCTAACCAAGTACTTCAGAGTAGAATGGTACCAAATGATGAAGTATAGAGTATAGGACATGCATAGCATTTCATCCTTGTAACAGTTTTATTGTGATTGAATTAGATTAACCTTTGATATTATGTTCTTGAATGTTCTCTTTATTTGTGCTGTTTTGACTACTTGCGTGTTCTCCTTGTTTATTTTATACTGTTACATAATTTCGAAACTCACCCCTCGTTGTTTGTGTTTGGCGTTTGCGATGGATGCAGACGAGCTGCAAGCTGCAGGAGAAGACTAATACTCTCGAAGTGTAGGAATCCGTCTTATCTTGAAGACTTTTATTATCTACCTTTTTGTTAACGTCATTTTTGAACATATTTTATTTTGGGAATTCCACTTTGATAGTGGCGTGTGCTTCAAAAATGTACGTGTGCTTCAAAAATGTTTTTGGTTGATTACTGTTATGATTTCAAGTTGTTGAGTTTGATGGAAATTTTGGATTAATGTGACATGTGATGATTACATGATACTCTTTGCCTTAAAGAAAATGTTTGAAAGTTTATATATTTATTTATTTATTTATTTTTAGGATTTCATGATTTTAAAATCAAAAGTTAAATGAAAAAGTTAATATTAATTTGGGGTTTAGGGTGTCACATATCCGACAAATACATTGAATGACACATAATATACTATGTAATGAAATATAAGTACAATTTGGACAAAAAAGTGATGTATTTGGACCAAATGTGAACAAGAAAAATTGATCACAAATATATCAAAGCATATAAATAGAATTAAAACTCAAAGATGTAAACTAAAAATATGTAAAAATTCTCACACTTTTTGTTTATCTAAAAGAAAAAAAGTTTGAAAGCATGTAAATGGTCATACAAAGAGTTGCATAGGGACTAATCATATATGCCATTGTCCTTCTATTTCCTGATATAAAATAACTTCCACTAATTATAGTCATGTATGTATTTCTTGAGAAACCTTTAAAATGACCCAATATATTAGTTATAGGAAGAACCGTTACCAATAATGTTTGAGGAGCAATGAGTGTCGAATAACTAATATTTATTGTATTGTGATTTGTAACTCATGACACATGAATAGTTCCACAAAATATTATATGCAAAAAAAGTAATAGTAAAATGTGTGTTAAAATAACAAAATGTGCTAAAGCAAATTGCAAGTATAAAATAATAAGAAATTGGAAGAGTGCTTGTTAGATGTGTCATATCATATTTTTTTTGAGGTGGCAATATTTGAATAAAGTGGCACAATGTTTGATGACATGTCGTAGTAGGATGTAGGAGTCTATTTTAATATATTATAATAGATAATAGATTGTTCAAGGCGTTTCATTAATAAGAATGTTGTGTATACAATGATAAATATTAATGAAGATGTAAAGACTAGCTAGCGTTGTGACCACCCTCACAAGCGTCTGAAATGTCTCATCTGCTTGTCTCCTTACAAATTCAACGCAAGAATTACTAGACATATTTGAAAGTGTCTCGTTTGCTTGTCTCCTTGCAAATTCATCTCAAAATCCACATTTATTAAGATTCACGATTTAAATCATTGATAAGAGAGAAATGAATAAAGGTAAATTGAATATTTTCGATAAAATGAGAGAATGAATTATATCAAAAGTCACATAGACTTATATAGTCAATTAGATAAACAACTAACTAATCTAAAATAACTAATAAGCTAGTGTAACTAACTAACTAACCAATTAAGATATCTAACATCCCCTCAGGTTAGAACGTGTTTAATACACTTTGAGTTTAGAAAATCGCAAGAAAGAAATGTTGAAAAAGACATCGGCTAGAAGAAATTTGTAATGTCAAAAATACACCGGCGAAAAAAATATAAACTTTGTGTTTGACTATCCATATTATGAATAGAAGCTAATATCAATAGAATATAAAATTTAAATTATGGCTATAAATAATAAAATTGTGCTTAACCATCCTATATATAATTTTTGTTTTGTTTTAGATAGAAGCTAAAATGCCAAGGAGGCTAAAAAGAATGCATTTTACTTGCCAATTAAGGCTAAAAGAAAAAAAATGAATTTTGTAGAATGTCAATTAAGGCTAAAAGAAAGAGTGAATCTTGTAAAATGCCAACATGCTAATTATTAAGAAGAAATATATTACCAAATTTTTGTGTTCTTGAAAAACTTTGACATATGTTGATCATATAACCCAACCAACAATCTTGCATTGCTCAATATCATGTCATTAGTATTTGTTTCTACTAAATTTTGATGTGTAGATTGAAGATTCAATTGAAATGATCTCTTGCGTATTTGGATTAGGAGGTTGACGATTGTGTTTTCTATGGGGAAATTGTATCCCATCACCTTTATTCAATGAATTGGAGTTTCGATCAATTGATTTTTTTCATTATTATTTGTGTTTAGAGATAATGAATGTTGAATTGGAGACGAAGCACTAGAGTCCTGATGAGGAAAAATTATAATCGAGGAGGAAAAAAATGCTTCAATAAAATTTTTCTCAAGAAAATATTGATATGGAATGAATATAGCAGAATAATTACGCTTTGATACCTTATTACAACTTTTGACTTAAATCATTGATAAGATAAAATGAATAAAGATAAATTGAATATTATTGATAAAATGAGAGAATGAATTATATCAATAGTTACCTAAACTTATATAGTCAATTAGATAAACAACTAACTAATATAAAATAATTAATTAACTAGTGTAACTAACTAACCAATTTAACTAACTAACTAACCAATTTTAAAAACTAACCAACGAAGATATCTAACATTTTAAGATATCTAACAACTTTTAATTGCAATTAAAGGTTCACTTGCTAGCCACTCTGTTTTAGCAAAGAAAAAATGACCACCATCATCACGTATAGAAATACCAATTCCCACCCAGTTGCACACAACGGAGAACGACGCATCGCAGTTGTACTTGAAACGACCAATGGCGGGTCACTGCTACTTCATGATAGGAGCAGGCCAAACATCTGTTGTTGGAACATAGAGAGTACGGTAGTGTGTGAATTTAAAAGTTGTTAAAGTCCCACATTGGAAAACTTTCATACATCGAGTAGTTTTTGAGTTTATAAATACTAAAGTCCCACATTGGATAGTTTACATATGTGAGATTGCTTCCATCACTATATAAAGAGTGTTAAGCTCTTGTGAAAAGTACATCAAAGTTGGACGTAATTCCCAACTTTCTATCTTCTCCCTCTTTTGCTCGATGAAGTTCCGAGCCACTTCTCCCATTTCTTTTGTCCCATTGAATTTTTTGAGTGGTCATAATATCATTGATCTTTCGGTTACTGATACAATTTTAACTAGGCTATTTGATCATGAGGATATCATGGTTGATAGTATGTCTTGCACAATTTTGGGCAGTGCCGCAAAACATTTTAAAGAGAGTGACCTAGTCTGCGACTTAATCCAGTAATATATTCGGCGACTGAAAATCATTTTAAAAACAATTTTTTGAAACTAAAAAATAACAATTTTAAGACATTTCTTTCTGTCATGTCAACCGAAGAGATTATTGGATCTGGTTCCGCTGCTTTTGATTTCAATAAACCGTTTCAGTTTGAGAGATGACACTTCAAACGATGACAACAAAAGATGCTATTTTTCTTAACTATGAAAAATGTTGCCAACATTTTGAAGTATGACATTCCAATGGTCACATAAATAGCTGAGCAAACAGAAAAGGATAAGAAAGCTGCATAATTAATCCCATGGGAGGATAATGATTACCTCTGTAAAAATTATATTCTCAATGGACTTGCTGGTAATCTGTATGAATACTATAGTTCCAACAATATTGCTAGAGATGTTTGAGATGCTCTGAAAAAGAAATATGATACCGAGGAAGCTAGGTATAAGAAGTATGATGTGATATGCTACCTCAAGTATTAGATGACAGATCCAAAGAGGCTCAATCGCACGAAATTTAGAAGATATATCATAAGATCATCTATGAAGGTATGACTTTAGATGAACAATTTCAAATTGCTATTATTAATGACAAATTGCCCTTGCTTGGAAGGATTTCAGAAAAATCTCTCAAGCATAAAACAAAATAATTTTCTCTAGAAAGTTTGATAACTTGCCTCTTGAGACAAGAAAGAATCTTGTTTCTGGTTTTCTTTTGAATAAGACATGGTTTAATCAATCTACAGGGGCAGACTTGTACATCATTTCTAAAAATGGTATTTTTGTTGGGAAATGGTACGCCATTGATGACATGTTTAAATTAAATATTGAAATTAATAAAATGTCTTATTCTCCTTACATGTTGTGTGATTTTCATATTTGGCATGCTAAACTATGTCATGTGAACAGACGTGTGATTTCAAACCTAAGTAACTTAGGTTTAATTCCAAAGTTATCTTTAAAAGATTTTGAAAAATGTAATTTTTGTAGTCAATCTAAAATAACAAAAAGTTCACATAAATCAATAATTAGAGAATCTGAGTCTTTAGATTCAATACACTATGATATATGTGAAGTAAATGGGACTTTAGCTAGAAATGAGAAATGTAATTTTATCACTTTTATTACGTTTGTTCTTACTATACTTGCATATATTTAATAAAGAAAAAAAAACAGTGAAGCACTTGACATGTTTAGGATCTTTGTAACTGAAATCAAAAATCAATTTAGTAGAAAAATTAAGAGGTTTCATAGTGATAGAGGAATCGAGTATGATTCTAGTTTGTTTAATGAGTTTTATAAATTGCATGAAATTATACACGAAACAACTACACTATATTCGCCTTAAATGAATGGTATAACTGAAAGAAAGAATAAAACTCTTACTGAACTAGTTATTGCTATTATACTTAACTCTGGTGCTGCATCTCATTGGTGAGGGGAAATTGTACTGACTATTTTCTATGTTTTGAATAGAGTTCCTAAATCTAAAAACAAAACATCTTCTTATGAGATTCTTGAGAAAAGACAATTGAACTTGTCTTATTTTTGAACTTGGAATTGTCTAGCTTATGTTAGAATTCTCAATCCCAAGCGAGTTAAACTCGCTAGTAGAGTCTATAAATCTTTATTCATTGGGTATGCAATAAACAACAAAGCGTATAGGTTTTATGACCTAAATGCTAAAGTGATCATAGAGTCAAATGATGTTGACTTTTATGAAAATAGATTCCCATTCAAATTGAGAAATAATGGGGGCATCGAAACAAGTCACGTTCATGTGATCAAGAGCACTAAAAGCAACAAACAAGGTGAAACAGAACCTCGAAGAAGTAAGAGAGTCAGAGTAGCTAAAGATTATAGATCTGATTATACGGTCTATACTTTAGAAAAGGATCCCGCAAATATTCGCAAAGCTCTATCGTTTTTGGTTGCTGACCTATCACAAGAAGCTATAAATAATGAAATGAATTCTCTATAGTCTAAATAATGAAATGATTTGCCTCCTGGTTGCAAATCGATAGATTGTAAATGGATTTTGAAAAATAAACTAAAACATGATGGAGCTGTTGATAAATACAAGGCTCGCCTTGTAGCCAAAATTTTTAGGCAAAGAGAAAATATAGATTTCTTCGACACTTTTTCACCAGTCACTAGAATTACATCCATTAGGGTATTAATTTCACTTGCTACTATTTATAACTTGGTGGTACACCAAATATATGTTAAAACTGCTTTTTTAAATGGTGATTTGGAAGAAGAAATCTATATGGAACAACCTGAAGGTTTTGTGATTCATGGACTAGAAAACATGGTCTGTAAGTTAGATAAGTATATGTATGATTATATCGAATGAGTTTAAAGTGAATGGAAGTGACAAATGTATTTATTACAAATTTGAAATGACATTTGCACTATTATATGTGTGTATGTAGACGACTTACTTATATT
The DNA here is from genome assembly GCA_037974755.1 of Cicer yamashitae. Taxonomy (NCBI): domain Eukaryota; kingdom Viridiplantae; phylum Streptophyta; class Magnoliopsida; order Fabales; family Fabaceae; genus Cicer; species Cicer yamashitae. The sequence goes on from JBBPBQ010000001.1 coordinate 15,178,081, forward strand.
TGATTCAAACATCCATGCTGTAAATAATGTGAAATCATTGTTGTGTAATAACTTTGATATGAAAGACCTCGGAGAAGCAAGTGTAATCCTTGGAATCAAGATTACCAGGTCAGAAAAAGGAATTTCTTTGGATCAATCTCACTATGTTGAAAAGATTTTAAAGAAATACCAATACTTTGAATGTAAACTTGTTTGCACACCATATGATCCATGTGTGAAACTTTTCAAAAACACTGGTAAAGGTGTTAGAAAAACTGAATATGCGAGCATCATTAGCAACCTCAGGTATGCCAATGACTGTACTAGGCCTGACATTGCCTACTTTGTGCAGGTTTACCAATAGACCTAGTATGGATCTTGGAAATCGAAGAACCAGATGATATTGGCTCAGTTCACTATGGAGTATAAAATGATAGCACTATAAATCTCTAGTAAATAAGCGAACTTGTTGAGATGTTTGCTAGCTGAGATCCCTTTATAGGAAAAACCAATGCCAGTTGTGTTGATCCACTGCAATAGTACCGCAACTATTGTAAAGATTGAGAACCATTTTTACAACGATAGGAAACAAAAGGTACGTCGTAAGCACAACACTGTTAGAAGTTACTTTCTAAGCGAGCTGTTAGAGTGGATTATGTATGCACTAATGAAAATTTAGAAGATCCTTTGACGTAAAGATTAGCTAGAGAGAAAATCCTAAACACATCCAAAAGGATTAGATTCAATGGATAATAAGAAGTCGTGAAGTGATATGAGATGAACATGCTATTATAAATTAGAGAAGCATGATTCCTGAAGCGATGAAAGGCTGAGGTAATAAAAACTCTTAATGAGATATATACTTTATGTGGAGTGGAGTACCTAACTACAAGAGTACTCTTGATAGACTCACCTATGTGAATGTGGAAGTGGATCCGCTTCCTATGGTATTTCGAGACAAAATTCCTTAAGCGTTCACTATTTTGGGATAGACGTGCATGGTCATTATGCACGGGCTTTTGAGAATACACCAAATGAAAAAGTTTGTGTGGTTTTGATGTCAGAGATAGAGTTCAAGACTATGAGTCACTCTTGTTGAATCTGAATCTTATTTGCTATGCAAAGATTCAAGTCGGAAGACACCTCTATTTAGGCACAATCTTTTAGAAATGTTTGACGCTACTTCATAAACATTTTTTTTTAATTCAAGTGGGGGATTGTTGGAATATAGAGAGTAAGTTAGTGTGAGTATTTAAAAATTATTAAAGTCCCACAATGGAAAGCTTTCATAAATTGCTAGAGCGGTTTTTGTTAGAGCGGTTTTTGCTAGAGCGGTTTTTGTGCCGTTGTCCATTCGGTTTATGAGTGGTCTTAAGTACCATATTTTAGAGTAGCCATTATAGCCATATTGATGGAGTAATTCTAGAACGGTGTTTTACGCTGCAGTAGAATACCGATACAGTTTTAACTGAACTATTTTATCTTGGGAACATCGTGGTTGATAGTTTGTCTTGCACAATTTTGGGCAGTGCCGCGAAACGTTTTAAAGAGAACGACCTAGTACACGAATTAACCGAGTAATATCTTCGAAAACTGAAAATTATTTTAAAATAATACATTTAGATCGCATTCAAAATGCCTCTTGCCGATTCCCAATCATGTAAGAAATTTGTGGCTCTGTACACCACTTGTGCAACCCCTTCAACTTTGTTATTCCAAATAAGATTGTTCATTGTTGCCAAATGTTTCATAAAATCATAGCCGTTGGAAACTGATTTAAAATCACAATTGATCTTGTACTCACATACACTCACAATGATGAAAATGAATAAATAATTATATTGAGAAACTTTAGAGATAGAGGTACAAATAATTTTCAGATCTGATTCCAATTGCCTGCAATTCGAAAATTTAAGTTATTTGTAAATTCATTCATAAATAATTTGTAAGTGCTCTTAACCAAGTAGACTCCATCACTTTCCCCTTTCCAGACTCTTACATCCTCTAGTGTAGATTCGAATAGAGGGTATGTAGTACTTTATGAGCAATGTAGTACTCTGAGCTTAGTGTTCTCTAAAAATATGATTTACTAACTCTACATTTTATATTTTTGTATTTGGGACTACCAAATTTCAAATCGTAAGAAAAAAAGATTTTAAAGTCTATTTGTTTTTGTAGACTTTAAATTCTAAAAGAAAAAAAAATAATAAACTTAGTTCAAATTTTACAAACAAATGTATTTTAAAAAAATTTGAGGTTGAGTTTTCTAAAATAATCTTGTGTTTTACAAAATTTAAAGGAACACATTTGTATTTCTAAAAATTCAAATTCTGAATTTTTTAATATACGGTTTACTCATATTTTCTTAGAAAGAACAAAAAATTGTTTTGACGAGCAAATATTTTAGAGAAGTTTTTCGGAACATTAAAATAAATTTTTGGAAACTATTGAAAATTTTAAATTTAAATTTTTAGGAATACTTTAATATTCTGAAAAATTTAAATTTAGAGTTTGCTAGAACACATTGGTGTTTTAGTAAATTTAAATTGTATTTTGTAGTACACAATTGTGTTTTGAAAAATTTTAATTTTTTTTTTCCTAAACACATTTAGAATTAGGATCATCCCTATGTGCAAAGTTGGAACTTGATGTCCTATATATTTTTTTTTATACATGTTATTTATTTTTTTTATAAAGCACATAATGATAATTAATTTCATTATGATGTGATATAATCAATTTATTATATTTTTTGATATATATATTAATTAATTTATTTTAGATCTTACGACTAAGATAATGATAATGAATTTTATTATTTTTGATAGAATCAACATGTTTTTATATGTCAAGATTTCGTTCAACAATCATCTCAACAAGAGATAATTATTTTTTGAGCAAGGACGGACAATTGTTGATAAATGAGATTTTTATGAAAAATAATTTAAATTTTTTGTTCTTTTTTATAAATTTGAGGGACCAAAGAATAATAAAATTAGCAGAATTGAGAAAGACAAAACCTTTTTACTTTTTAGATTCTAATTTTAGTATAAGTATAAAAAGACTCATCATATTTTATAAATATTCAACTATTAAAGTCCAACAATTTATAATTTTATAATCTTAAATTTAGAATTTTAAAAGAAAAGATGTCATATCACTTAAACTTTATCATTTTTTTTATCAGAGATATAATGTTTTACACTATTTTTTTACTTAAACTTTGTCATTTTTTTATCATATATAACTTTTTATACTATATTTTTTTTTATTATATAATTTTGTTATGCTATAAAAAAAAATTTAATGCCCTATACCATCACACACTCTAAACATGTTCAACTCGCTACTATTTAGAATCACATGGTGACAAGAGAATTTTTAATTATTTTTTAGAGAATGTAAGACAAAATCAATGGACCGCAGAACCGTGTAAAACAATCAATGGATCCGCAAGACATTGCATCGACTTGAATGTTTTCATGTCTTATGTCGATAGTAAGAATAAGATATTGTGGCTGAGGTGAAGTGTCTTGGTTGGTGTGTTGCCACATATGTGGAAATTAACACTGCTACTTATTGAATTTATTATTGTAAAATGATCCTTTGGTATAATTCATGGTTGTTTAAGTTTTCTAGTTTCAGCAAAAAAACATGAGCTTCCAATTCATTTACTCTTTGGGTCAATATGTGTCACCCTCCGAGTGACGAAATTGAGGCAATAATGAAATTAGTTTTTAGCTATTATGGTGGTTCAAGTTTGGTGAGGTTGTGATTTAATGCTATATGTGTAATACTTTCTATTTAACATGAACATCCCCAAGACTCCAACTCTTCCTTTTTTAGGAAATCACTTTGGACAATAGTTGATTAAGAAGGTTAAGTTTAGTGAGGCTTTAAATAATTAAATTTATTTATAATTGTTTTTGTATTCTTAAGAGATAAACAATGTCTTTTTAAACACAAATAAGTAAGTTATTTGTAAAAACTTCACCGTCCAATTTATCTATGAATCTTGTTCTTATAATTTTCATCGATAACAAATTAATTTTTCTTCGTAGTTATTTTAGAGACCGAAAGTGACAAGGAAGTGTGTTCGAATTGTAATCCATTTTAAATTGTTAATTTGTATTGAGAAAAGTTTGTTCTCAAGTTTATCACTTGGAATGATAAGTGAAATATAACTTAATTTAGTCCGTTTTGAAGTGTTAGTGTAAATATATCTTAGTAAAGTATTTTGTAATGTGTGTTATATAAAATTTAATATAGGAAGTAAATAGTTAAGAAAAGAGAATAACCTAGATTTATCATGATTCACCCTATTAGATAATATTATTATATATTAATAGTAAGGGTAGTTTGGACTTTTCCATTCTCTTGTATATATACATATTGTAATCCTATCATATTCAAGTTGTTCATTTCTTTGGTTTATGAAACCCTAGAGGGTTGTTTATCTTCCTCCTCTCTTCATCTTTCTCCCTTCTATGTTTGTCATTATTAACATGGTATCAAAGAGTTTTGGTTGATTTTGGGATCTACTGTAAAGTGGTCCATAGCTTAGTGGGGCTCGGGAACTTCGTGAAATTTTTTTTGTGCGACCTGTTTTGCGACTGGTACCCATTTGTTTCCTCCGTTCTCGGCGCGATTCTGCCTCTCTGTTTCCGGCGCGATTCTGCTCTTCTGTCTCCGGTGTGATTCTCCTTTTCTGTTTTCGGCGTGGTTCTGCTCTTCTGTTTCCGGCGTGATTTTGTTTGGTTCTTTGCTGACTCTGATATTGATAGGTTATCCCTAATTTATTTTGTCTCAGTGATTGTGTTTGTCGTATTTTCCTGTCATTACTTGTTATGGCTGGTGCTAAGGATGACTCTCTTCAAGCTGTTAGTGTTCACCTTAATGGACAAAATTACTCTTATTGGAGTTATGTGATGAAAAAAATTTTGATTGGAAAAGATATGTGGGGTTTTGTTGATGGAACTTCAGTTAAGCCTACAGATAAAAGGGATGAAACTAAATATGCAAAAGATATGAAAACATGGAATGTCAGTAATTCAAAAATTATTACTTGGATTAATAATTCTGTTGAGTTATCTATAGGAGTGCAACTAGCAAAATATGATACTGCTAAAGAGATTTGGGATCACTTGAAACGTTTGTATGTTCAGTATAACTTTGCAAAACGTTATCAGTTGGAAAGTGATATTAGAGCCCTTAAGTAGAACAATATGACCATTCAGGAATTCTATTCGGCAATGACTAATTTGTGGGATCAATTGGCTCTTATGGAATCACCTGAGTTGAAATCTGTCAAAGCATACATTGATCAAAGAAAGGAGCAACGTCTGGTTTGGTTTCTGATGGCTCTTCGTGATGATTTTGAGGGCCTTCGTGGGGGTATTTTGCATTGTTCCCCTCTTCCTAATGTTGAATCAGTAGTTAGTGAATTGTTGGCAGAAGAAATCAGACTTAAGACTCATTCTGGTGTGTCAGATAAGAGAATTCTCTCAACTCCTCCATCTGTTTTTGCTGCTCCTATTCAAAAAGGAAAATATCAAGCGAGGGTTGGGCTTGTTAATGATGAATGTGCATTTTGGAAAGAAAAAGGTCATTGGAAAGCACATTGTCCGAAATTGGGGAGAGCACATAAGAAGAATTTTAGGGGGCCATCATTCAATGTTGTTGCTTCTGCTCCTCCTACCATTGGCTCTAGTTCTGGTTCTGTATACTCATTTGAGACTGCTTCCCAAATATCTGATATTGCAGAACAGCTTCAAAAACTTCTTGCCACTCAATCACGTGCCATGTCTACCACTTTTTCTAAAGGTTTGAACTCCTTTAGTATGTCAGGTATATCGCCTTCCATATGGATTCTTGATTCTGGAGCATCTCACCATATGACATATGATGATAAATCTTTTGTGTCTGTGAATCCTGCCTCGTCTGTGTCGGTTATGACTGCTGATGGTACTCATATGCCATTGGCAGACATTGGTTCTGTCTCCACACCTAACTTGTCTATTTTTGATGTTTATTATATTCCTAATCTCACTTTGAGTCTTGCTTCTGTTAGTCAGTTATGTGATTTTGGTTATACTGTTATATTTTCTTCCACTTCTTGTTATGTGCAGGATCCACATTCTAGGAGGCTGATTGGGACAGGCCACAGACAGGGGGGACTTTATGTTTTGGATGACCTGTGAGTCCCAGATACTGCAGCCTCAACAACTACTGTTGACTTATTATCTAGTTTTCTTTTGAATTCTTCATCTTCTAGTTTTTATTTATGGCATTCTCGCCTTGGACATGTTTCTGCTTCTAGATTAAAATATTTGGCTTCTACTGGAGCTTTAGGAAAGTTACAAACCAGTGATATTTCAGATTGTTGTGGTTGTAAACTTGCTAAATTTCCAGCTTTCCCGTTTAGTAAAAGTGTTTCAGTTTCAAATGCACCTTTTGATTTAGTTCACTCTGATGTTTGGGGTCCATCACCGGTTCTCACCGAAGGTGGATCTAGATATTATGTTTCGTTTATTTATGATTACACTCGTTATTGTTGGGTTTATCTAATGAAAAATTGGTCTGAATTTTTTGACATTTATCATATGTTTCGTGCCATGGTCAAGACTCAACATAATGTTGTTATAAAGTGTTTTCGCTGTGATTTAGGTGGTGAATATACTTCTAATAAATTCTCTGAATTACTTGCTTATGATGGCACCCTCCACTAGTCATTTTGTACTGATACTCCTCAACAAAATGGAGTTGTTGAAAGGAAACATCGTCATATTATTAAGACTGCTCGTTCTCTTTTGTTGTCTGCTTCAGTTCCCAGTGAGTTTTGGGGGGAAGCAGTTCTTACTGCTGTTCATGCTATTAATAGAACTCCATCGTCTGTCATATCAGGTTTGTCTCCCTTTGAAAAATTGTATGCTTCTATCCCTGATTACTATTCTCTAAAAGTTTTTGGTTCTACTTGTTTTGTTCTTCGTCCACAAGTAGAGCGCAATAAGTTATCTTCTCGGTCTACCATGTGTGTTTTTCTTGGTTATGGGGATGGTCAAAAGGGTTATCGTTGTTATGATCCTCATGCAAGAAAACTATATGTTTCTCGTAATGTTGTTTTTCTTGAGCACATCCCTTTTTACTCTGTTTCCTCTGATTCTCAGGTTATTAAGAGTTCAGAACTAACCCATATTGATCCGTTTGTTCCTAATGATAATGCTTCTAGTGATTGTAATGTTGAGAATTGCAGGACAAATACTACTACTACTACTCCACATGATGACATCCCCCTTGTCCCCCCGGTTATCCAACCACCTCCTGCAATTGTTGATCCTCCGTCTCCCCCTCCTCGTTACCCTCCTCGTCACCGTAAGTCTACTTAGTTACTTGATTTTGTCTATTCCACTTATTCAGCTTCTTTTGCTTCTTTCTTAACCTCTATTCACAGTTTGTCTGAGCCCTCTTCCTATAAAGAGGCTATTCTTGATCCTCTTTGGCAGCAGGCTATGGTAGAATAAATCTCTGCATTGCACAAAACAGATACTTGGGAATTAATAGCTCTTCCTTCTGGAAAGCGTGCTATTGGGTCTCGTTGGGTATACAAGATCAAAACTAAGTCTAATGGGTCGGTTGAGCGCTATAAAGCATGTCTTGTTGCTAAGGGATTCTCTTAACAATATGGTATGGATTATGAAGAAACTTTTGCTCCTGTAGCCAAGATGACCACTATCCGTACTCTTATTGCAGTTGCATCTATTCGTCAATGGCATATTTCTCAAATGGATGTCAAAAATGCGTTTTTAAATGGTGAGCTTCATGAAGAAGTCTATATGGTCCCTCCACAAGGAGTTTCTCATAATCAAGGGGAAGTGTGTAAGTTAAAAAAGGCTCTTTACGGTCTTAAACAGGCTCCTCGAGCTTGGTTTGAGAAATTCTCTACTATTATAACTTCTCTTGGTTTCCGCTCTAGTGAACATGATTCTGCACTGTTTATAAGGTCTACCACTTATGGTCGCACTATGCTTTCTTTGTATGTTGATGATATGATTATTACAGGTGATGATGTTAGTGGAATCAATGAGTTGAAATTATAGTTAGCCAAGCAATTTGAGATGAAGGACTTGAGAACTCTTCGCTATTTCTTAGGGATTGAGGTTGCCTACTCTCCTAAAGGGTACCTTCTTTCTCAATCCATGTACATTGCCAACATTCTTGAACAGACTCGTATTTCTGATAATAGAGCAGCAAATACTCCTCTTGAGTTGAATGTGAAATATGCTCCCTCGGATGGTGTTCCTTTACCAGATCCCACTTTGTATCGTACTTTGGTTGGCAGCTTGGTGTATCTTACGATTACCAGACCTGCTATTGTTTATGTTGTTCATATTGTCAGTCAGTTTGTTGTCTCTCCGACTACAGTAGATTGGGCAGTTGTTCTTCGTATTCTTCGTTATCTACGAGGAACTCAATTTCAGAGCCTTTTCTTTCCGTCATCGTCTTCATTGGCGTTACGAGGTTATTCTAATGCTGATTGGGCTGGTGACACCACATATCGTAAGTCCACCACAGGATTCTGTATCTTTCTTGGAGACTCTCTTATTTCTTGGAAGAGTAAGAAACAAGACATTGTCTCTCGCTCTTCTACAGAAGTTGAGTATCGTGCTATGGCATCCACTACTGCTGAAATCATTTGGTTGCGTTGGCTTTTATCTGATATGGGTATCTCTCTTTCTGAGCCAACTCCAATGCACTACGATAACAAGAGTGCTATTCAAATTGCTCATAACTCGGTCTTTCATGAACGCACCAAGCACATTGAGATTGATTGTCATCTTACTCGTCACCATCTTCAGCATAGAACCATTACTCTACCATTTGTCTCCTCTTCCTTACAGATTGCTGATTTATTCACAAAGATGCATTCTATTAAACGTTTTCGTTGTTTGGTTGACAAACTCTCGATGTTTCATGTTAAGGCATCGTGAGTTTGAGGGGAGATATTAGATAATATTATTATATATTAATAGTAAGGGTAGTTTGGACTTTTCCATTCTCTCGTATATATACATATTGTAATCCTATCATATTCAAGTTGTTCATTTCTTTGGTTTATGAAATCCTAGAGGGTTGTTTGTCTTCCTCCTCTCTTCATCTTCCACCCTTCTATGTTTGTCATTATTAACACACCCAACTTGAGTTGTGTTTAGTCTTTACACTTTGTGATATTTTTCCACTAGATACTTGACAAACATTCTCAAGTACTTTTGTACCTTACACTTCTGTCACTTGAAATTTTTTACAACCTATATTCTTTAAACCTTAGTACAACCTTTCTTCTAAGTCACTTAACACTTTGCAACAATGTACACATAACTTGGATCACTTTTACGACATAAAAGGTGACTTTAGCATGTTACAAATGAAGATTTTTTTAGTAGCGTTTTTTCTCAACTTATACTAAGATGAGACTAATGTTACACTGTTATAAACTTAGTTCTTTAGATACAATGTAGACAGTAAGTGTGTTTGATCTTTTAATCAAGTTTTTGCAGTTTTTAATACTAGAGTTGAATTCTTGATGTAAGTTCTTAGTTTTCAAGTTTTGATGTCTTGCTATATATAAAAGCTTTGGAGTTTCATGTTTATGTTGTTGGCCTCCATATGACTATTGGGCTCATGTCCCAACGTATGGTAAGCACCCAATAAAACTTTTTTGGAAGACCTTATGAATATTTTGAGTTAAAGTGGACTTAAGAATATTTGTTTATTTTTTGTCTTTAGTGCAGAAGAGAGAAAACGTGAGACTCGTCACAGTTTTTTCATGATGATTGAGCCTATTGTTGGGAACAGTACTAGCTTAATACTTTAACAACTTTTCTACTACACTTTTGCCTTTGTACTATTGCACGAACTTTCTAAAGTTCATAAAGTTGTTATTCAGTCTTTCTAAGACTTTAGATGTAGGCTTTTTATTTGCTTGTGTTCCTTCTGAACTATGAAGAATGTATGAGGAACAATTTGTGATGACTTATGCATTAGATTCATTGATAAAAATATTCTCTATGTCTATATTCCATATTCTTGATACGAATAACTTAAATATTCTTCATGCTCCTTTAAGACACTCATTCCTTTTGTTTGAGCAGTAAATATGACGCATTTATTAACTCTTTGTTAAAACAAGAATGGTTAAATTATCATTCCATTTAGGCATTCATTTTGCATATGAACATTCTCATGTTTGTTCATGTTCAAAGTTGAACTTTTTGAAGTCCGTCCAAAATTGGTTTTGCACATAATGTTGATTGTGATTAGTTCATTTTTGCTAAATTCTTTTAAGATTTACTTGTCTTAATTAAATTATATCAAAATCTCTGGATCAATTAATGTTTGTTATCTTGAAAATATCATTATAGACTTTGTCACAACTAGAAATAGATTTATTAATAAAGTGATGATTTATCTACTTTTTTATTTTTACCAACTTTTGACAAATAAATTTATTTGATGAGGTAGTTAAATATATATTAATAAGGTAGTTAAATATACAAATATACTTTTTTTGATAACCAAACTACCCGGCACAAGACAAAGATATGCCCCTGTCGATACAGAGGTTAAAACTCTAATCAAAATAACCACTTCGCCAACAAAATTAATAGGAATTAACATGAAATGATTAATATATATATTCTAGTTAATGATTTTTTTTTTTATCTTTCTCTCATGTAAACAAAAATTTATGTCAAATTCAACCATTCCATATTTTGCTCCAATGATAGAAAGTGAAACAACATTTAAGCAATCTACAATTTTTATATTTTTCATTTACAATCAAATTTGTCTCAAATTATAATATTTATTATTTTATTTTAATTAATACATAAAAATATAATAAATACATTGATTTGATGAGAAATGTATCATTACAACGAGAAATTAAATTAATTTTTGTCATTTTCTAGAATTGTTTCCCGAATATGTGATGGTTTATGTATATTCATCGATTGAGACCATTCCATATAAATTTATGTCAAATTCAACCATTCCATATTTTGCTCCAATGATAGAAAGTGAAACAACATTTAAGCAATCTACAATTTTTATATTTATCATTTACAATCAAATTAGTCTCAAATTATAATATTTATTATTTTATTTTAATTAATACATAAAAATATAATAAATACATTGATTTGATGAGAAATGTATACATTACAACGAGAAATTAAATTAATTTTTGTCATTTTCTAGAATTGTTTCCCAAATATGTGATGGTTTATGTATATTCATCGATTGAGACACCATTATCCACATGATCGTAATAAAAATCACCGCAATATGTGGGTCGTTCATCCTTAACATGCTTATTGATTTTTTCACTAAACAAATAACTATCTCTTCTCCTTACACAATTGGGACAAACTTGCTATAGTGATTTTAATAAGTATACTGAATTGTTGCAAGTACTAGTATATTGGTATAATCGAGTGTCATTAAAAACTCTTTATCATAAGCATATTTTTCATTGTTGTTAGTCTTATTTATCTTAAATCATTAGTTAATTTAAGGATTTATTTGATATATTTTGTTGATTTTAGTTCTTGGATTCAATAAAGTGTTTATGTTTTTATTTCCTTGATTAAGTAGAGATTTTTCGTAGTTTTGCGTTGTTTCTTTGTTTTAGTACAGTGCTGACTTTTGGTGTGAAATCAACATGACCTATGTTGAGTATTTCAGCCATATCTGAAGTTTTAGATGTCCAATTGGAGTCAAACCAAGTGAAAATGAAAGCTAACATCCATAGCTACAACGTTTATGAAGACACCGGATCCAAATTTGGAATTAAAAGAGGAGAAAGATGCAGTACATATGAGACAACAGATGTTGTGCGCCTGAAGTGCAAATGCTCGCACCTGGGACACATTTCTACATCCCTGATTCTGCCCAGGCGCGCTTGGAGCGCAAATGCTGCACTTTGGGCGTGTGACGCGCTGCAAAATTCATAAAAACACGTTTTTGTCACTTTCTAGGGATTTTTTTTGCTATTGGGAAGTTTGGAGACTTGTGCCCTAGTAGAGAAACTCATAGACGACTGATTCTAACACCATTGAAGGAGTTTTATCAAGAATCGTTCATAAATCTTTCTTGTAATTCTTTTTTAATCTCTGTATTGAGTAACTAAACCCTATTTGTTAGGGATGAGCGAAACAAGATGAAACCCTTATTTGTCTGATTTGATTTTTAGTTATATGAATGAGTTTATTGAATTATTTTTCTCATCTTTGTCCTTAATGCCTTTTATTGCTTGATCAACTTTAAACTGTTTTACGACTCTTATTTTGAAACGACAGTGAACTTTACGAAGGCTTAAGATGAGAAATTCATGATATTGTAGTCTAAGGATAGATGCAGGTCATGAAGCCAATGGAATTATTTGTATAGGCAATAGTTTAATAAGGGAATTCTTGTAATGTAAGGCTTAGTTCTAATCATTAAATCCATTAAGGAATTAAGGGTTACATTGGAATTAATGGTTCTTCACTAAAACAGTAGGGCAAGAAAAATAAAGAGAATTCGCTATTAGTTCAATAAAGGAATTTAGTAACTAGGATCAAATTAGAAACCAATGTTGGATTTGATGTGTAACTCATCCTTGACATTTTTCTTATTATAAAAGTTCAATTCTATACTCTTATTAGTTTCAAATATTATTTCAATCAATTCGGAAATAATATCAACTAGAAGACCACAAAATCCTAGAAACCAACATTCCCATCTATTGTGATAACATTTCTGCCATTTGTCTAACTAAAAACCCTATCCTACATTCTAGAGCTAAACACATAGATATCAAACACCACTTCATTAGAGACATTGTTCAAAAAGGGATACTAAACATTCAGTTTGTAGACACTGAACACCAATGGGTTGACATATTCACGAAACCGCTACCTGAAGATAGGTTTGACTTCATCAAGAAAAACCTAAACCTTACCTTCATACCTGACTGATGTTGTGATAACTTCAAAGTAATTTAGCTTTACATTAGTTTTTATATTTTCTTGTAATTTATTCATGTTATTAAAAAAAAAGAGAAAAAAAAAGAAGAACAAAAAAAAATGAATATATAAAAAAAAAAAAAGAACAAGTTTCACTTTCAAGTCTTTTTGTTTAATGACAAAAGGGGGAAAAAGATATTTGATAAAGTGGGGAGAAAATGATACTTATACTTAGGGGAGCCCTAAGTTAGAGGGAGTCAAAGAAATATAAAGAAAAATTGTTATAAAAAATACAAGTTTTGTCATCATAAAAAAGGGGGGGATTGTTGGAACCAAGTTGATTTTATACTTAGAGTTTTGATGATAACAAAAGTATTGTATGAGAAAAGTATATTTGACTTCAAAGAGTATGAAAGAAGATTCATGTTTTTGAAGATCTAAAATAAGATTTGATTCAATTTATAATTGAAGAAAATCTAAAATAAGATTATATTCAAATTTATAATTGAAGAAAATCTAAAATAAGATTTGATTCAGATTTATAGTTGAAGAAAATCTAAAATAAAATTTGATTCAAATTTATAATTGATGAAAATCTAAAATAAGATTTGATTCATATTTATAATTGGAGAAAATATTTGACCAAGTTGAAATAAGATATGGTCAAGATTTGAAGAAGATTTATCTACAACAAAATATGAATAGAATCAATCTAAAGAAATGATTAGGGGTGTACGTGGGTTGGGTTGGGTTAAGTTCTAAACCCCTATTTTTTTCATTTAACCCCCTATTTTGGGTTGGGTTAAGATCGATTATCTGACGGGTTATACATAAATAATAAACTGTTTTTTATTTTATGGGAAAATATATTGAATGAAAATATATTTAATACTTGAATGTCTCAAAAACTATAAAATTTCAATCACATTATTTAATTCTTTAAAAAAGTCATCAACCTCTCAAAAAAAAAAAATATAAATCCCAGAATCTTCAAATACATAAATAAATTCAACAACACTAAATCAATAAAATATGTAAATTCATCAATTCTAAGCAATGTCAACTTCAAGTACAAACACTTAACAAGTTCCTCAAAGTTTGGAAGAAAACAATTGGGAATCTGGAAAAACAAATATTAATAATAAAAGTGAGGAGAAAACAACTAGCATTGTTACTTGGTCCACCACATTACTTTCATCATTACACATAACCCATCAACCATTTTAGTTTACTAAACTATCATAGTTTTTTTAATAATAGTGCTTCATTTGTTTATGGTTAGAGTACTTACTATTTTCAAATAAAATACTAAAAAAAAGTGTTTAATAGATTTAAATGTAAAAAATTTAAACTAAATTCATCATAAGCTTTTGCATAAGCATCATTATTGCTCATAAATAGTGTTTAACTCAAATGAATAGTATTTAACTAAAAAAAATTGTTTTTAACAGATGTAAAAAATTTAAACTAAATTCATTATAAGCATAAGCATAAGCATAAGCATAAGCTTTTCGTTCATACCTTTATTATGTAAAACTATAACAAAATTTGACATTTAAATAAATAATATTTAACTCAAAAATTAAATTGCTCTTTTGAAAGAGACAATTCAAAAATTAGATACGTATTTTATGAGTAGGCATATACGAGATTACAAGACCAAAATAAATTAAACGCTAAACTGCGAGAAAAATTCAGTATTTAGCCTAAACGCATGAACACCTTGCATCAGCATTCATATAAAAATAAGCTATTAATAATATCTTATTATAACTAATTCGTATAAAAATAGCACATGCGGAACAAAAGAAGAAGGTGGACGGCGGCACGACCTCAAGAAGTCTGGAAGAAGGTGAACGCAGAAAGTGGATGAAGGCAGTTGAAAATCTGAAGAACAAGAAGAGAAATGAAACCCTATTGGACTGCTGGGGTTGCCAAACAAAATTAAAAAAAAAAAAACTATAACTAGTTACCGGGTCGAGTCTTCAGGTCGACGGATTCAAATTGTTAAACCCATTACTCGAACCAAATATAAGCGGGTTTCAACGGGTTGGGCTGAGTAGGACCCAAAAGTGACCGGGTACGGGTAAAAATCGGTTTGGGTTGGGTGATCAGGTTGGCGGGTCGACCCGCACCCATGTACACCCCTAGAAATGACAAACCTAATCTGAACAAAATACGAACATAATCAATATGAAGAATTTACAAATTCAATCTGAACAAAATACAATTCAAAATTAAACAAGGACTAAATTGAAGCCCAAATTTTAACTATAAATGGATACTCAAGGCTGAAGAAGAAAATCATCGAAAAGCATAAAAGAGGAGAAGAACTCAAGCTCAAAATTCCAAATTCATCTTAGAGTTCAAAGAGAGAAACACTTGTTCAAGTTAGAAATATTTTATGAGTGTTCTTTTCTTAGAGTGTGAGAGTTATTATCAGATTGTTAGGAGAAGACTTGGCTTGTAGGGTCAAGGTGGTTAGTTCCTTTATCAATATGGGGTTCTCAAGTTGTTAGGAGTAGACTTGGTTTGTAGGGTCAAGGTGGTTAGTTCCTCAAAATTCTGGGGTTGTCAGGCTGTTTGGGAAGACTGGCTTGGAGGGTCAGGTTCTTTCTAATTCAAGGTATTTGAATTAGTGGGTTAAAGCCTTCTGAATGAGGGGACTGGATGTAGCCAAGTTATTGGTGAACTAGGATAAATCTATGTGTCCAATTATTTATGCTTTCATTATTTGTTGCCTCTGCACTTGATTGCTTCTTATCTAAGTAATTCATAAAAACCAACCAACCTTCATCAAATTAGCAAAAAGTTAACAACTTTGGCAAACACAATTCAACCCCCTTCTTGTGTTTGCACCTTCAATTGGCATCAGAGCTCGGTCTCAAGGTTGAGCGCTTTATAGTGTTTGAGGAAAGAAATTGAGGAATTGAGGTATTTTCTGAATTTACTCGATCTGATTTAATTACTGCTATAAATGATTTTTTAAATAAGAATCACAAATTGAAAATACTTAAGAAATAAAATAAAAATGTAACTGAAAAAGTTAATGCTTTAAAGAATCAAAGTGTTGAATTTAAAACATAAAATACAACTATGAAAACTGATATTACTGAACTTAAAACAAAAAGAGCAACTTTGAAAACTAATATTATTGAACATAAAACAAAAAATGCAACTGTAAAACTGATATTACTTAACTTAAAACAAAGAATGCAAATCTGAAAACTGATATTGCTGAACTTAAGGCTGAACATCTAACTTTGAAAAGTAATTATAGTTCAACATTAATTGAAAATGCCACATGTAACTCTGATAAACATAAAGAAGTATTTCAAGATTTTCTTGATAATGGTATGGAAAGAAGCAAGTATGCATCTATGATTTATAGTGTTAGAGGAATGGTAAAAGAGGAATAGGATTTCAAGAAAAAGCAATTGAACCTAAGTTTGTTCCCTTTGATGATTTATGTACTATTTCCTATAAGAAAGGTCACACTAAAATATCTTGTCCTATGCTAACCACATGGAAAGACAAGAAACCTTTAAGAACTAACAAACCAGGACCCAACCAAATTTTGGTACCAAAGGATAAAATTGTTTATGTTGCAGATGTTCTAAGCAACCAAATTGAAAAATCAGTCATGGTGCCTAGTCAATGGATGCTTGCAATATATGAAGGGAAAAAGGAAAATGTTCCAAGAATTCACAAATAGAATCCAACTGACTCTGTAAGACCCTAAATTTTAAACTCTAATTTATGCAATTTTAGTATATTTGGTGTTAAATTGCTGAGGCATTTAGCCCAATTTTAATTCATTTTGTGAATTAAATACGAAAAGCATATTTTATTAGAGTTTGTTTTATGTTCTTTATATATATATATATATATATATATATATATATATATATATATATATATCCGGTGAGAATTATTTGGCGAGAAATAATTTACTTACGTTACGAAGAATTTATTACCGGACTGTTTTGTTAAAAATACGTCTAGTTACTGAAAATTTTACCTGTCAATTGAGTTGCGACGAGAGTAGATATTTTTATCAAAATAGTTGAGATGTGAGAAAAGTGATGTGTTTGAGAGTTTTAGAAATTTGTTGGTTGAGATGTATATATGTATTATTTGGTGAGTTAGTAATATATGTATATATATATATATGTTTTGTAAGTTATATATATATATATATATATATATATATATATATATATATATTTATATATATATTATGAGTTAGTATATATATATATATACATATGTATAAGTGAAGGAAAAAAAAAGGAAAGCAAACAGAAACATTTTTGCCCAGCCTTGCGTTTTCTCTTTTTTCTTCTCTATTTGCGAAACCGTGTTGGTGGGTTTCAAAACCGCCAAACACAAACCTCCACTTTTCTTCGACTTCGGAGCTTCATCTCGCGAAGTGACAGAAGGGAAAGTTACTCACCTCCACGCTACGGTGCTAGTGAGCCAACTTTGGAAGCGACGTCGCGAGCAAAGTTTTTACTGGAATTAATCGCGGTGCTGTAATCGGCTGTTAAAGCTATAACGAAGGTAAGGGCTCATTCCAAACTTTTAGTGTGCATTTAGGGCCTTATATGTGAATTTGTGGGGTGTGAATTTGGTGTGTTTGATGTGTGGATTTGTAGAAAATGAATTTAAGGTGTTTTATGTGGAGTTGAGGAAATTAATTTAATGAGTTTGAGGGATGATTTGTGGAAATTAATTTGGTGTAAATTTGTGTTTGCAATTATGGAAATTAATGGGTGTATTGTGGTTGAAATATGAGGAGTTTTGAAATTGAGTGATTTATGGTTAAATTTGGAGTGGAGTGTGAATTGGAATTTGTTGTGATTTGGTGTGAATTATGAATTGGAAATTGTTGTGTTTTGGTGTGAATTGTGAATTGGAATTTGGTGGGTTGAGGTGTAATGTTGTGGGAAACGAATTTAATGCATTTTATGGGTGAAATGGTGAAATTTAATTTAATGAGTTTTGAAGGTGTGGGTGGTTGTGATTTTTACTTGGTGTGATTGATGTGTTTATGGATAATATTATGAATGTGAAAATTTACCTTATGTTTGAGGATGTGGAGTTTTGAATAAATGTAATTTATGTGTGGATTTTGAGTTGGTGTGAAATGAATTGATGAGATTGGTGTATATGGTGATTTGAATTTCTTGTGATTTGAGGATTATATGTATGAGTATGCTCTGTGGTAAATGTGAAGATCATTAGTGTTAAATGAGCATTAAAAATGGGGAATCTTTTAATCGTTGCATTTACTTAATGATTGTGGTGTCGAGAGTCAAAGCATGCTCATGCATTTCATAGAACATGGTGACCGGATGGGCCATGGTGATAGTGGTGACCGGATGGGCCACGAGATCATGCATTTCATAGAACATGGTGACCTGATGGGCCATGGTGATAGTGGTGACCGGATGGACCACGAGATAATGCATTTCATAGTACATGGTGACCGGATGGGCCACAAGATAATGCATTTCATAGTACATGGTGATCGGATGGACCATGGTGATGGTGGTGACCGGATGGGCCACGTAACGATGTCATATGCATTGGTATACACGCATTGCATTAGGGTGTTAGGCACGCGAGTCATTTTTGATATACTGTGATGGTTGTATATGCATACTTGATTGTGGTGTGTGAATTGTGCCGTATTTGGTGTTGGGATTGATTGATTGGGTGTTGAAAGTGTTTGAATGACTTTGGTGTGTTTCAAAACTGAAAATCTGTCATTTTTACAGATGTATTCGAATACAACATGGTTGTAGTCGAATACAGTTGAGTTGTTTTTGCCTCTGACTTGCATTTTTGAAAGTGTATTCGACTACAAGGAGGCTGTAGTCGAATACAGTTGAATGGATTTTGTTATAGACTTGAATGGATTTTGTTGAATGGATTTTTACACAATTGTATTCGAATACAAGGGGGTTGTAATTGAATACAAAATCTGTAGGATTTTTCACTGTTTTCACTAGTGTATTCGACTACATGGAGGCTGTAGTCGAATACAGTTGTGCTGTTTGTGCTGTTTTTGCTGTTTTTCTGCTGTTTTCGCATCTGTATTCGACTACAGATATGTTGTATTCGAATACAATAGTGCAGTTTTGTCCGAAACTTCATTTTTCAAACTTGTTTAAGCATGTTTAGCATATGCAAACCCTTTCTAGATGCATGCTAAGTTGAAAGGTGATTTTGTGCATTAAAAATTTAAATGTTATGTGGTATTTGTTAATTTTGGTTGGTGACCCTTTACAATTTTGTGGAAATCTGGGCTTTGCCCTCATATGAGAAACAGGGTCGATCTAAGGCGTGACACAGTGACGGGTTGGTTATGTAACCGAAAGTAGTGGGGCTTGTTGCCGCTCGTGGATTCTAAGTACCTAGTCACCCTCAGTTAGATTAATGATCAACTTAGGGTGTTAATTAAGAATTTTATTTATTTTCCCTTTCCCATTTCAAGTTATTGCTGTAAAAAGGGAACTTATGTATTCGAACAAACTATTTTAGTCGGTGTATATTTTACTTGGATCCTTTGGATTTTTGTTCAAAACCATTTCCGCTGTTTGTAATTAATGTTGACCTTTGTCGTGGTGTTACGACTCAAATATTTTATCCAAAAGTATTTTCTTCATTTAGGGATTTAACTTGGGTTTTTTTATCAATTTATTTAAAATAAAAAAAAATACACTCGCGCATTTAAAAATCGGGGTGTTACAATTGTGGTATAAGAGCTTTGGTTTAAATTTCTTTGGGGCTGTGATTTGGGTGTCCTAAGCTGATCAAAAGTCGAGGTTAGGGGTATCAAGTGACTGGAGTCCACGTGTACGTTGTGTTTTGTTGTCTTGGGTCAAGCATGATATGCTTAAGTAGTTTATTGTTTCTTATACGAAACAGCGTGCCTTGTAGCACTTTAGTGGGAAGGGTAGTTAAAACATAGAACATTAGTCGACATTGGGCGACGAGTGTCTCTGAATTCCTTAAACGTATCGGTCTGGGAAAGATAGGGTTGAAGCGAATCATGACGGCATGAGATTTATGAAGTGATTCCAAGGATACAGAGGCTATGTTATTGGTGTTAACTTGAAGATGATGGGTATGGATGGATTAACGTTAGACTGTTAAAGGATTTCAAGTAAAGATCTAAATGGAGAGTTTTTTTAAGAAAAGTATTAGATGTTTTCCTGATAGATTTCAGGACGAGACTGGATGAAGTTTGATAATTGTCAAAGAGATGTGAACCCCATGGAATTGTTGAGAAGACGAGGCTTCCATTTAGAATAGCATTTGGTACTTAGGTGTCAACTAAGGAGGCTTGTATTGAAGTTAAGGTGTACTACACATTAGGAGTGAATTTTACCTTGGTTAGGCAAATGACGCTTTGAGGAATAGTCGATACCTTGAGGGGTAAGGTTGACCATTCGAGTTAAACCAGATTCGTGACTTAGATTGTTAGGTATGAATCTCATGACGATTATAGGAGCGAGACTATATATATTTTGTTGGTAGGTGACAAATCTCTGTGTGATTTAGGAGAAAATAAGTATGGATAATGACTTTAGATGAAACTATTGACCCGTAAGTGTGAATTTTGAGTGATGTTCGGGTAAACATAAGGAGTTAAGCTTTGATGTATTGAACCACATGTCACTATTAAGTGGAATTGGAAGTACAGAGTACGAGAATACTTAGAGATTGTTGCAATATAAGCTGGCAGTGTCTATTAAAGGATGGTAAACACTAGGAGAGTGTGAATATTTTTATAAGTTAGAGGGATTAATCAAGATTTGATTTGGGACCCTAAGATGGTTGATCTTTAAGCCGACGATTTAAAATCCACAAGGTTGGATGGAGGACCAAGTGACACCTTAAACTTGTATGATTGAGGGAGTTGAGGTAGGCAAGCGATAAATAATTCATGTTATGGGTGGAAGTGTTTGAAGATTTACTAATAATGTTGTGTTATGATTAGAAGAGTTTTCATTAGTGAGATTACTAAGGCGGTTAGAGTCAATGATGAATAAGACCTTGTATTGTATCTAAAGATGACATGGATGAATTTAGATAGTGTAATGACTATTTAAATATTTCAAGGACCAAATTTTATAATTTTATTCAATGACATAGAGTGGATAGGAAGAAATGTAACAAATGATTTATGGTTTAGTTGTTGTTCTTGGGAAGCCAAGCGTTAAGATTTGAAATGAGTGTTTCAGTTAATAGATGGACGAGGAAGATATGTGGGTCTTGGAGATATTTTACCGCTAAGTTATGAGGATGAGGTTTAAAGATAATTATTCTTTACGAGGTACTTATTGGGAATGTATGAGAATGAGTCCTTTAGGACATTCGATTGTTGGGACTCTTGCAATTGGTACCTCAGTGAAGGTTGAGAGTGAATAAGAAATCCAGTGAGTGAACCACATTTTGGAAAACGTGCCATGAAAAATTGTAGGAGCAGCACATGGGTATGTGGCTTATATCAATTAAGGATTCATGAAATGCATTATCCTATCCGAAAATCAGACATTGTTATTAGAAGAGTACATCAATGAATTCAAAGGCACTACTTGAATGCATGCCATAGGGGTACGTTATTGTGTTCGTTGTTAAAAGAGTTAGATGTTTGTTTGGTAGGGAATAATTGAGCATGGAATGGAACAGTTTGGTGGGAATTAATAAAGCTGGAATTGTTGAAATCACTATGATGAAGAAAGACGAAGTATGATGGCAAATGAGCTAAGAAAATAAATGATATGATCCTATTTCTCATGAATCACTATAAGGATCGTTCTAGATTGGAAACTTACAAATTGGATCCAAAATCGCGTATTGCTGGAGAATGCGATAATTGGAGCTACGAAACTCCGAATCAACCGATTCCAAAACGAAATGAAAGATGATGTTCCGAAACGCAAGTTAGGATGTTGAATCACCAAAAACAAGTGTGTAGAACTCGAGATATGATAACAGGTTACCGAACGCGAAAATTGGCACAATTTGTATATTAGGGTTTGATGTAAAGGAAACTAAAAATTATAAAGAAACAAAAGATGGATTAGGTTGAGAAGATGAAGAAGGCGCCACAATCAAGGATGATTGATAAGCCAATGAAGAATCGCCACAATGGTAAAGAAGCCATTGATAAGACTCAAGCAAGTTCTAATCCAAGAACTTAAAGAGGAGACCTAACTCACTCATAATTCTCATTAGAGAAATTTTAATTCATTCCAAAAAAAAATCCCCTTCAATGAGGTTACAAAATCATAGTTTTTTTATAAAAATAAACTAAATGTAAGGAAGCAAAGTATCTTCACTTACATATAACATCAACTAAGTCTATATTAAAACTATTAGAATTCCAAATTAAAGCAAACTAAGAATTATTACAAACCAAATGAAAATAAATAAAGTTCATCCTAATTTATTAAAAATATGGATCATCTTCATGCTCTTGAGATCCTTATCAATAAAGGACTCTAGATGTTGACCACATGGACGGTTGAATGACGGTAGAGGTGAAAAGTGTTTTGAAATATATTTTAAAAGGTGGAATATTTCATAGCAAGTGTGAAATTGGGAGGAATTAAGATTTTGTTGAGGAATTCTTAATGACCAGGATGACAGACTTATCGGAAGGAAGAAAAGTTTAATAGTAAGAGGAAAGACAAAAAGAAAATCAAGTTAAGTTGGGTGATATGTTGGAATATGACGCACAATGCCAATTGTGGCTGACAAAGGAGAGAGCAACTTGTGGAAAAAGACATACAAGAGTAAGCTAAGTAATGATTTCGAAATAATGAAGATGTATCAAGGTTCGAGGTGGAAATTTAAGGTTTGTGTAAATGGAAAAGTGATGGAGTAAATACAATGTGTTTGACCTGTCATAATGAAAAGATAATCATCAAGCTGCAAATAAAGGACGCGGTGGAATTGAGAAGTATCATAATCAATGTTAGCAGCAGATGTAGGAAAATCATTTCCGGGTTTATCTAGAATGAAGGAAATTGACTAATGAAACGTGAATTTGAGGTGTTAGGAATGAGACAAATGTAGGTCTTAACCAGCGAATGAAATTGAAATTAGATTTTTGTGGAGACGTGACTCTGGAAATGAAGCACTAAACATGAAGGAAGTTTGTGTGTTGTGGATGGTATAACCCTGACATGTTGTCGAAAATATTCAAGGAAACTTTGATCACCAATTGGATGTAGAGATGTGATTATTAAAGTTATAATCAGACCAATTGGATGTTGAGATGTCGACGAGTTGGTTATGTAACCGAAAGTAGTGGGGCTTGTTGCCGCTCGTGGATTCAAAGTACCCAGTCACCCTCAGTTATATTAATGATCAGCTTAGGGTGTTAATTAAGAGTTTTATTTATTTTCCCTTTCCCATTTCAAGTTGTTGCTGTAAAAAGGGAACTTATGTATTCGAACAAACTATTTTAGTCGGTGTATATTTTACTTGGATACTTTGGATTTTTGTTCAAAACCATTTCCGCTATTTGTAATTAATGTTGACCTTTGTCGTGGTGTTACGACTCAAATATTTTATCCAAAAGTATTTTCTTCATTTAGGGATTTAACTTGGGATTTTTATCAATTTAATTTAAAAAAAAAAATACACGCGCTTTTAAAAATCGGGGTGTTACAGACTCTAGTGGAAAAAGGATTGGTCAGCACAATACATATCACAACCAAAGCGATATGATGAACCAGAAATATCAGAAAAATATGGAGTATCAACATAATCAAAACTGGCAGAGAAATCACACATAATCAAATTTGGAGTACAAGTCATCTCATCTCATTGGAAGTGCAAGTGATCCTTTGAGGATTAGAACATCATTAAAAGATACCACTTTGTTTGGCTTACTCTCATCAATTGAGCCTACCACTGATGATGAAACATTAGCAAATGATGGATGGATTCTTGCAAATAATAACATTACATTATTTCAAATGGATGTTAAAAGTGTTTTTCTAAATGGTTATATAAGTGAAGAAGTCTATGTTAAACAACCCCCAGGTTTTGAAAGTTTTCAATTTCCAAATCATGTTTTTAAACTTAGGAAATCTCTGTATGGTCTAAAACAAGCACCTAGAGCATGGTATGATAGAGTTAGTAACTTCTCTCTTAAAAATAACTTTGAAAGAGGACAAGTAGATAATACACTTTTTAGAAAATCCATAAGAGATGACATTCTTTTTATTCAAATTTATGTTGATGACATTATTTTTGGACCCTACTAATGGCACTCTTTGCCAAGAATTTTCTAAATTGATGCAACTTGCATTTCAAATGACTATGATGGGAGAACTTAAGTTCTTCTTAGGATAGAAATTCAGCAAAGTCAAAATGGTATATACATTCATCGAACTAAATATACAAAAGAGCTTCTCAAGAAGTTTAAGATGAGTGATTGCAAACCTATGGCTTCACCAATGCACCCTACTTGTTCACTTGAAAAACATGATTCAGGCCAAAAAGTTGACAAAAAAACCTATAGGGGAATGATAGGATTCCTACTTTACCTTACCGCTTCCAGACTTGACATCATGTATAGTGTATGTGTATGTGCAAGATTTCAAGATAACCCTAGGGAATCACATTTAACTATTATTAAGAGAATCCTTAGATACATACAAGGCACTACCAACCTTACCTTGTTCTACAAGAAATCTCCTAAGTACAAACTGAGTGGATACTGTGATGGCAATTGTACTTTTCTAGGTGAGAACTCAATATCTTGGTCAAGTAAGAGACAAAACACCATTGCAATGTCAACAGCAGAGGCTGAGTACGTTTCAGCAACTGGCTACAGTTGTCAACTAGTTTGGATAAAACATCAACTAGAAGACTACAAAATCCTAGAAACCAACATTCCCATCTATTGTGATAACACTTCTGCCATTTGTATAACCAAAAACCGTATCCTACATTTTAGAGCTAAACACATAAAGATCAAACACCACTTCATTAGGGACTTTGTTCAAAAAGGGGTACTAAAGATTCAATTTTTAGACACTGAACACCAATGTGCTGACATATTCACCAAACCACTAAAGGTGCAAACACGAGAAAGGGGGTTGAATTGTCTTTGTCAAAGTTGATAACTTTTTGCTAATTTGATGAAGGTTGGTTGATTTTTATGAATTACTTAGATAAGAAGCAATTAGGTTCAGAGGCATCAAATAATAAAAGCATAAATAATTGGACATAGATTTATCTTGGTTCACCACTAACTTGGTTACACTCAGTCCCCTCATTCAGAAGGTTTTAATCCACTAATTCAAATACCTTGAATTACAAAGAACCTGTCCCTCCAAGCCAGTCTTCTCAAACAGCCTGACAACCCCAGACTTTTGTAGAACTAACCACCTTGACCCTCTAAGCCAAGTTTACTCCTAACAACCTAACAACCCCAGATTGAAGAAGGAACTAACCACCTTGACCCTACAAACCAAGTCTTCTCCTAACAATCTAACAACCCCAGATTGAAGAAGGAACTAAACCACTATCGGGTTGGATACCAAAGATTGGAACTTTAAGTGTTTGCTTCTAGCAAAGATGATAATAATAATAATAACTCTCACACTCTAAGAAAAGAACACTAATAAAATATTTCTAACTCGAACAAGTGTTTCTTTCTTTGAAATCTTTGACGATGTGGAGTATCCCAAATTTTGGATATAAAAATAGCATCCAAATATATGAAAATATGAGATATTTGGTTTTCTGCCTGTCCATAGTTCGTATGGAGTTTTGTTTAAGATTTTTCTAATGGATACCTAGTTTGAAAGATAATAGGTTGTGTTAATTGCTTCAGCCAAAAAATATTTTTCAATGTTTGCTTCATATAAGATGGTTCTAACCATTTCTTATAAAGTTCTATTTTCCCTTTCAACAACTCCATTTTGTTGAGAAGTTCTTGGACAAGAAAAATTGTGTGATATCCCATTTTTATCAAAGACATTTTTGAAAGATTCATTTTCAAATTCTCCTCCGTGATCACTTATCACAGAGATAATGTTTGTTCCCTTTTCATTTTGAATCTTCTTACAAAAATTACGAAATGCCTCAAATGCTTCATCTTTTTGTTTCAAAAAGAGAGCCCAAGTAAATCGTGAAAAGTCATCAACAATTACAAATCCATATCTTTTTCCACTAAGGCTTGGAGTTTTGATAGGACCAAAAAGCCTCATTTTTCCTTTCCAATGATAGTAATATGTACCATCGAAGTAGGGTGGCCTACTTGAGGATCCTCCTTCAGGTACATATTTAGCTTTTGACATTTTATTTTTCTCTTGATCTTTTTCTCTTACACTGATAGATGTAATTTTCTAGATAACCTAACTCTGATGCTAATTGAAGTAGCAAAAATATCACTAGAAGGGGGGTGGAATAGAGATATTGTACTTTTCTTAGTTTTCTTTTTCTTTTAAAATAGTATCCTTTGTGTGAGGATAATAAATGGGTGTTAGAGGATAAATGTTTAGAACAGAAATGAAAGTCAGACAAAATAAAGAGAAGAGAGTATAGAGAATGACACATACAAACTTATACTGGTTCGCCCAAAATGGGTTACGTCCAGTCCTCACTTGCTTGTGAGTTTTTCACTATGGCTCAAAAGGCTTGTCCTCTCGAAAGGATTCATTTTTCACTATGTATTTTCTTAGCCTCACCAAACTTACATAAACAATTTCTCTTCTTGTTTACAGCACTTACACATCTATCAACAACTTAATGTTAACTTGAGGATATACATGTTGTTTGAGAGATTTGATAAGAGTGGATTCTTCCTCTATGATATACTTTCTAAGAGGATGATATCAAAAATATAATTAAGATTAGTAGAAATATGTTGAGGATGAGATTGCTTTTACACAACTTTGATCTTTTGCTTTTTATAATGTTTGTTGTGTTTTAATGAGGATGAGATCTTCTGAATTTATAGAAATAATGGTGCTTCAAATATGAGGAGAAGCACAAAGTATCCGTTGGAGACTTAGATGATTTCCCATGGTCTTTATTTGGAATTACAAATATGCCCTTCAGTTATCCTTGTTAGAAGAATGCTCGGAGGATGAGTCTTGCAGTCTATCCTCGGATTTGAGTAGTAGGAGGAGGATGAAACTTCCATTAATTCTGATGTGACTTGTACTTTTTGACTTTTCTCTTTCTCAACAATTGTAGTGTCTTCCCTTATAAGTCAAGGACATCACTTTTTGTACTTGGGTACTTTTACTCATTTCCCATGTGCGAGGATGAATAGACAACAGAAGTTCATCATCTCTTCTGCGTTGTTTATCCTTTGACATAGAGGACATATATTCATCCTCTCTTCAGTATTGTTTATCATCTGACATAGTGGACATAAATTCATCATCTTCTTTGTTTATCCTTTGACGTAGAGAACATATTAATATGTGTAAAACATTTCATCTGATCAAGAATGTGAAGAACCTATTTTCTAAATTTGATACACTCAAGAGCACCACTTAGATAAGACATATAATCAAAATCTTTGAAACAATTTTGTTATCATTAAAATATATTAGAGAGATTTTATCAACACTTCTATTTTAGCTTCCACCATTTAATTTCGAGGATTTGAGCTAGGAATCAAATTGTACGCTTCTTGTACAATTTTGGCGAAGACATTAAGATTAAGGTGGATTTTCATTTATTCGAGTCATGATTATAGATTTTTGTAGGATGGAAAGAGATGTGTCATTCCCTAATCGTTCGAAATTGGCCACTACTTTAGCCCTTTTGGAAAGTAACTAAATTAAATATGTTGTTCGACATTTTTTATTCATAAAATCTATTAGCAAGGTAATCAAAACTAAACAGGACATTGAACTGGTGTAAACACCAGTTCAAAGTTTAAATGTTTGACCAATGTCAGACCAATAATAGTTAAATCTTTATTTTTTTAATATATTATTTAAGTAATTGTAGACAAAAAAAAACAATTTAATATTAATAACTACACATCATTAAAAATTAATTTTAGTATTTGGGTACTGAAAAAGAAAAAGAAATTGTGATTAAATTAAGCAATAATAATTATTATGTATGGATGTTATATTATTGCTGACCTAACTAACTTGGAAACTTATGCGTGCAGATAGATCAGGGATGCAAATTTTTCACATGCTCTTTGTTGATGATATGTTTTTGTTTGCAGAGGCCTTTATTGAACTAGCTCATTGTATCATGAATTGTTTGGATACTTTCTGTGATGTGTCTAGAAAAAAAATTAACAGGAGGAAAGCTTAGATTTATTTCTCTAAGAATTTTGACCGACAAATTAGGAATGATATTGTGCAAAACACAATGTATACTCTGGTTACCAATGCGGGTAAATATCTGCGGCCCAACATTGTTCTGAGGGGAGTACCAGAGGATAGATTAGGGATGCAAATTTTTCACATTCTCTTTGTTGATGATATGTTTTTGTTTGCAGAGGCCTTTATTGAACTAGCTCATTGGATCATGAATTGTTTGGATACTTTCTGTGATGCATCTAGAAAAAAATTAACAGGAGGAAAGCTTAGATTTATTTCTCTAAGAATTTTGACCGACAAATTAGGAATGATATTGTGCAACACACAATGTATACTCTGGTTACCAATGCGGGTAAATATCTGCGGCCCAACATTGTTTTGAGGGGACTACCAGAGGAAAGTTCAATCATATTATTGGCAAAATTCAAAGTAAGTTGAGTGGTTGGAAGCATAAGTGTCTTAGCCTAGCTGGTAGTTTCACGTTGTCTAAATTTTATGCTTAGTTTCATTCTTTATTATCATATGCAATATGTTAAGCTTCCTAAGACGTGTGATGATATGGAGAAAATTCAAAGAGGTTTTCTGTGGGGGGATACAAATCAAACTTGTAAACTACATTTGATTAGTTGGGAGGTTTGTTGCTTGCCTAAAATGAATGGATGTTGTCGCAGCCTAAAATTTCGAGTGTTTCTTGAATTCAATGGAGTCGCCACCAAAGTTTATTTTAAAATAGGGAAAATATTAGAAAACCCTTAAAAATAAAAATAAAATAAAAAATAGTCTTTAAAACCAAATTTTGAGTTCGGGAGTCGATTATGCGTAGGGAAGGTATTAGCACCCTATGACATCCGTTAAAAAAATGGTTACCTATAATTAATTGTGCAAAATTAATATTAACTTAAATATATTTACTTCTCCTTTTTAAAATGCAAATATAATATTTTTACGAAAATAATCTAATGATAAAAGTACAAAGCTGCGTAGTTCTCAGGTAAAAAATACGGATGTGTTGATTATTTTTAAAGAAGATTTGTTTTGTTGTTGATACAAAAAATTGTTTTGAAAAAGAAATTGTTTGATTTAAATAATAATTTAAAATGCAAGTTTTAAGACTATCTAGTCGTACAACTCGTGTCTAAAAAAAATTTAAGGAGTAAAAAGATGTCACATCTAATTTAATTCTTTTAAGAATATTTTATCATTTTCGGTTTTAAATATTAAGTTTTAAAATTGCCAAGTAGCACAACTTGTGTATCAAAAATTTAAGGAGTAAAAAGATGTCACATCTAATTTAATCCTTTTAAGAATATTTTATCATTTTTGGTTTTAAATATTAAGTTTTAAAATTGTCAAGTAGTACAATTTGTGTATTAAAAATTTAAGGAGTAAAAAGATGTCACATCTAATTTAATCCTTTTAAAAATATTTTATCATTGTTTTCTTTTTAAGAAGAGAAAAAAAAAATAGCAAGAAGAGAAATATATGAACTTGTAACTTAATATGTTAAATAGGACAAAAAAAAACACATTTTAATACTAATTACAAGTGGAGGTCCTCTTTTAAGATATTTTATAATATAATAAGTGAAGAAATAAAATTCATTTTAATATAAAATAGCACAACCCAAAGTTAAAAAAGAAAATCGATTAATACCACTCATAAATGAAATAAATGATGTTTATTATCATTTAATTACATCCATAATTATTTATTATTTATAATAATTGGAAATTAAATGGAAATTGTAGCAGGATTACTAGCTAGCATAGCAAACAGAAACAAAGCAAAATCACGTCCAAAACAGCCTGACACCAGCGGACCCGTTTAAACAGGCTGGCATAAGCAACCAAAAATGATAGAAAACAAAACCAAATGATCTCAATAAAAATCAAACTGGTATAAGCATCCAAAGCTAAGCATCATGGTAGAAAACAAAACGAATTTTAAGCTTTACAAACACAATAAAAATGATCTCAACCAAAAACACCATCCACATAGACAAAACCAAATTTCATGCTTCAATTAAATCAAACTCTAGTTTCAAATTTTAGCTTCCAATCTAATAATATAAAGTTAGAAAAAGGAGAGCAAACATGAAGAGAATGAGAAGATACATGCCTTTTCAGATACTGGTGAAGATAGAGACGGTGGTGCGCGGTGGAAGTTGGAACGACGGTGATGCCTTCCGTTTCTTCTTCATCTCTTTCTTTAAAAGTGTTTTTTTTAGTATTGTTAATCTCAGATCTATTCAAAAAGTCTTCCCCTTTTGATTTTTGTTTGTCTCAATTTATAGGTAAAACAGTGAATGTTTCTGTTAATTAGATAAATTTGAGCTCTGGATTTTGTATTGTTTTACAACAAATTTTAACTGGATTTCGTATTGCTTTTGTAACAAATTTTAAGAAATGTATAAATAAGGAAAAAGCGTCTTCTAGCTTTTCCATGGAGTGCACAGATGTTACAAGTAATTATCTCATTAAGTAAAAAAAATAAATCAGATTAGACAAGAAACTGGTTTGTAGCATGTTTGTACTAGGATGTTAATAAGGCAAAGAAAATAAAAGAATACATAGTGATTTTAAAAAGTGTTGTTGTGTTTGCAGGAAGAAGCATGTTGCTGTATTTTGGCTGGCATGTAGTTGATGTGCGTGTGCTGAGTTGATGTGGGTAGGCTATTGCAGAAGTTAGCAGGAAAGTAGGGGAAGGAAAATAGTACAAGCAAACCATTTCTTTATTTTTTGTTTTGTTTGGTTTTGCTTTGTTCTTTTTTTTTTTTTTTTTGTATTTTAAATGCAATGTAATGAAAGTAATATGAACTCGAAATTAGATGACAATTTTTACAATTTTTAGACCAACATATTTTTTTTATATTTTTATTTATTTATTTTTTT
>JBBPBQ010000001.1:15209381-15226316 GCA_037974755.1 Cicer yamashitae
TTTTTTTTTTTTTTTTTTTTGTATTTTAAATGCAATGTAATGAAAGTAATATGAACTCGAAATTAGATGACAATTTTTACAATTTTTAGACCAACATATTTTTTTTATATTTTTATTTATTTATTTTTTTAAAATTATTTTATTGATCAGACAAAATTTAGGTACTACAGATGTCTTGGGATAAGGAGCCCTCACTATATTAATGAAGCTTTCCTCATGAAAATTAATACTCTTAATTGACTAATAGACCAGATGAACTTTGGTGCAAAGTCCGATACAACAAGTTTGGAAGAGAGAATGACCTATGAATTTATATGAAATTCCATCCTTACGATTCTCTACTATGGAAGCCATGGCTAGTATTTGGGATAGTTTATAGACCAATTTTGTTTGGTATTTGGGCAATGGACATCACATTAATTTTTGGTTTGACAAATGGATGTCAGACAGGCACTCTCTCATGAGTACCTCTATCGGAATGGCCATAGACACCACACTGAATATAAAGGATGTCTTGATGACCACTAGGACATGAGACATTGCTTTCCTAATAATCATCTTCCTCATAACAAGGTTAAACCGTTGATGGTTATTCCTCCACCTATGGATACTGATGGCCCGTACTCCATTGGGTAGAGTGGTACTAAAACTCGTCATTTCATTGTCTAGAGCGCTTATAATCTTTAGAGGGAGTGAAGAATGACTATACATAAGAAGTGAACTCATTTGTGGAAGTCAAAGGGTCCACACATAATCCAAACCTTCATGTGGCTTGTTGCCCATAAGTGCCTCATAGCAAACTATCACCGC
The DNA here is from genome assembly GCA_037974755.1 of Cicer yamashitae. Lineage (NCBI taxonomy): Eukaryota > Viridiplantae > Streptophyta > Magnoliopsida > Fabales > Fabaceae > Cicer > Cicer yamashitae. Next base: position 15,210,192 of record JBBPBQ010000001.1, read on the forward strand.
AATTGGAGGGATATTAGTGTTTTACCCATGTGCTCTGCTTGTGGTAATGAAGATGAAAAAACCAGTCATGTTTTGAGGGATTGTGTTCATGCAACACAAATTTGAATCATGTTAGTGGAACATAGGCATATTACTAATTTTTTTACTTTTCCTTTTAAGGACTAGATCTTTAACAACCTCGAGCATAAAGAGATGAGAGCATACAACACCGATGGTAAACGATCTTCATGGTAGCTTGTTGAAAACTATAGACGTGGAGGAACAAAAGAATCTTTGAAGAAGGATTTAATCACTTGAGCAATCCAACTCGTGAGATTATCAAGATGGCAAAGGAGATAAAGAGTTGCAAAGTTTCTCACATGACTGGTGGGCCTCAACCAATGGACATTGTCTTCATTGACTGAAAAATACCTCAAGAAGGATGGATCAAGCTCAATTGTGACGACACACACAAAAGCTCGATCAACCTTTTAGGGTGTGGAGGCCTTCTTCATGAAAGTAGTAGGAAATATATGATCAGATTTGCGTGGCAAATTGAGACTTGTGACGCCCGACATGTTGAGATGTGGGGTATGTATATAGGTATGGACATGACTCGTTGACAAGAGATTACACACCTTCAAGTGGAGAGCGATTCATAGGTCTTTGTTGACATGGTGGCTGACAACTGCAAAAATCAATGGAAATATCCCAACTCTTATACGTCGTATTTGTGAACTATGGAATATAGATTAGCAAATCGAGACCAACCACATCTGGCAGGAAGGGAATCGGGCTGCTGATTGGTTTGCTAATTTTAGTTCGACTTTACACTCTTTTTATTTGTGTACTATGGAGAACCCTCCTTAAGAACTCCAAAATTTTCTTTTCGATGATATCTCCACTGCTTGCATGTTTCTGAATGTACCGTTAGTTTTCTAATTTTTTTTGGGCTTTGCTATCTTTTTATAAAAAAAAATTATTATTATTAAAAAATAAAGGAGACAAACAAGAGAAAATCAAGGAGATACTTTATATTTTGTTATTGACATTTTTATAATTTTTTAATTGTTATTATTATTATTTTTTGATGGAATGGTGATTATTTTAATGGTGATTATTATTATTATTTTCTATTTTGAGTTTCTAAACTATTTTTTTCATTTTTTTATGAGGTTAATGGAAAGAGAAGAAGAGTAGATCTGATACCTTGAACGCTAATAATACCTTGAATTAATTGCACATCCCGCCAAGCCTGCTTTACTTGTTGGCAATCCGATGTCCTCATGAGGCCCCATTTGTCTTGAACGCTAAGGAGTATGTGGTACAAATTGTCCCAAAAAAGAGACGTGGACATGACCTTGAGAAAGGACCCGCAATGCTAAATGGTGATGCTGAAGTACAACTAGTTATAGCAACGTTTATTGATGATGTTAGGCATGACAACGGGGCGGGGCGGTCCGCACCCGACTAATCGGCGAAAATCTGCACCCGCTCTGTTTCATAGTGGGTGTACAATTTAGGCATCTATCCTCGCTCGCAACGGGGTTCGAGTTTCCCCGCCCACACTCGCACCCATTCATATACATATAAAATTATAAATTTAAAAATCATATCTATTATAATTAATATAATAAAATAATTATTATTAGACAATTATAAAATAAAAAATACTTTCTATAGAGATAAGATTATAATTTTTAATATTTTAAAAAATATTAAGTATATTCAATATGTATATGTATATAAAATTTAAAAATTATATTAATATTATTTGCGGGGCAATTTCGGGTGCGGGTGCGGGGTGGATATCACCACCCCGAACCCGTCCCCGCCTACGAATTTTAATTACGGAGAAAATCCGCACCCACACCCAATCAAAGCGGGTTTTTCCCGCCCAAATCAAGCGGGTTTGGGTGGGTACCTGCGGGTGCGGGTTATATTGTCATCATTAGATGATGCTGGACCTTCTGAATTGAGTGGAACCGTTGTACCGATATAGTCAAATAATCTATCTATTGAGACTTTGGACGGGTTCAGGTTCAATTTTGTTAAACTATCTAAAGTCGAATATGCAATTTACTGGCTCAATTTCGATCGTTTTTTGTATCGGTTTAGACGGGTTTGCAGACTAGTTGGTTCTGGTGATTAATTTTTTATTTCTTAGTGAGATGTTCATTTTCTTTTACTTTTTGTTTATTTTATTTTCAAATTATTTTTTTATCAAACAACACATTTATCATGTTGGTGGTAGGGGTGGACAGAATCACTGGATCTAACTCAGTTATTGAGCACTCGGATGGGTCACAAGTTAGAAAATACAAATTTTCGATTTAAAATAGTCTTCAATGAGCGGGTTGGGATAGAAAAATATCGGAAACCATAACCGACCAAGTATATTGAAAAGTCCAAAATATACTGCCCCTGCTTACTGTGTCCCATCTTGATAACATTTCTCAGAAGTTGAAAGGTAGTATAGGCTAAGGCAAGTAGGCATTTAAAGTATTTTGTAGTCTTTTGGTCAATATTCAAGACGTATACTAGTAGTAAACAAATGTTTCAATTGCCAAACAATATCACTTTTTAATATTTTATTTTAATCAATTTTCATCAATTACTATTACTTAACGTTTATTAGTATAATATTATTTGTCTTTTTCGACTTCTATGTTCTCTAATTAATCAGTTTTTTTTTTTAATCTCACATTAACATTAAAAGACCCGTCTACTTAAAACTGTCAATCGTCAGATGCATCACCCACCCTAACCGCCGCCTAAAAAGGTTAGAGATAGTCCTGGAATCATCACCCACGGTTTTCTTCGAAACCATAATTTTCAACCGAATCCGACCCGGTGTCAACCCCTAGTTGGTGGTGTGATGATTCAATGAGATAGAAAGACCCATTTTTAAAAAATTGAGTTTTTATACTTAGAGTTTTAAGTGAAGCGAACGAGTTCGAGTAACTGTGAATTTATTATTTCTCACTTGCATCCGGCCTCTCAAACCTGTATATACGTACATGTGCAAATCCGTGATCCACTATAACTCACGCGTATCAAATTGACCTATTGAGTTGAGATGACTCGGGTTTGACTGAGTCAACTGATTTTGTTCAACCTTAGTTATAACCCTAGTATTAACAGGAGAGTTGATCAAGTCTATCTAGATAAATGATTATTATCAACCAAAGTGTGATTTCTAAATTATAATATCTCATTTGGTCCTATAGTTTTGAAGTAATTTTTTTGTGAGAATTTAGTCGGCTATAGTAAAATTGAAAAGTTAAGTTATATGAGGGGTTATGATCATTGTTTTTTTGTTAATAGAGAAGATCGAGGCATTGGAGTTACTTTATTACGGTGTTGTCGCGTTCGAATTGTCAACGAAAGAGAAGTCGCAATTAATTTTATATATCAACAAAAGAAAAGGAAACCGTGAGAGGTTGTCCCGAGGTGGCTGGGAAGTACTCCACTTTTATTTGCTACTTTTTCTTTTGTTGACTCTCTCTTATTATACTATGTTTCTATTTTTGTTGTTAAAATATAAAAATGGGGATAGGTTTGAGGTTGAAGAAGATTTGATACACCATTTATAAAAGATAAATTACTAAAATAAATCAAAGTAAAGATAAAGGACCTAAATAAATATTAAGTAAAAATAAAATACTAAAGCTGATTTTGGCCAAGAATTGGATCCGTAGCTAAACTTGTCCAAAAGTTTAGACTTTAAAAGAAAATGAAGAGTTTTCTACTTGCCATCATCCACCTATACCTTTCACCCCCTTAATACATTTAAAAAAACTATTTTACTCCTTTTACTATATATAAAAATAGGAAATTTCAGAATAGGAAATTTCATACATTTAGATATTTTCGAAATAAAAAATTTTTAAAAAATAATGTCATTATTTTGAAACAAAATTTACATTTCGAAAATTTGAGTAAAATTCTAAATTTTCGAAACTTTTTTTTATCTTCTTCGAAAGTTTTGAAATGTAAAATTACATTTCGAAACTTTCAAAAAAAAAAAATGTTTCAAATTTTTGAAAGTTCTGAAACTTTTGTTATAGGTAGCTTTGAAAATTTCAAATTGATTCAAACTTTCAAATTTTTTTGATTAATTTGAAACTTTAAAAACGTAATTTCAAGTTTTTCAAAAAAAAGTCGAAAGTTTCAAACAATACGAAAATTTTGAAATAGGAAATTCCATACATAGGAAAATTAATTAATATTTTCAAAATAGGAAATTTCAGAAATTCCAAAATAGAAATAGGAAATTTTTGAAATAGGAAATTCCAAAAAAAAATAATGTAACTATTTTGAAACAAAATTTACATTTTGAAAATTTCGGTAAAATTCTAAATTTTCAAAACTTTCATCTTCTTCGAATGTTTCGAAATGTAAAATTACGTTTCAAAAATTTAGTTTTTGAAACATTCGAAAAATTCCATGTTTTGAAATTTTTAAAGTTCTGAAACTGCATTTCGAAACTTTTGTTAAAGGCAAAAGCTTCGAAAATATTTTATAAATACAATAAATTATATTTTGAAAATTACAAATCTATTCAAACTTTCGAAAGTAAACTCATTTTATATTTTAAAAATTTTATAATCCACCAAAGTTTAAAAAATTTAAAAATTTTCTAATAATTTTTGTTAAAGTTTCGAATTTGTGAGTGAAAAAAAAATTAATTTTTTATTTATAATAAAAAGGTAAATTAGTCTCTTTAAATGTATTAGGGGGTGAAAAGTACAAGCAGCGGGTGGCAACTAGAAAACTCAAAAATGAATTTCTTAAAGCCCAAGTTGTTGGTGGGGGTGGCCCATCATGTTTGAATGAAAATCTTTTTAAGTGAAAATTGTTCAAAAATTTAGACAGAATTGGATATCTACAAATATCAATACATGATTCAAAGGAATTAAAACAATCTGCTCGATCTAGAATTGGAAAAGCAAAATAGGAATATATCGTAAATGTTAAAAAGGAGAATTTTCTGTATTTCAAATTCAATTTAAAGAATTCTTACCTTGAGTTTATAGATGAATGCTAAAATTAGGTATTTTAGTTACTAGTTTAGAAGATTAGTTAGTTGGTTAAATTTGATTTGTTAGTTGGTTAGACTTAGTTAGTTAGTTGGTTAAATTTGAAATGTACTCTATTGAGCCATTGTATTCATTGTTTTGGTATATTTTTAATCATCTAGATGAAATATTTTAAAGAATTTTCTTTTGTATCAACTTTTGAAATTTATTTTCAATATGAGATTCATTTTTAACTCTACGATTGTGTTATTTCTAACATCTTTTGTATGAAACTCTCAAACTTATTTTAAATATAAGACTCATCTTTCAATCTATGATCCTTTTATTTTTAATATTATTTTTTTTACTCAATTATTTATAATATTCTTTATAATATGGTATCATCGCCTTTGCTTCACTCCCGATGCAATGGTTGCATATCGTGGGTATAGTTTGTGTAAATTCTTTATAATATGGTATATGAAATTTATGTAAATTCATCGCTTATGAGCAAGGTCAGTCATCGAAATTTCCAGCTTATTCTAGGACTATGAAGATTTCTCCGAACTAATTCGTGGACTATTAAGAAATGTTATCAAATAGAAATAATATAGAAAATAGAGCTACGAAAAATGGTATTGTTACTTCTTTCATAAGTAAAAAAAGTATTATTTCTTCTCTTTCCTAAACTCAATAATGAATGGAAGCAGGATTAGGTTGATTTACTATAATAGAACATGTAAATTAAGTTGAATGTATCAAGTAAAATATAAATATTTTAAGGGTACAAATAGAAAAAAAAAAATTATAACACATTCCACTATATTCACTTTGCAAACCAAATTTTTGTATGATATGCCATACCCAAACAATAGAATGAAAACTCTAATACATTATGTTTCACTCCACTCCGCTCCATTCCATTTTGTTCCATTTCGCTCCGTCAGTTTTATATTATCTAACACAGCTTAAGGGAATTTGAACTTAGTGTGAGGGGAATTTCAAAAATATATTTGAAATTCTCTAATAGCTATATTAATGTAGCAAAATTAAATAACTTAATGTATCACTTGGTCAAGTGGTTGCAATGTTTGGGTTTAATTCAAACCAATGCATCTCTTAAGTTATCAAAGGTTACAATCTTTTTCAAGAGTTGTTTTCTTTCACCAATTGGTATGAGTTTTTCTATAAATAGAGACACTTTAGAGGCAGAAAATACGAACACAAATTTCATGTTCCATGAGTCAAACTTCTGTCAAAAATATTTCTGAGTAATTTCTTCTTTTCTCTAGTGCACGAGAGTAAATGAAGGAACTTTATTATGTAAACTATCATTGATCGATAGGCTTGATGTGAATGTGCAATTCACTTCAAGGATTCCAAAGTATCATGAAGGGGATTCGCCGGTTAACCCGTTTGCATGTAATATATATATAGATTGGTGGGGGCGAATCGAACCTAAAGCTTAGTGACACGCTTTCATCATCATCAATTTCATTATCTTCTTGTTCAACATTTGCAGCATACCCCCAACAAAAGATCCAACCATCTTTAGGTTCGATTTGGGTTATAATTTAATTTTGAACAATGGCTATTTCTTTAAAGAAGATGAACAATCACATATTTATGATTACGACGAAAGGTACATAATTAATTTATATTAATATATGATATGTTTGATATTTATATATTAAGTTAAAGATAGTATATTCTTCTGGAATGCATGTCTTGTTACCGACTTGCTAACATATATAATTGATGATAATTTTATTGTGGTTTATATATACATGAATTTTGTTTGTTGGGATTTTGAAAATCAGTTTATGTCTTGATTTTTATTAATGGCATTGTATGAGTTTGACTCTTGGCTGATATTTTTGTTTCAAATCTTATATTTTGAAATTGTTGACAAAAAGAAACGTAAAAATTGGAATGACAATATGTTGTAAAAAAATATATATATATATTGAACCTTTTAATTTTGAAAACAAAATTGGCATAGATGTTAATTACCATGGTCGTAGATCATAAAGTTTACATGGTTCTAAATTTCTATGATTTTATGAAATACTCATAATTGTAATGCTACAACGAGTTCATGTTTTGATACTAACAAGAATGTGATTTCATTAGCATTCATATGTTTGACTTATGATGCATGTTTGTGTACTAGTTTATTATAAAAGTAGTATAAGTAACTTTCACAAATATCAAGTGGAGATCTCATAGTATATGTGCATGATAGTATGAAAATAATTGTTTCTTGCTTGCCTTGATATTGAAAATGATTTGGATCTATTTTGAATTATTGTAAGTTGACAAATGTTTATGGAAGAAACTAATAGAAAATCTTAATGATTTTATTCATTGTTTATTTTCTTGAGTTAACAAATAGAATTCATGATGCATGTATTAGTTATAATATAACTATGAAGAAATGGTTTCTTTAATAGAAATGAAATGAATTCTTATTTGTTAAGGAGTAGATGACTTACATGTCTGGACCCACCTTATGATATTTAATTGTGAGAAATTTTTATGATCATGTTTTGTTAGCTTGTGGCAATATATATTTAATGCATTCTATGTATTATATCTTGGACTTGGATATATTGAAAAGAGAATTAAAATTTTAAATTGAGATGCTTATTAAATATAGTAAAAGGCAGAATGACATAAAAGTTTTTGTATGTGATAATTGAGATGCTTATTAATTGTATGTGATACAATGTGAAGAGATTAAATGGCAAAAGTGTCATTGTTTGGTGATAGTTGGTCAACACTATCAAGAATATAAAAGGTAATCGAATGCTAGATGTAAGTCATGACTTGTACCAGACCTGATATAGCATATGTTGTTGGAAGGTTAAGTCGGTATGCAAGCAATCCAAGTAAAGAACATTGGCATGCTATTAATAAAGTATTAAAATATTTGAAAGGAACAATTAACTATAGTTTAATCTATAGTGGATATCCTTCAATTTTGGAAGGATATATAGATGCCAGTTGAGTAAATCGTGTTGAGGATCATGCTTCCACAAGTGGATGGATCTTCAACCTTGGTGGATGTGCAGTTTCTTGGGTTCAAAGAAACAAACTTGCATTGCCGACACCACCATGGCTGCATAATTTATTGTTCTAGATGCAGGTAGTAAAGGGGCTGAATGACTAAGAAATTTGTTGTATGAGATACCAATTTGGCCAAAGTCAATGGCATCAGCATCCATACACTGTGATAGTCAATACACACTATCAAAAGCATATAGCCAAGTATATAATAGAAAATCAATACATATTGGTTTAAGACATAGCTATGTGAAGGATTTAATGGAGTGATATCCATAGTGTTTGTAAGAACTGAAAAGAATCTTGCAGATCCTTTGACGAAAGGTTTGACAAAGGACATGGTGTTGAAGACATCATTAGGGATGTGATACAAGCTCATATATACATAATCACCAATGGTGGAAACGATCAACTCACACTTGAGTAACATCAAGTCTTGAGTTCAATGATGAAAGTACACTATTAGAGTGATTGAAGTACTTGACAATAGATACATCCCAAAGGGTAAAACTACTTGGACCATAAAATAAAAGTGGTAGGATAAGTTCTTCTCTTAATGGACATATAACATATATTTGCTGGAATGTATAACTATGGGTGCATTTCTGATATAGTCCACCTATATGAGAATGAAGTGGGCCGCTTCATAGAGATCAAGAGCTTGACTCTTAAATTCTCACAAAAACGATATGAGACACAGGGCCTTATCAAATGTGTCATTTTTATAATTCGACCAATGGTACCGAGATTTCATGTGTGAGTTATGCATACTTGTTCTAATGAATGGTTGGTTCAAATCTTGTCTACCAATCTATTCGGGGATGAGTAAAAACATAATTTACTAAGTAATGGTTCAAATCGTAAGATACCTTTATCTGAAACCATGAGATTTTCGGAATAACGGATTTAGATATATTTTGAAAATGGTGGGGGATTGTGAGGGGAATTTCCATAATATATTTGGAATTCTCTAATAGCTATATTAATGTAGCAAAATTAAATAACTTAATGTACCATTTGGTCATGTGGTTGCAATGCTTGGGTTTAATTCAAACCAATGCATCTTTTAAGTTACCAAAGGTTACAATCTTTTTCAAAAGTTGTTTTCTTTCACCAATTGGTATGAGTTTCTCAATAAATAGAGACACTTTAGAGGCAAAAAAGAAGAACACAAATTTCATGTTCCATGAGTCAAACTTCTATCAAAAATATTTATGAGTCATTTCTTCTTATCTCTAGTGCACGAGAGTAAATGAAGAAACTTTATTCTGTAAACTATCATGGATCGATAGGCTTGATGTGAATGTGCAATTCACTTCAAGGATTCCAAAAGATCATGAAGGGGATTCTCCGATTAACCCGTTTGCATCCAATATATATAGATTGGTGGGGGCAAATCGAACTTAAAGCTTAGTGTGGGACACACGCTTTGGAATTTATTTGTGCAACCTTCATCAATTTCATTATCTTCTTATTCAAGATTTGCAGCATATCTCCAACAAAAGATCCAACACTTAGTACCATGAAGTTACAAGGCTAAGCTCTTACCACTAAACTAGCCAGTGAAGTATATTGTTCAAGTTTAACTTAGGTTAAATTTGTAATTTTGTTATTCCATACTTTTAGTAATAGATAAACTTAATAATTCATGAAGAATTGTGTCTACTTAGGACAAGCTCTATTAAGTACCTAATGCAAAACATTTTTCAGTCAATGAAAGGTGGTTTATAATTTATATATTATCGTTATAGAATTGCGTCTTGGATTTTTAAATAATGGAGATCCATAACTTTTTATTATTATAGGATTAGAAAATTCATTTTTAAGTAAGCCTTATATTATGGAAAACAATAAGAATATTATGAGGGAACGAGAGGGAGAGGGTGTGTGGCGACGATGAGACAAATACCACTTCCAATCAACGTCTCATGCCATTGACAGTGACGTTGGTAACAACTACAACCACCATCATCACCATCAAGTGTGTTTTGCTAGTGAGCGAAACACTGGGGGAGAGAAGATCATTGGGAAGAGGGAATACGTGGATTGTTGTAAGTTCACGAAAGGAGAAAAGGAATAAATTGCATCGTATTGGATCAGTCAGCGGAGATGAGAACAAACATGACGAAGGAAAGGAGCAACAACACAGAAATGGAAAGGTAATGCCAAAATCAGGTTTCCAAAGAATGTTTTAGTTCTCAAACGTACTAGAAGATATTACCCATTTAAAGTGATGCGTAGGTTTCAATACGTGCAGAATTTTGGTAGATGTTTATCTGACAACAAGAAAAAATCGATGTGGCCAACATTTCGATTTTGCTCGGTACGTGATTGTGAAGGATGAGGAGAAGAAGATCAAGGCTCTTCGTAACATGTGGTTTGGAACATATAAAATGTGGGCCACCGTGGTGAGATTCAACAAAAACTTAATGAATGATGTTCAGAAGAGGGAAATGAAGTGACTCAAGATGTTTGATACAACATGTTGTTAGATTAAACCCAAGGGTGGGTAATTTATCCCATGTGGAGGTTGTGAAAAGTTGGTTGCGAGAAAGACAAGCAATCAAATTGGGCAACTAAAATTTGATATGAAACAAGATGAGTGTTATTGCTTTGTTTTTAATTCGAAAGCAGATGATGTGAAGTGAGTTGAAAAAGGAGTTGTGGGTACTGTGTTTGAGTATGCTGGATTACTGGTGTTACAACAAAATATCCATGATGTTGGGGTATTGTACTAATGGGTGGACGAAAATTTTTCTTGTTGGCAGAGGAAGGGTCTCTTAATGAGTCGATGGAGGAGGCAAGTGCTATCTTTAGTCACTTTTTTGAAAATATAGTGCGTTGGACAAAGGAAGTGTCAACGAAGGAGATATTCTCTTGGGTAAGATTATACGGTACCCCAATTCATGTGTGGAACTGTGATTTTTTTTACAAAATTCTAACACCTTTGGGGAAGGTGGTGTCTATTGACGCGAGTAATGTGAGATAGGGGTGGACAACATTATCTAGTCCGATCGAAACCCGTAAAAGTCGACATGTAAAACAGGACTTTAGGCGGGTGCAAGCGGTTAACTAGGTGTACGGGTTTTATCCATCATTTTGTAATAGTATCGATTGGTCAGTTTCAGATGGGAGAAACTAATCTATCAGAACCTGCATCTGACCGCTTAAATATAATATAGTTTACTTATTACTTAAAATGTCATTATGTTGAGTGATTAGATGTTTCACTTAAAATGTCATTATGTTGAGTGATTAGATGTTTCAAGATGGCGTTAGGCTCGAGGCAATATCTTGTAGTGGCTATTAGTATATATGTAGTCTACACACACTTTCAGACTTAATATGTTTTTATTTATTTTTCCTATAATTTTCTTTGACTCTTTCTTTCCACTTTAATAGTCAAACACCACGAGATTAAATGTTTCTCAGTTTAATTATTTTATTTTCTCACTCGTTTTTATCATCTCCTTCATCTATCGATCACTAATAGGACAAAGGCTATGTTGATTTCAAATCCCAATTTTTATTTAATTTTCTTTATGTAAAAAACCAGCATCTCAACTCTAGTTAGAAGTTGTTTTCAATGGCCACCGTCATCTAACCAACACATCGAAGACGAATTCGAGATCCCTCCATGAAACCTTCTTCTTCAACCAATTACTTTTTACATTCCATCAACAACTCTATCGGATGTCTCAACTTCATGGTTACTGCATGGATCATCCAACAAAGAATTTCAACTGTTATCGATCTCCTACACTCTTCAAATCTAAGTCTAACTGTTGCTGATCATCTACATTCTTCAGATATGCTAAAGCTTGCCTTTTGTTCATCAAAGGATAGCTATTGTAAATAGTATTGATATATTTCTCTGCCCCACATCTTGCTTCAACAAAGAAAAAGAATCATATGTAATCAAAATCCCAAAGGATGGTTTTTGTTATGTCCATTGTGTTAAATTATTGGTTTGTTTATTGATCAATGTTATGAATTTACTTCTTTTGGATGCCTCTTTCTTCTTCTGATTTTTAATTTTTTGTTCCATATCTGTGTGATTTCACCAGAATAAACCCACCCAGACAACCGTGAACCCGCTACCCACCCAATCCAATAACTAGAACAGTCGAAAATGATTTGAGATTTATGTTCTTCAATTTGTCTTTGGTTGCTGTTTTTTGGCCTATAATCGACCGATGGTCACCCCTACTAGTACATTTATAGTTCTTTTTCATTTATTCATTAAAGAAGGGTGGTTTAAGGCCATCTTTTCGATCTAAATCATCCCTTAGACTCGTTTTTTCCTTCTCCTTTTAATTAAACAAGTATTTTCACATATATTTAGGTTTTCTCGTCTTGGAATAGCGTTTGATTTCTTGTCTTAAGGTTGACAGATTAATTTCGATCAAGTCCAAATTCATATTCAATCAATGGTTTTAGTGTCGTCAACATCACATCTCCGGAGACATGTGTATTCCGAACATTTTGATTATGTCATATTAGTAGGCTTTGTCATATTAGTTCGCAGATCCATCCTTTTCAATTTTAGTAATTTTGAATTGTATTGTTCATGTAATTTCTACCAATTTGAATAAATGAATGCCATTTATATTTAGTAAAAAGAATGTTATACAATATTACAAAATTGCCATTAATGAAAAAACATCACTTTTTTGTGTTTTTTTAAAGATGGGATAGTATAATTACTATTAGAAACCCACAAGCAATGGTGAGAGTCTCAGTTCAAACCCAAAACATGATCTGTAACCTAACAATATCGGCATTTGTCAAATGAACTATTTTACTTTTTTTTTTTATTTTAAAAACCAATAAATACAAAATAATTTTTAAAAACACTTTTGTAAAACTTGATTAAGATACGATTTTTTAAATTTTTATTTTTTAAAAACAAAAAAAAAAGTTTTTGACAAGGGAATCAAACAAACCTTTAACTTCTCACATTTGGGTTTTAATTTTTTTTGGTGAATCAGATCTAGGTTAGAAGGTTGTTGATGATGGCTTATTGATGTTGTTTTTTCGGGATTGTATTTCTGAATTTTCTGAAACTCTCTTATGTTTGTTTTTGGGATTTTGGTCAACTTTAATATGGGATTTTAGATGTTGATGATGGTTTTGAGTTGTTCATGAGTGTAGTACTCCAATTTTGTCCAATTTATTAAAAATAATTCAAAAAATAATAATATCCATTTTTATTATATTAAATTCTGTGAGAACTTTAAAAAAGAAAAATATATATAAAAAAGGAAATAAAATAATATAGCTAAAAATTAGACTTATTTTGTCTCATCAATTTACAATGCCAAATCAAATAAGAATTAATCAGACCAAATCAAATTAAACCAAATCAAATTAAGCCAACTACTTCATCCTGTTTTGGCTTTGTTTTGTTCTCTATTGCCCCTTATTGTTGCCTTTGTGTTTCTGATGCAATATCTGCAATATCATCGTTGATGCATTGGCCTTTGCTTCGTAACTAATTAGAGAAATAAAAATATAATTTTTATACGTTAGCCATTGTACACATTATACAGCACAAAAAGACAAAATTTTGAGTTTAAGAAAAAAAAACTAAAAGACAAATTAAAGCTGCAAAAGCTCAGCAAATGAACAGATAAAAACAAACATAGGCTAAAATCATGAAGGCATCAGCTGTGCAGAAAAAAACTCAGATGATGAACAAAGGTAAAGAAACATCAAACAAGAAACTAGAAAGCTCAAACAGTTGCACAGGCAAAGAAAGCAACTAAACTTTTTTTAAAAAAAAAAAAAACTCTATAAATACACGTTCATTTATATTTTTATATTTTAAAAGGATAAAAAAAGATTAACTCTGCTTATAAAAAAAATATACAAAGAAGGAGAAGAGGAAGAAATCAGAGAAAGTATCAGTAACAAACATCAAATAGAAAACGCAAAGGTATTTTTCCAATAATAAATCTGTTTATTCTTTATCTTCACCATATAATTACTCTTTTGTTATCAAAATGTAAAATTTTGATTTTTAAAAATAAGATTACATTATGAATAAAAAAATAACACTAGAAAACCCAAACCTTCGACGATGTCGTTACTATCGCCGTCGCTGCTGGAACGGCAACCATGCTCTTTGACGTTGTCGCACTCATACTCTCTCTTTCTCTGCATCCAATCCGATTCTCATCAAACATGTCTCACTTCGGAAGGTTAGGTCCTCCACACATCTCTGACACCTATTCTCTCCTTGTTCTCAACATCACACTCCGTACAACCGCCGACGACCTATTTCCTTTGTTTGATAAGTATGGCAAGGTTGTCGACATCTCCATCCCCAAAGATCAAAGGACCGGTGAGTCGAGGGGTTTTGCTTTTGTGCGTTACAGGTATGCTGATGAGGCTGTTGATAGACTTGACCTTTTTGAAACATACATCCTAGGGTTTTTGTTAGCTATCAGTTTAACCTTTGTTTTCTTAAGGTTTTTTTTTTTATGTCTTAAACTTAGTTTAATTTGGGTATACCATAAACAAAAAAAAAGCAAACCTATTTTGTTTGGAAGTTTGGCCCACTTAGTTTTTTTTTTAAATTTGAATTTAAGTTGCTTCATAACTAAATATCAAATTTCATTAAAAAAAAAACCCAAATAAATATTTTATTAAAAATTAACTAGATGTGACATTTTTTTAATCTTTGAGTTTGTTATGACAAAAGTTGTGACAATTTGGTGGTCCTAAATCTCATTTTCACATATAAATTAATAAATTAAAAACTCACAAACAAATTAATAATTAAAAATTATTAGAGGCTAACTAAAAAATAACATCTTTTAATCCATGAGTAGCAGAACACAAGTTATACAACCTCATAATTCTAAAACTTATTTTTATAAATAAATAAATATAAAATCAACTTTTTAAATTTGATTAATTAGATGTGATCTTTTTTAATCTTTGAGTTGTTAAGACACAAGTTGTATTATTTGGTGGTTTTGAAACTCAATCTTAAAATCGAAAAATAATAAAATATTTCTAAAATGATTAATTAGATGTGACATCTTTTTATTCTGAGTTTTTGACACACGAGTTATACAGCTTGATAGTCCTAAAACTCACATTTCAAAAATAATTTTTCAAGTCAAACAAGCTCATTTTCTTTTCTCATCAAAACATTTTTTTTTATAACAAAACAAATTCTCTTAAAAAAAAACAATCAACACATCTGCATTTTCTACCCAAGAACTACGTAGCTTTGATTTCTCCATCGCCCTACGAGATACGTAGGAGCAAGATCACATTCTTGTCAAGCACATTAATAAAAATTTCCTTTTTTGTCCTTTATTTCTTAAGCACACATTTATTCCAAAATCATATTAAAAATAATTGTTATTCATATTTAATAATAAGGAGAAATAAATATACTTACGTTTATATTAATTTTGCACAATTAATTATAGGTAACCGTATTTTAACGGATGTCGTAGGGTGCTAACACCTTCCCTACGCATAATCGATGGTTTCAAAGACCATTTTTTTTTTCTATTTTTAAGGGTTTCCCAATATTTTCTCCATTTTAAAATAAATTTTGGTGGCGACTCTATTGAATTTCAAGAAACACTCGAAATTTTAGGCCGCGACAATGAGCACAAAAGAAGACTAATAAAATTGTTGAATGTTGTATTCTCAAGCTAGATGAAGATGAGTATCATATTATTGAAAATGATGAACATGGTTGTTTATGTTTCGGATTTCAATTTTGAGAAGTTGTTTGGGTGAAAATGAGGATGATGTTAATTAAGTAATTATTTTAATAATATATGTTATCGAATTCTTTTTATTTTTAATTTATGTTTTCTATTTTTAAAATAACTTTAATTAAATTAAAATTCATGTGAATTAAAAAATATTATAATATCTCACTCAACATGTCAACTCAACAATTATTTATGATAAAATTTAGTCAAATGATTAAAATTAAAGAATCTCAAATGTAGAATCTAAATTTTTTCTTACAAACACTAAAATCATATTCGCTCCATATTATAAGGACTAAAATTAAAATTAACCA